>JANRMT010062843.1:4340210-4448496 GCA_026402145.1 Polypterus bichir lapradei
CTGTGCGAGAGGCTTATAACGCGAATAAGGTAAGGAGCAATGTGAAGGTAGTCTGTCAACATTTTTCAGGGGTTTTCCCAGGAACGTCTGTATTCTCTGAGGGTGTGATCATCCCCCCAGCTCACACCCCCTCCCTCAGCTTTATTCACATTTTCGTGAATCAAGTGACTCTCCAAACCAGGTTCAAACAGGTGTGACGATACATCTGCATTAATGTGCTCAGAGCCAGGTCGATGCCTAACTGTAAAACTGTAAGGTTGTAAGCCCAAAAACCATCTCATGAGATGAGAGTTTGTATCCTTCTGATGGTATAGCCACCGAAGTGGAGCATGATCAATCACTAATGTGAAATTTCGACCCCATAAGTAATAACGAAGCGCTTCCACGGCCCATTTAATCGCCAAGCATTCTTTCTTAATAGTCGAATAATTGCATTCCCTAGGAAGCAGTTTCCTACTCAAATATGTGATAGGGTGCTCTTCTTCATCAAAAACCTGGGACAGGACGGAGGCTACACCAAATGCACTTGTGTCCGTCTGTAGAACAAAATACTTAGAGAAATCGGGATTCTGCAAAACCGGATAAGAAGACAAAGCAGTTTCAAATCACAAAAGGAATGTTCACAAATTTCTGTCCATAAGATAGGGCGGTTTTTCCTGCTTCTAGTAAGTTCTGAAAGAGGAGCAGCCCTATGTGCAAAGTCAGAGATGAATCTTCTGTAATAACCAGCAAGCCCCGGAAAAGCACATACCTGTTTCTGTGTTTTTGGCGGGGGGTAAGCAAGCATCTCTTCCACTTTTCTTAATTGTGGCCAAAGTAAACCCCTGCCCATGGAATATCCTAAATAATGAGTCTCAGACATACCCAGTTTACACTTCTTAGGGTTAGCAGTCAAGCCAGCCTGTCTCAAGCTTTTAAGGACAGCCTGAAGACGTTCTAAATGCGAATGCCAATCATTGCTGAAAATCACAACCTCATCAAGGTATGCCCCGGAATATTCAGAATGAGGACGCAGGATTTGATCCATCATATGCTGGAAAGTTAGAGGTGCCCCATGAAGACCAAAACGGGAGTCTCGTAAATTCATAAAATCCGTCAGGAGTCGCAAATGCTGTTTTTTCACAACTGTCAACCTCTAGAAGCACCTGCCAATAACCTTTCGTGAAATCTAGTGTGGAGATGTAGGTCACTTGCCCCAGTTTTTCCAACAGCTCGTCAACACGGGGCATTGGATAAGCATCAAATTTAGAGACCTTATTCAAGCGCCTGAAATAGATACAGAAGCAAACCAAACCATCTTGCTTTGGGACTAATACAACCGGACTGCACCAGTCACTTTTACTTCACAAATTACACCTAATGCCAGCATCTTCTTGACTTCTTCACACACAATATTTTGTCGCGCTTCTGGGATCCGAAACGGCTGCATATGTACCCGAACACCGGGTTCAGTAGTGATTTTATGTTCTGCAAGGTTAGTCACACCTGGCAAGTCTGAAAGACATCAGTTTTCCATTCAATCAAAGATAACAATTCTGTCTTTTGTGAGTCAGTCAAATCGTTACCAATGGCAACATCGGTCTGAGAGACAGCAGCTAAGGAAGTGTAAATCCCCTGCCGGTCATGCCATTCCTTCAAGAGATTAACGTGTAAAATCTGGAATGGTTTGTGCCGGCCTGGTACTCTAACCTTGTAATTTACTGGTCCCATACACTCCTCAATAACGGCAGGTCCCTGCCATTTAGCTAGAAATTTATGCGGGTCAGACGGAACCAGTACCAAAACATGATCACCAGGTTTGAATTCACGGAGCTTACAACACCTATTGTAAAGACGTTTCTGAGTTTCCTGCTCACGTTGTTGATGCTCCACAGCAATAGAAGAAAGCTTAGAAAGTGCATCTTGCAACGAAACTACCTGATCTGCAAAGCTCGGTCCATGAGCTGTTGTCTCGTTTCCTATCGATTCCTCTCGTACAACATCCAGGATGCCTCGTGGGCGCCTGCCAAATAACAACTCAAACGGACTCAAGCCAGTGGATGCCTATGGCGATTCCCACACCGCGAACATAACAAAAGGCAGGACAGAGTCCCAGGATGCGGGATCATTATGAGTGACTCGCCTGATCATCTGTTTTAACGTCTTGTTAAATCGTTCAGTCAAACCATTCGTCTGTGGATTGTAAACAGTGGTACTCAATTTCTTAATAGCAAATGATACCAATTTTTAGTCTTAGGCAAAGGGCCTACAATATCTAATCCCACCCGCTGAAAGGGGACTTGCAAAATAGGCATAGGACAAAGGAGAGCCCGAGGAAGTTTATAAGCGGAGACGATCTGGCAGCCAGGACATGAAGTACATAACCGTTCAACATCTTTTCCCATATTCAGTCAATAAAATAATTTTGATAACCAATCTTTGGTCTTATCAGTCCCCAGGTGCCCTCCCAAGATGCGAGAGTGGACCAGCTGCAAAAGAATTTCTCTATGTACTTCAGGAACAACTAGTTGTTCAATAAATTCCCCCATTAAATGATCTGAAATCACTCTGAAAAGGCAACCGTCTTTTTCCAGAAAGTGTGGGGTTTTCAAGTCCCTGGATTCACGCTCTTGTTAATAGGAGTCATTTGCAGAGCAAGCCTGTTTAAATGCATATTCTAATGAGCTATCAGCATGCTGCAAGCGCACGAAATCCGACTGCTCTCCAGTGCTCGGATTGTGTTCGGAGGGATTTGCAAGCTGAGAAGATGTAGAAGGGCCTGCCTGCCACTCTGGGAAAATGGGGGGGTTGTCTCCTTCAGTCTTGCTGGAGAGATTGGGCTCAATATCTAATTGGGGCTCTAGATTTTCCCCAACCCCTACCAGGCCTTCTTCTTCTCCCCCCCACTAAGCTTAACTGGGGACTCAACGACTGGTGCCCGACATTCAGTAATTAGTCTAGGAAAAAGGGCATTCCTTCTGCCTATCAGTAATGGCCAGGGGCAGAAGTCCGAAACGGCAGACCAAACTTTAAAGTGACGACCCTTATAAGTCAAAGGAAGAAGCAATGTCTGATCATCTTTAACATCTCCATGTACACAACATATCTTTACAGTCTCAGTGTAACTAAGGCATCCGTCATCAAGACAGTTCCATCTGACATCACAAAGGTCACTGCCTTTTGTCCAATAATGCCGAGATCTCGTGGCCCCCCAACTTCACTGAGATCAATAAGCCATCTTTTTTTTCTGATGAATAGGGAATACAGGAGCAACAAACCTCGGCCAATCCAATTTCCATCGACTGAGATGGAGACAGGCGACATTCTTTCTCCAAGTGACCGGGTTGATCACACCGGAAACATCTTCTTTCAGCTCCACTGCTGAAATATCCGCTGCCACATTCACAGCCTCCTCGGCCTCCTTCTGCCTCCCCAGATACGGGCACCTCATCAGTAACTGGATTCCCCGGAGGCCTTCCTGACGGCATCCGATTGTCAGATCCTGAAGCGTGTCGATGTTCCAGTCTTTGGTCAAAGCGACGAGTATGCCCAGGGTGCTCTCTCGTAGGTGGTAAAACAGCATACGGGGCACCAAATCCACCGCTTTTTCTCCAAGCGGTCTGAGAACCTTTTAAGCATTTGGCCACAATCGTTAATGATTCAACATTATGACAAAGAAACTCATCTCGGAGAACTGCAGGTATCCCGGCCAGTACTATATTCATTACAACTTTTTCCACAACTCGTTCCATCTCGTCTCCCTCAAACAAACAATGTACTTTATGAATCAAATCCTGAATTTGCCCACGGATGGGACCGTCCATGTTCAGTCTCCAGTCATTAAGTGCAAAACCTTTAGCCACAAAGGTCGTAGTCTGACGTAAAAAAACCTGCCGCTTCAGGAAATCATAATTGCCAAGCTTATCGCGAGGCACATTCCGTAAGGAAAGTAAGGCATCCCCAGACATAAAAGGGGTGATGATAACAGCCCAGTGTCGTTTGTCCCATCCCTACAAAGTCGCCACTTGCTCAAAAGCTAAAAGAACCATCTCTGGGTCATCTGAAGGACTTCGTCAGCACATTCTTAGAATTTTCAGAAGAGGAGGAACCGGATCATCCTCCTGATCGTGAGGAAGCGGGACATTCTGAGCGATTTGAAATAACTCCTTGGCATTCATCTGTGCAACCACTCCTGGTACCACTTGTCACGCTTGGGTCACATATTTGCACAGAAACACAGGAGGTTGGAGACAGGAACTCTATTCAAACACTGCACACGAACATTTGTCTCTTTTTCAAAAGTTTAAACGTACTCTCCATGACAAGACAGAGATGACAGAGAGAGAGAGAGAGAGAGAGAGAAAGAGAAGCAAAACAATCAATCCCAATACCGACAGGTGCTGTACAGGCTTTTAAATATGCAGAGTACCGCGTGAGAGGCTTATCACACGACGGAGCGCAAATAAGGTAAGGAGCAATGTGAAGGTAGTCTGTCAACGTTTTTCAGGGATTTTCCCAGGAACGTCTGTATTCTCTGAGGGTGTGATCAGCCCCCCAGCTCACAATATATATACATATTCACACACAGATAGATAGTACAGTATATACTATACATATGTATTTTACAGTTTTTGGAAGGCATGTCCCCACACTTTTGTTTGCACTATTTCTCTTTAACTTGAAGTGGGAAACACATATTCATTATTACACTCCATGGATAACACAAGAGTACATTTATGTATTAAAAAGGCAACAGTATCAATTAATACTTCAAGTACAACTACTAGTTAATGAATCAAGCATTGGGAATTATTTCTGATACAGTACATGGGTGACATCCCTGTTATTTTATATTCTGGAAAGATTAAACATTCAGAAGAATTTACCATCCAAACTTTTGCAGCAACAGATCAGATTGCTCTAAGCCAGATTTGACCATACCCAGAAAATTTGTAGCCTTTAAAGTATGCATATGTTTGCTTACCTTAACTCATGTCATCTCATCATGTCAAGACACTTTTCCTGGTGAGGTTTGTAGTTCTGTCAGGCCAAAAGTTCAGCCCAGACTTCACCATCACCAGCTAATGGTGCGACTCAAACCACCTACAACTGAACACCAGCAAAACCAAGGAGCTGGTGGTGGATTTTAGGAGGACCAGGCCCCTCATGGACCCCGTGATCATCAGAGGTGACTGTGTGCAGAGGGTGCAGACCTATAAATATCTGGGAGTGCAGCTGGATGATAAATTGGACTGGACTGCCAATACTGATGCTCTGTGCAAGAAAGAACAGAGCCTACTATACTTCCTTAGAAGGCTGGCGTCTTTCAACATCTGCAATAAGATGCTGCAGATATTCTATCAGACGGTTGTGGCGAATGCCCTCTTCTACGCGGTGGTGTGCTGGGGAGGCAGCATAAAGAAGAGGGATGCCTCACGCCTGGACAAACTGGTGAGGAAAGCAGGCTCTATTGTAGGCATGGAACTGGACAGTTTGACAACCGTGGCAGAGCGACGGGCGCTGAGCAGGCTCCTGTCAATCATGGAGAATCCACTGCATCCACTGAACAGTATCATCTCCAGACAGAGGAGCAGCTTTAGTGACAGACTGCTGTCACTGTCCTGCTCCACTGACAGACTGAGGAGATCATTCCTCCCCCACACTATGCGACTCTTCAATTCCACCCGGGGGGGTAAACTTTAACATTCTACAAAGTTATTGTCTGTTATACTTGCATTTTTGTCACTCTTTAATTTAATATTGGTTTTTACCAGCATGCCGGTCCTGAGACCAATGACACGATTTCCAGTTCCAGCCCTATTGATGACATCACTTGTTCTGTTCTCCTTTAAAGCCACCATCTTTTTACAAACAAATCAGTTCTGTACTGGACTCGAATCTGTATACATCTGTACAACCAATTTATCCTTTTGCAGCCAGGAATATTATACAGGTGGCTGCCCTAAACTTTTTTTTGGCTCCTTTATTTGTCTATCATTGACAATGTGAATTCTGGGAAGAGAGTCATCTTTACCATTCTTTTACTTCATGTTGTCCTCTTCATGAGTTACAGCTGCCACTTACAGGGTGATGTGTGCTGCCTAGCTGGATTAACATATTGGGGCTATTGAAGAAAATACTCACTTAATGCAGGACAGAAGAAAGACAAACAGTAAAGATTAGACATTCTGCCTCTTCTGGAGATTTGTTGAAACCTGCAGGGTTTTGTCCATATGTCCCCAGAGCCAAGATACACTGTTATTCTCTGGGTTGGGAAGATATGGTTGAAGTGTGCCATATGAATATCATATTTGGCTCCTAAAAGATGAAGGGAAGTAGGAGTGATAGGAGCCCACGTAGCTGCCTTTCTACTATGTGCACAATAGGCACCCATGACCCATCTCCTACTTCTATTCTTTCAGTGCAAATTTACTTGACCACTAGCCCATCCAGCTACAGTAGCAGTAGGTCCCATGGAGCCTGTGTGAGCCTTAGAGAAAAGCTCTTCTCTTCCTTTCTTTTCTCTTCTTTATTGACAGCAGTGCAGAATATTTAACTGCTTATGGGGGAAAGTGGGTGTAATCACATTATCTGAGAACTTTTACTTCTAGCTAATGGAATCTGCTTAAAATTGAAGCAGTCGAGCATAAGGAGATTTGCATTGATCTGCTTCTCTATGGAGCTGAACACAAAGCAGTCTATCTAGTCTAGGAGCAAATGAAACAGCGAGAGCCAGTCGAGGGGCGCTTTATAATCCCATGTTCAACGATCGATAATGGCGCCGCCTCAAGAGGCCACTGGCAACTGTTGCCTCCTTCCTGCAGTGGGGGGGCGGCGGGTCAGTGTAAATCAGGTATTGGTCATGGAGAAGAAGCCAGCACTTTATGGTGACATCCAGTTACCTCATGAAACACATTTTGAACTACATAATGAAAACTCAAATGAGCAGTTACATGTGAGAGTAGAGGGGGTTGAGTGATGGCAGTCGTCTTAGGTATTTAAGAACTGCCTACTCTGCCATCCTGCCACCTATATTGAAAAAAAGCCATTATATAAATTAGTAAAACAGACATTTTAAAAAGAATGACACAACAAATGTTCTGAATTGACCTCCCCAATTGACACTTTGTCTATTGGTCATGTATGTTTTACTGTTACCTGTGTAAAAGGAGATGGAGATTCATGACAGGAATAGATAAAAGTACAAAACAATAAAGACTTGAAAGCAGCTGACCTCCCATAAGGAAAATGATTTCAATGGTGCAAAAGTGTGATGGTAGGGAAATTGGCTCTGTCTTAAAATGGATTTGCAAAATGTTAAAGCAAATCAAATTCAGCCTGGACAAAGCGGCAGGATCAAACAGGAAATGAAAGCAAGCTGCCAGTTAACTCTGTGCCAACTTCAGAAAAGCACATCAGCAGTCTCCCATCCACAGCCAAAACCCCAAGCTCACTTCCCTGCCAGTTTGCTCTCTATTTCCAGGGGAAGTCACATGGGAGCATCCTCATCACATTCCCAAACCACCTCAACCAGCTCCTGATGGTCTGGAGGAGTAGTAACTCAACTCTGAGGCTCTCCCAGATCACTGAGTTTCACAGCCTTTCATGAAGTGTTAGACCAGCCACCCTGTGAAGAAACCATATTTTTCCCAATTATACCTCTCATCTCATTCTTTTGGTCATTACCCACAGCTCATGACCATTAGATGAGGACAGGGATGTACAGTAGATTAACTTTTATATTGAGAGTTTTGTCTTTAGACTCAGCTGCTGCTTCACCACCATGGACCAGCACAGCTCCTGCAGAAGAGCTGCCGTTGCTCTAATCCATTTGTTGATCTCATGCTTTCTTTCTCTGTCACTTGTGAACAAGATTGTCAGATGCTTGAACTCCTCCGAAAAGGGCAATTCGTCCCCTCTCAAATGGAGAGAGCAATTTGCCCTTTTCCAAGAGAGAATCATGACCTCAGACTTGGATGTGCTAATCCTCATCCCAGTTGATTCACACTTGTTAGTGAATTGCTCGAGTGCACACCCAAAGTCACGGTCAGATGAGGCAAAGAAGGCAACATCATCTGCATAAAGCAATAATGGTACGCCTAGCCTCCCTAACTAGACAACATCACATTCTCAGACGCACCTCGATATCTGGTCCAATGAAAATCACAAACAGGAGTGGTGACAAGACACGGCCTTGATAGAGATTGATATCCACTGTGAATAAATTCAGCTTAATGCCAAGTACTCAGACATACAGTAGCTCTCAATTTGTTCATATAGGGAACGAATAGAATGCATGAGTTGCCCGTTACCCCGTATTCCGGCAGCACTTTCCACAACACATAGCAAAGAATACAGTTATATGTTTTTTATAAACATACAAAATACAGCTAATCTAGGTTATCACACTCCCATGCACCCTCCAGCAACTGTGCCAGACCAACCTGTGGTTTGCAGTCCCATCCAGAGATAAGGAGAGAATGATTACAGAAATGCTTTCCTGCGGGCCCAAATACCATGGATTTGAGAAAGATTGCTTTTTTTATTTTACTTTCATACATAAAATGCTAAAGGTTGTCTGTCTACCACTAAAAATTCCTCAAACCACTGGGTCTTGAACCTTGAACTTGGTCTCAAGAGCTTATGACGTTATACATGTAACACATCTTGAAAATTGGAGGGGCAGGTTCCCTCTGCCATGTGATTGGGTTTCAGGTATTTCTCACAGCTAGAGATGGTGCCACCATGTGACATGGCTGACAAGAAAATATCCACAGCAACATCTGCTACGGGTGAAAAACAGCACCACTGTGTACACTGCAAAGGAATGTCATTCACAAAAATCGGAGGGGTGGGCTTCCTCTGCCACACGATTGGGCTTTGGGTCCTTCTTACAGTAAGTGACGGTGAGGCCACACAACATGGTTGACAGGAAAAGAACATAGGTGACATTTGATTACAGGAAAGCACATTGCACAGGCTGACTAGTGGTTTTCATTGCAAAAGACAGTCATGAACATCATTAGGACACTACAAAAGGTGACAGCACACTTGGTGGAGTGACCTGGGGTTCTGTGTTTTGTTAGAAGAGAATGAACCAATTTTCTTCAAGGACAGGAGGTTTAAGTATAGCAAATTTTTGCTTGGCAGCAGCTGCTAATATCCATAAAAAGAGAATGTTTCATCCTTCTGGTTACAAGAGGAGCTAATGTAACTTCAGCTATGAATTTATACTGCCTCAGCCACTAAAAGGTCTCTAAACAAGAAGGCTTTTTACTTAAATATACAGTATGCATGGCAGTGGAATATGAGGATGAGTAAAGGGAGGGTAAAAGGGTCTGAATGTGAATAGCATGGCAACACAAGTGTGTGCCACATGCAGATTGCTCCAAGAGCAAATGAAGAGCAAAAAAAAAGAGAAGAGAAATGCTAATCTAGCAAGCCGAAAAAAAGGCACTGTCTTTGGGGGTGGGGGAGTGCAGGGTGGCAAGGAGATGCGGTCAGCTTGTGCCCTTCAGCAAATGAAGAAGGCAAAAGTGATGACTAAGGGGCAAGAGATGAGATTAGCAGCATCTAAAAATAGAAATAATCACCTGCAGTGGCTTTTACAGAAATGAACCCTAGATTGCTAAACTCCTTCTGTCCCCCATGAACTACCCAGGGTCAGGCTTGATAGTGGAGCTGACAAACAATTAGCCAAATCCTCTTATCTGCTTCCACATTTGATCTGTTTAGAGGCAAAACTTGGGGGCAAAATGTTGACATCAAATGAACAGCGTTCATGTTATGATGGTGTCAGCACCACAGGTCTGGCCACAGCTCAGTCCTGACTGATCACAGCCACCTCTCATTATGTGTTATGACTGGTCAGATGACCAATTCAGATCAATTGATATGTGGATACTGACTGGACAGAATAACCTCTACTTATTAGAACATTAGAACTATCTAGACAAAAACATGCCATTTAACCCAACAAAGCTCACCAGTCTTATCAACTTCATACTTCTAAAAAACATTGAGTCTAGTTTTGCAAGTCCCTAAAGTCTTACTGTCTATCACACTACTTGGTAGCTTATTTCAGGTGTCTATGGGTGTCTGTGTAAAGAAAAACATCCTAATGTTTGTGCAAAATTTACCTTCAACAAATGTCTCTGTGTTCTTGATATACTCATTTTAAAATAACAGTCTTGATCCACTTTACTAATTCCCTTCATAATTTTAAACACTTCGATCATGCCACCTCTTAATCTTCTTTTGCTTAAACTGAAAAGGCTCAGCTGTTTTAATGTACTCCACACATCAACCTAACATATTGTTTGCCTTCTTAATGGCTTTTGAACACTGTCTGGAAGTTGACAGCTTAGAGTCCACTATGAGTCCTAAATCCTTCTTATGAGATGTACTCTAAATTTAGTCCTCCTATTGTGCATTCAAACCTAACATTTTTACTTCCTATGTGTAATACTTTACATTTACTGACATTAAATTTCATCTGTCATAAATCTGCCCAAGCCTGTATGCTGTCAAAGTCCTGTAATGATTTAACAGACTCCAAATTATCTGCCAATCCACCTATCTTAGTATCGTCAGCAAACTTAACCAGCTTGTTACTTCTATTCCTATCCAAATCATTTATATATATTAAAAATAGGGAGCAGCCCTAGCACTGACCCCTGTGGAACACCACTCTTAACATCGGCCAGTTCTGATGAGGTTCCTCACACC
The DNA here is from genome assembly GCA_026402145.1 of Polypterus bichir lapradei. Classification (NCBI taxonomy): domain Eukaryota; kingdom Metazoa; phylum Chordata; class Cladistia; order Polypteriformes; family Polypteridae; genus Polypterus; species Polypterus bichir. The sequence goes on from JANRMT010062843.1 coordinate 4,350,918, forward strand.
ATCACCCTCTGCTTACTGTGTCTGAGCCAATTCTGCACCCATCTGCAAACATCACCCTGAATTCCCACTTCTTTCCAACCTCTAATGTGGCACCTTATTAAATCACCCAGAAGGCACCACACCGTACAAGACTCTTCGTCTCTGGAGCAAACCTCAATCCCCCTAATGACTGAGTCCTCAACTATCATTACCTCTCTCGTTCTGGGAACTTGTTTTGAGATAGACCATTGGGGCTCCTCGTCCCTGCCTACCACTTCAGAATCATCAGAGACATCGTCCAGCTCTGCAAGGATCTGAAAATGGTTTAACATTTCCATTGGGGTTGATGCCCCTAGACAGTGTGCACCCTTTACCTTGTGCCTTGTGACCATGACCTACCTTTGTCTACCTGTTTGGTCTGGATTCTCCTCTAAATCTCCACTTGCACTGTTTATATTCCCCTGTTTTATTGAACCTTTATGCTGTCACTTACTTAACTTCTCTACTTCCGGCTAAGAAATGTTCAATCTAAAATAAATAAATAAATGAATGAATGAATGAATGAATGAATAAAACATGCTTGGTGAATATCTGCTGCTAGTTAATTTCTTACTGTCTTTTCTGCTCCTACAGCCCCTTATGCCGTCTTAGCGCAGCTGCTTACCTACACAACGTTGGGCCTTTCTCTTTATTGCTTCTAAGCCAGCCGCAGACTTTTTTTTAACTAAGGAATTGCTGTTTCTGTTACTTATTAAATATTTATTGCTATGATGTTGGTTATTTACTTACTTATTTACCTACAGATGCCAGTGAAGCCACCACTGCTTTCTGCCCTGCTACTTCAAGACTAGTTCAAATATAAATAACAAGAGCAAGTACACGTACAAGTACAAGTAACTCTTTCAAGCACACCCCCAAACACTCAGCTACTTTTGCTCCTGTGCAGGCAATAAAATAACTTAAAAACCCTTCTAAAGGGAAAAAAAGTCCCTCACGGTTCCGTAGTGGCAACCAAAACACAAGTTTATAGGAACAAAATGTATTTTTTAATTAACTCTCACACCACAGAAAACACACAAACTCTCATGAACTCTCAGCTGGAAGATCAGTAGCAACTGGACAGCTTTACACCCCAGGATCTTTAATGTCAGCACCACCTCCACACATTTCCTTGGTTCAGTTGTGACCCGTCAAGTTTCCACCAGGTAGCCATCACCAGAGCTCTGCCATGGTTGGTCAGTGATTTCTCCTACAGATACAGTGCATGTTAATCACTAATCTATTTAGACTTCAGTTCCTTTTGGTTGGCCTTTATGTAACACCAATGACAAAACACAAAGTAAGTCAACTCAATTCAAGTTTAACTTTATTATTCCATACAGAGACATTCATTTGGTTTGTATATCAACAATTAACTTACATAGAAGTAGGTTTTAATTTAAAAAAATGTTTAATTTAGAGTCTTAAAATTCAGCATTGTTTGATGACCTCCGGCTTGAGACACAGGATTATCGGGAATATTAAATAGTTTTGATTTCTAGAGAGGATTTCACTAAGTAAGAGACAATAAAAAATATGCTGAGATGACAGGGTCTTGGGAAAAAAAAGACAGGTGTCCAGCCACCTTTGTGTATTTTACACTCTGGGGAAACCTCTTGTGATGTTAGAGTCCCCATGTCACACTTCATGTTTTGAGTTCAAATGGCATGGCCCAAGATACAATAAGATTATCTGTAAGAGTGCTCAAGCTGTTCCTGGTCAAATGTAATTGATTGTGTCAAAATTTTGGAAAAGCCTTACCTGAAATGCCGATAAAAGTGGCTCATGTGTCAAATGGAACAATAGGCATTCTGGATCAGATTTAAGGAGTCTCTGGCCTCTAGTGAAGGCTAAAACGTGTTTAGCAAAGCATAATGTGACTGTAGACACAAAGGTCAATCCATTTCTATGCTGCTTATCCTGTTTAGGGACATAGGGAGTCAGTGCCAATGCTTGGCAACACTGGTTACAAGGTCATAATGAACCCCAGGTGTGGTGCCAGTCCATTGTGGGGCTCATCGATGCATATACCTACACTGGCTCATACCGGGTCAATCTGGAATCACTCATTAGCATAACCCGCATGTCTTTGGGTTGTGGTTGGAATACCTGGAGAGTGAGGTGTTTGTAAACATGACTGTGGTGTCACTGTTCATTACTGTTGTGACCTTTGCCAAGTCTTTTCAATGACCTTGACTGATGACGTCCAGCCTGCTTTCTTCTTACATGCAGACACAATTGCTGGACCCCAACAGACTTGCCAATCTGGCAACGTCACATAGCAGCCAGAGATGTTGCTTACAATGCCTGGATGTGCCCTGCCACCAGGGAAAACAAGCAGTAAATCTCTTGCTGGGTTTTGAGGATGTCCTCATGTTTGGAGAATAAACGTCCAAATGTAAAGGGCTATTTTTAACTGCAGAAGTGGGACTCATTGAGTTTTATTCAAAATGCTTTTGGACAGTCTGCTGGCAGGTGTGAATTATTAGCAGGAAGTCTGTCTGGCTGACCACCCTCAAGCTGCTGTAAGTAAATAGGAAATAGTGGCTGTGACACCTTCTGAACAAATAGCAAGGATTCCAAACCTGCTCCTCTTCTCCAGCCAGCCTAGAGCTGGCACCACTTTCATGTATATCATTAACCCTGGAATCAAGGGTCCTCCATGTGTAGCTACTGACAAAATCTGGAGCCAGGGCTTGTTGTGTCATTGAGACTCTGGGAAATTGACATACATTATAGAGGAGACACAGTTAGCCTTGAGTTCTTAGGGATTTAGAGCCATGTCAGGGTGCCACTTTTTCTTTAGACATCTGTATAGGCCCTTTCATCTTTTTATATTTCCTTTGTTGATTATCTAGCAAGATCAACCTTTGTTATATAGCTCCTTTGACAATAATCAATGTCACAGATGCTGATTTTCTTGCAGATATTGTCTGAACAATAACGTGAATGGCTCTGATGGACTTCTCTGGGTCTTGTGGTCAGAGCATTAAGTTTGCGCTCCCCCTCGCCTACTTAGCCATCCAGCCAATTAGCCATCTCACATTTTGCAAATTGATAGCCGTCAGCAGGATGAGGCAGCAGACGATACATGAACTAGTTAGGCCCAGCTTCAAAGCTGCACATTCAAAGCGGCAGACTGATTAGATTCTGACCAGGAGAGCAAGGAAACCGGCGCGGCACGGCTATCTGCAGGTGCTGGGAAACATCAACGGCGCAGTTCCTGCCGTCTGACGGCTTATCCACTTGGCGCCTCCAGCAGCAGGTTCTCTCTGAAGGGAGGGGGAGCTACATAGCCCTGAGATAACAAGGCCAATTTACCACGAAATGTAGCAGCAGGAATTTTATACAGCCTGGACCACCATAGCTGTGCTGGTGGGCAGTGCCCAGTAATTATCTGCTTACTTGGATCTCTTTGCCTGTGCTCCCTGCTGGCAAGACTATGTTGCACCCTTCATTAAACTGTAGAAGTCAGGGGTGTACCACTGTCCAATAGAGGTAGTAGTCAGCCTAGGTATAGTGAAGCAAAAGTTCAACAAGCAGCTAAGTACTGTGCCAGTAGAGGACACTGTTCTACAGGTCAGCAGATGAACATCAGTAATTACTTCCAACAAGAAGCCAAAAATATATCAATATAAAAAAGAAATAAAAATCAAGTAAAATCAAACATCTTCAATTTCTTTTATTTTGTATCCTGGATTGTGTTATTGCACATCCTCGATTCAAACTATGATAGTTTTATTTATGGGTGGCACAGCAGCACAGTGGTTACAGCTGTACTTGGACACTTTTCTGTTTCAATAAGTATGCACTTTTTGACACCTTGTAACCTTGTTGTTGTGTCTCTCATCTGTTGCTGATCCGTCCTTGGTCTACAGCCTACTAGGGGGTTTAGTGAACAGCTGAGTGTCAGGTACAATGACCCCTGGCAGTTTGTGTATGTTGGGAGTGTTTCCTGTGATGGATGGGTGTCTTGATTAGAGTTAGTTCCTGCCTTTTGCATGATGCTGTATCAGTACTGACTCTGGCTCCATGAGGAATGCTGGTTCTGAGAATGGTCTTTTTTATTTAGCAAGGATTTTCATGCTCTGAACTTCAGTGTCATCCACAACTGGATGCAAGACAGGATTCAGTCAACAACAACATCAGCAACAATTTATTTTTGTATAGCCCAAAATCACATAAGCAGTGCTGCAAAGGGCTTTAACAGCCCCACAGCCTTGACTTCCTAAGAAGACAAGAAAAAACTCTCAAAAAAATGCCTTGTAGGGATAAAAACGGAAGAACTCTTGGGAAAGGCAATTCAGACAGAGACCCCTTTCCAGGTAGGTTGGGTGTGCAATGGATGTCAAAAAATGGGGTAAATACAAGACACAGAACAGGACACAAGTAATCCTCTTCGCAGATCTAGATGGCCAATCTATCATTGCCACCTCAGGAATACAATAAAATGGTAATGTACAATAGTACAAACGACAGAGCAAAATACAAGAGTAGTTACTAAAAACATCAGTTACTAAAAACATAACTATCACATATGAGGATTCAGATTTGTTCAGAGTTCTGGAGACCTCAGTCAACAAATTGCATCCCTCCTACCAGCCATTTCACATTTGAGTCAGTGCTGGGCTGGCCAATCTGAGGAAAGGACCCTTCCACCTGATGATTCCAGTGCTCCTTTATCAGAGATAACTTTTCCATAAGAAGGCGAACAATTTATTTTATCTGTATTTTTCTCCATTGATCACTGTCTATTATGTATCTATAAGTTTAATTTGGATTTTAAAAATTAATTCCATTCTTCCATTCCTTTTTTGTCTATGTGTTCTGTGTACCACATGACCTTGAACTCAGCTAAGTGGGTTTAAAATAGATAGATTAATGTTGTAGAGAAAGGGTGAACAATTAATTAGTCAACTAATGCTCGAATATTTTTCCAATTAATTAATTAATTAATTACTTATCTATTATCACTTGTAAGCACTTCAGAATAAACTATGATACTCTATCTACATCTTTTTATGTCTGAATATCTGTATCAAATAAAATGGCAAAACATGTACATTTTGAGGAAGTTATATTTATTTGTAAGAAAAAAGGATAACATTTAGAGGATGTCTTAAGCTACAATATGAAACAAAAAATCCAGTTCACGGCCGAATCTACCATCAGGGTGACTTGGGTGTACATCCTGTGGTCCAGCTTGCAAAGGAGCCTTTTATATGTGAGGATAAAATACTTACAAACAAGAAACTTCAGGTTTCATGTACAGCATAGACACACACAGCAATCTGCAATCAGTGCACACTACTCCAATCATAAAAAATTACAAATGTTCAATCAGAAATTAAAAGCTTTTACAAGACAACATGAATCATGAATTTCTAATGTGTGTGGGTCATGAAAAGAACATATGTCTGACAGATCACTTTTGGAGATTTGATGTTTTACCATGCCACAAAAGGAAAAAGTCATACAAAGCGATGGTCCAGTGGTACAGTGAAAAAGAAACTTAAATAGGACTTACTGTAGCAACAAAAGATGCTGTTTTTTGAAAACTATCCTCAGCATTAAATAACCAAATAAAAATGATGACTTTAACAAGCGATTTGAACAAATAAAGCAGTTGAGACTAATGAGAGTGACCTTACAGACAGTTAATATCACCACTCCTAGCAGCTTTACCAGCAAAGTGCCAATTCATCTGATCCCCTTCGCCGTGAACAGCAAAGTGGTAGACAACAAGGCTGCTACCTCAGACAAGATTCACCAAACAACGACAATCCTGAACTGGTCTTTTATTTTATTTGCTACAAATATGCAGCTCTGAAAGGCTCAGTTATATCATCTTTTTGCCACAAAGTGGCACAGGCTTTTTAAAAATGTTTGATTAATGTTCTTTAACTGCACTTTTAGGAGAAAGCTGGTTTGCCTCATATGTGATGTTGCACTCATCAATTTTTGTTACATTTATTGTAATACAATAAAGAGCAAAAGAGGAAGGGGAGAGTGACCGGATATAAAGTTTTAAACTTTTTTCCACTTCAGTCCCTGTGTCTGATTTATTATTGACATATGTGATGTTTATAATGTTTGAGTATACATGTGTGCCTAGTCAGGTGAAGTGAGTTGAGTTTTGCCTCCCTACGACACACTGGGGTCTTAATCTGGTCATGCCCTTGTTAACAGGCCAGTGGAGCTCTGCTGAAAAATGTATAACAAAGCTTCACTTCTCCCTGATTCTCTCCTGCCTCATGGCCAATGCTACTTCGTAAATTCATCAATATCTGTTACTGTTTATTTATATTACTATAGTTATTTGTAGCCCATTTAATCCAAATAAGGGGCATGGTGAGCTGGCACCTATCACAACACTAATGGGTGCAAATCATGAACCTTTTGAATTTTTCACCAACATAACTAGATCAGACACTATTTCAAATTAAAATTTTTCTCTCACTTGTTATCATAAATCACATCACTGGTGTAAGTCTTTTTATTTCCTTTTAACTTTTTTTTATTTTAAAACGGATAGTCCTTTGGGCTTTTAACATCTCTACATGGTGTATTAGAGACTGTGGATGCAAACTCCACTATGAATCTGTATCCCATCAAAGATTAATCTTGTTTTGTGCCCAGTGCTTTCAGTAAAAGTGTTGGAACCTCACAGTCATGGACTCTGCTGAAAAAAGTAATAATAGCCTTTTTGTTCTCGTGTGGCAAATATATCATTTTAACGGAGCATTAGCTTTGTGATTTGATTTTGGCTGATTTAATGATTACAGTTTTGTTCATTTTCCTATAATCCTTACTTTTTCAGGCAAATAATTTCTAGTTTTATTGATCTATGCTTGTTTGCCTTTTAACCTTTGACTCCGTAAAGAGAGTGTATGCAGCTCCTTGGTTTGTGTCTCAGATCACGCAAACTTGGTTCACCACTCCTCCCAGTCTAGCTGCTCACAGACCCTCAACACCATGACGTCTTTTTTGAGATGTTGCTGCAGTAACGAAGTGGAGACATCAGCGTCTATTAGGCATAAAGGCCCTTTTTTGCCATGAATTTGTTTCAACATGTAATCAATTTGGTTCTGTGTGCTTTTGATTCATACCTCACTGCTTTCCTAATTTCGCTAATGGAGAATTAATAGAGTAACAGGCTGATTACGGTGGCCTGGAGCAAGCGTATGTCTCAACAAAACGGCTGTCGGCACATGAACCACACACTAGATTTCTAAACAATAACTATAGCATGCTGCTGGATACTGGGCACTGTCTCTGGGAGAGGCCACACTGCTTAAAAAACTGGTTCTGTAATGGTACTTTACTGGGATGTTATGTGACTCATAGAACCATTGCTTGGCAAAAAAACATTTCATTCTGTGAAGAATTCTTTGCATATGAAATTGGTTCTGTGGGCTCTGAAAAAGCTCGTAATATGTGGACAAAATAGAAATCTGTAACATATAGTAGGCTACCTAACATGAAAAAAAAATTAAAAACTGAACTTAGCCCATGTTATTATAAAAAACAAGGGTCTTTTTCAAATCTGGAGTCTATTGGTATTTCACAAATCTGTTATCTTCTGTTCTTAGCTAATAATAGAGCTTTTTTCAGATCAAAATAAAAGATTCTTTCTTGATGCTTCATGTGGATGGTTCATTGTGAACCAAAAATGGTTCCTCCGTGGCACTGCTCTTTAGAACTACTTTGGCACATTTATTCTTAAGAGTGCAATTCTTTTGGATGGACATTCATTAGCCCTATTTGTCCCAAGAGGTGAAGGGTAATGTTGCACGCAGAGGGCACAGTTTTGCACTGGGTGGTTTTTCAGTCTGATACATAAATGAATATTTACTTTAAATAACAGTTATAAGATGGCTGTTCTTTCCAAATCCTTCTCAATGTTCTTCCTTTCATGCATAAAGATTTTACAAGTCATAGGTTTGTTGCACTTGTGTCCTGCAAACTCAGGATTTACACCTAAAGCTCCACTGAATGTTCTTTATGTGAACTTCTTTGTAATGTATGGTACTATATGACAAGATAATAAAAGAATTGACTCCCTGCATGCACAAAAATATCCAGAATTGATTTTTTTTATTTTGTTTCCATTATGGTGTGAAGCCATAGCATATGTGAAGAAGAGATGTCAAGTGACTGTGGAAAAAACAGAAAACCAGAGAAACAGCGAGACTGGAAAAAAAATGAAGCGCTAAGTGAGAGGAGAAGAAACAGACAGAAATTGTGAACAACTGAAAGACAGTGAGAAAAACTGTGGAAGGTATGGCAGGAGAAAAATAGAGAGTATGAAAGAAAGGGAGAAATCACAAGTATGACAGATTAGAAGGGACAGGGCAGAGACTACAATCGAACAAGAGTCAGAAGCCACTGGAAAAGGTTATATGAGGGATATGGAAAGAAATGATATAACTGGGTATGAGTGTTGCAGAAGAGGAGTGATCAGGAGAGAGCAGGTGATTAAAAGAAAGACTGGGATAATGAAAAAGAGTATGATGGATGGGGGAAGGTGGGAGAAACTAGGTGTGAACAAGGTAAAGATAGTGACCCGGAAAAAGTAGGATTTGAGCAGAGAAACATAGAGGCATATAGAACAATTGCAGAAGAGTGGACGTCAGCTCTGGGACAGTACAGCTATGGTGGGTAAACATTCAGTACTGCAGGCAATAGTCGCCACCAAAAAACTTATACAAATTTGCAAAAAAACAGATACTTGGAGACCTAGAAGAATGTGTAGTGGTGGCTAGAAAACACTGGGAGAGGAGGGAAGGAAAAGCAAAAAAAATTAAAGTGCTTGAGAGAAATGGAAACTCAGATAGATAAATGATAAAGGATTATAGAGCACGAGAGAAATTATGAGAGCAGAAAAACCTGGGAGAAAGAGCTGGAGATATTCATGAAATCAGAGAAACTTGAGTGAGGGAGAAAGAAGAGGAGTGATTAAGACAGAAACTGCTATTTTGAGGGAAAGTGAGAATGGAAGGAGAAATTGACAAGACAGCAGACTGAGAAAGAAGAGGAGAGTCTGGAAAAGAACTAGAGTGTTACAGGGACCAGGGGATGTGGCAAAGAAAGGTAGACGCAGGTGAGCTATGTCCTGGGAGATTTGCATCACGAGTGCTGTGCCATTTGACTGACTACATCTCAGATATACTTTTCTGGTGGCTTTGTAACTGGACCTGTTTCTTTGTTGTCACACGCTGTATTTACATCACTTTTAAATAACCACAGTTGATAAGTAACAAAATCCTGTCAAATCATTTGCTGCTGGATACAAGTAAAGTTCACTAGCACCTGGCAGCCTGGCTTAATAGCTCCTTGCGGAGATGGTATTTACCTTTTCATGATCTGAAAACCTGCAGGTCAAATCCATCCATGTGAACTGCAATTAACTGGAAAGAGTGCTAAACCTGAACCTCTAATAGTCTCTGAGACTGCTGGGTGTTGTGGACTCAGAGCCACAAGCATTAAAGTGTTTCAAAGCACTTGTAATAATGCCAGCTAAGTGGGAACTGCTCTCAAAATCTCCAGCTAGTCACCAAATGGCCTTGTTGAATCTTCATAAAACAAAGAGATTTGTTTTTAATGAAAATGCTGGCATAACATGAAGCCCCATTGAATGCAAAGACAAAAAGGAATAACCTAAAGTAACAGGGCAATCCCAAATAAACAAAGTCCCAAAACAGACTCCAAGCTGTAGTCAAAAACAGAGCATGAGTTTGAAAATCAAGGAGATTATAAGAAAATCGAAACAAGCACAAGAACTCACAACTCCTAAGCAAATTCAAAATGAACTACCAAGAACTGTGGGAGACCCTTACAGGTTTATAGGTAGAGCGCAGTTCCTGGCGGTGATTGGCAGGTGGCCCCGGCCCTTGTGGAGAAAACCCACAAAACACAATGAACATAGCACAGGCATTGTAACATTAACGCAATTATACACAATAGCAAATAAACACAAATTACATTAATATATAAAGAAATGAACTAAGACAACAAAAACATGAATGTGTAACACAGCCAGAGGAGGAACACTGGGGGGAATGGATCCTGAGTACAGAAGCTCTAATTGAATAACACTGGACATTTTTATTCACATCACTGGCTTTGACATGCAAGATAATCCAGTACAGCACTTTTAATCAAAATCTAAGATGTAGTTGTTACATTTGTAAAAAAATTGTGGTGATCTGTTGTGGAACAACTCCATTGAAGAAAATAACAGTAATTGCCCACCCCTTGTTCTGAAGGAGCCCCCATAACAGTTCAAGCTTCAGGGGCCCAAAAACATAGGTCCCTCACTGGGTGCAAGGACATGAAAAAGGGCTACAGGGAGTTGTAACTTGGTGTTACCGGAACAAAGGCAAGACCCTGAAAGTGATTTCAGGAAGGAGGCTAATAAGGCTGCAACTTGGCAACAAAACATTTAGGCCAGGGCAGGGATAAACCATTGGAGAAAAAGCTCAGTTGGCAGATGGAAAAGGTCATATGAGATAAGAAAGAGACCACGTTGCAGTAGGTCTAAGGTGAACTAGTAGGCAAGCCACCCCAATTCAAAGAAAGAAATGTAAAGCCTGCATTGTTAAGCCAAGAGAGGCCTAAAGTAAATAACATTTTTTTATATTTTATTTACCTCGTGTACTTTGTACAGGGGGCACGGCACGGTGGCACAGTGGTAATGCTGTAAGGAGACCTGGGTTCGCTTCCCGGGTCCTCCTTACGTGGAGTTTGCATGTTGTCCCCGTGTCTGCGTAGGTTAGTTGCATTGGCGATCCTAAATTGTCCCTAGTGTGTGCTTGGTGTGTGGGTGTGTGTGCCCTGCAGTGGGCTGGCGCCCTGCCTGGGGTTTGTTTCCTGCCTTGCACCCTGTGTTGGCTGGGATTGGCTCCAGCAGACTCCTGTGACCCTGTAGGCAGGATATAGCGGGTTGGATAATGGATGGATGGATGGACTTTGTAGCGGTGACTGAGACACATTTTAACCTTATGTTTTCTTACAGAATGGGTAGAAAGACGTTTATCACATAAAAGAACATGATGATGGCCAGTTCTGTACAACAGCAGACAAAGTAAAAAAAAAAAAGTACAGTAGGTGGAAAAAGAAATGACGGCCTCTCATGTTACTTGTGATACATGATCCATGTTTGTCATCTAGTCGTTTGCTCAAAATGTGTAACACAAATGCTTTCTGTGATAAAATATTGTTAAATAGTTACCTCCAGATTTATCAGCCTATACATAAATAGGAAAACTGAAAAGAGTCATGAAAGTAACTTCCTGAACTGAAGACAGCACTCATTACCAACAAATGACGGGGGATAAGAAACCTATATTCCTATATTAAAACATCACATACATATTAGAAGTCTTATTTAAAACAAGTGTAAAAAGTGCTCTTTTCACCCCAGTACATCTGGTTTTGTGATGGAGCAACTTCGAGGATTTGACTTTCCTTCAGGGTGTTACCTTGGAATCCTGTTTTTGATATTTGACTGATCACTCCTCTGTATTAAAATAAGTATTATGCAGTGTCTGGAGTTGAAGGTTTGATATTTGGGGGCTACTGGCTCAGAGGTCTTTTTGACCCATGACTTCTAAGGTCAAAACAGTGCTGGTGTCAGGAGCAACCCAAAAGGCCAAACGGAAGGTATGGAATAGCAAATGAGTAACCGTAGGATTCCAGAGCAGTTCAAGAAAATGCTCAGCTCTGAAAGATAGGAACTGATACCAGAACCAGCAGAAGGTGGCACTAAGAGATGATATCTCCGCAATCTCATCTGTGTCTTGTCCAGGAGTTCCACAGCTATTGAGGAACAGAGATGGGACATGAAAAAAGAAAGGTGTAAAGCAAATGGGTTAGCCTAACCAGTTAAATCAGTGCAAGCTATTTTTCCTTAGTACTTTGTATTTGAATCCCCTTCCCTTTCCTTGCCAGTGTAGACCATTTCTGGCAGTGGAGGTGTTCAGTAGAGAACCTCACACATGGCTGTTTGGCAAGCCGCTTGAATTTGTAATGAGGACTCTTGAGCACTCAGGCCAGACTCTGTGACTCTGTAAGGCTGCTTCATAATCTGTTCAAAAATAAACAAAAATCTCTGCTGTAATCCTGCAAAATCCCTGGTATGCATGGCAGGCTCCTGCGCTACTCCCTGAGGCATGTGGGCGGGTAGGTGTATGGCAGTGATTGTAAGGGTCGACTTCCAAAAGAAGAAGACCAACTCATCCTCACAATTTGAGATACAGGGTGCCATCCAGACTGAGGTGTTTCTCAGCCTAGTTCTCATGAGTCATTCCCCTGTAATCAGTCAAGCTGAAACAAAATCAAGAAGAAAGCATTTCAGTATTTTTGAATGGCATACTTGTGCCTACTCGAACATACATACAAGCATCAACTCTGAGACTGGCAGTTATGCATATTGAAACATACACACTCATACAGTATACAAGAACTGGTACTTAGTGCCAAGCAGACTGAACCCAAAGACCTTCACTTAAACATACGCTGACAATATGGTACACACGCACGTAGTCTTACAAAACGGCAATGATGCACATGGCCACGGGTTCATTCTTCAGGATAATGACAGACACAAGTGTGTATTAACACTAGACAACCATCTATTGCCTTAACCCAAAGGGTCGCAGGAAGGCAGGCTCCATCCGTGTAGGGCGAGTAATTCACAGACTCATTCGATGCAATTGAAATCGGAATCAAGGGCCGCTCCTGCTGTTGGACGATCTGCAGCCGTTTGCCCCTCCAGCTTTAGCGCTGCCCGCCACTTCTCGCCTCCTCACTTCTCCAGCCTGTAGGCTTCAGAAATTATAGCGGCGGAGCTGCTGAAAAGGTGGGAGAGAATGACACGGATCCGCTAAGTGGAGGAAACCCAGCTCTCCACTCTCGTGATTGATTTAGAGGCTGCGCCCGTGTAAAAAAGAAATGTCATCACCGAAGGGCTTCGCCGGCCGGCGGGCTGCACATTCTCCCACTAATCGCTTTATTTGTTATCCTCAGCTGAGAAAGCGGCGCTATTGTTTAAAGACGAGAGCCACTTAATCGCATTTGGAGCTCAAAGTATGACAGTAAAGTTAAGCAGCCATGCCCAACTTCTCTGGAGATGTTCACTTAAAACGATTTGGGGATTTAGAGAGAGAGAGAGAGAGAAAGCGAAAAAAATCAAGCTCACTTTGTACTCCTTTTCACACCAACATGCCTTAACTTCACATTCTCAAATGACATGCGAGAAATACAGAAACGCGCAAATATTAAAGAAGAAAAAATGAAGTTTACTTAAGTCTAGAGTCCGCGTGTGGACGTCACACTCTTAAAAATACCGGGCTGGTCTATAATGGCATTTTACTGCGTTGTGTGATTCCTCAGAACTATTACTAGACAAACCGCTATATACTGTGAAGGGCTATGGCATATGAAATTGCCTTTGTGCAACAAAAAACAGAATGAGCACTGCCAGAGCCCTACAAAATGACCACCAGCAGGCCACTGGTGTGAATGTCTCTGACCAAACAATCAGAAACAGACTTCATGAGGGTGGCATGAGGGCCCAACATCCTCTAGTGGGCCCTGTGCTCACTGCCTGGCACCGTGGCGCTTGATTGGCATTAGTCATAGAATACCAGAATCGCCAGGTGCACCACTTGTGCCCTGTGCTTTTCACAGATGACAGCAGGTTCAACCTGAGCACATGTGACAGATGTGAATGGATCTGAAGAAGCCGTGGAGAACATTATACTGCCTGTAACATCGTTCAGCATGTTTTCAAAGTGTTCCTTTAAAGTTTTTGAGTAGTTTATATAGCAAGAGCACTTTTAAAATCACAAACCCGATGATATTTTATAAATCTGCTATTATCTGTTCATGTGTGTTTATGGAGTCTGTTACAAATCTAAACAAAGGTTCTTCCTGGAACCTTCATGTGATTATTTCTTTAAGGAACCAAAAATGGTTCCCCTTTGACAAAAGGGTGGCAAAAAATTCTAAGCCAGGGTATCTGAGATAAAGCAGTTGACTATACATCACTTCAAGGTGATCAATCACAAAACAGTTTTTTGGGCACAGGATGACAATGCACTTAATCACTGAATGCTTCACAGAAGAATTGAACACAGGACCTCAAAACCTAAAACTACAAGTGACTACCTCCATTATACACACACAAATTAACATACCTGCGGGAACTGTGAGGACTCATCATCGTACGCCATCTTGGAGCAATGATTGGATGTGGGAGATGAAATCTGGAGTTATATTTTTGATATTCTTTGAGTGGCTATGACTTTAAGAGAGCTTGTCTTTTACTAGTCACTCCATCTTGTATATTCTTTGTTTTATCCTCGAGGTGTTTAATAATCATGTGTCAATGTTGCAGCATCCAGTAAACATTAATTTTTCAGCTTTTTTGAGTCCCTGTATTTCACCAAAAGCTCACTCTATGCAGTTTTGCAGCAAATTGCTTTATTTATAGTATGTCACATGCATAAAGTAAATATGCCAGAGGTGCAAGGGCATGGTCTTGGCAGTGCTGTTGGCTGTTGGCCGGTTCAAGTGCCTTTGGATTTTGGCTATAACAAACAAGTCATAAAAAAGGATCAAGCTGAATACTCTATGAGAGGTTCTAATCTCCTGTGGTTTGCACATTCTGGTACCAGACCAGAGTCTGCTTGTATTTATTAAGGCAGTAGAGCAAACCTAGCCAATCAATACCCAATGGCTTAATTCCTTGGCATTCTGAGATGGATTCTGGCTTCAACACAGTTATACACTTTGAAAGTAACCTAAACACTCAGTCAGATTTGCATAGTAGATTAAAATAAAGATATATAGCAGTCACTGGGTTCAAATTTTGAAAACTTGCTGATAATTCCAAGAGCTACTGCACATCCTCATTGGATAACAGCATAGCAATTGAATCACACAATCACCATATTAATTTATGATGCTTCAGCAGTCTCTGCATTGCAGTCATGCTGTACTATATATGCACTACAGTAGCCCTGTTACCAGATACTCAGTGTGCTCTAAACTATAGCAGAGACAGTATGCAGACTCAATCACACAGGGTGGTGCCGTTGTCTCTTAGGTATATTTACGTAGATAGACAGAGGCCTTTCTCAACACAAAATATCTACAGGTGCTTTCTCAGTGAGGAAGTGCCTATAACAGCACTGGACAATCTCCAGGCAGAAGCAGAGGACTGACATCATAAGAGTAGTCTACATGTAAGTGCAAAATCTCAGGGTCACTAGCGCCAGTATGCCCAGAATATGAGCTGAGGGACCCAGCAAGTAGGTGTACCATGATATGAGAGAATAAGAGAAAGTAAACAGAGAGCGAGAGAGAGAGAAAAGCACCCCAAAGAATAGTATATTACTGTACCCCAAGTTGCCTGTTGTGGGGACACCCAGCTTCTCTCAGGCATGTCTAGCCTTTGCCTTGAGGCCCTGTCTTAGTGATTCAGATGCAGTCATGCTGCTCTCCCATGATGACCTGTCGTGTAGTTTGATATATCCAGCGACTCCGTCCAATGAGTCCATGACTAGACCAACTTGTTTAAAGTCGTAGGGTTGGGTTTGTGGGCATGTGAGAGCTGACAGTGAGGACTCATCCAGAAGTACAAAGCATATAATACAGCTACAAGGAATAAGGAAGGTGGTTGTTTTGGACCTGACAAACAAAAGAGAGGCTTGTCAGTGTGATTTTACATGTATTACATCCACAATAAAATAGACAAAAAAAGAAAAGGGGCCAAGATTGCATCTGAAATTGCTGTACCTGTAAACTCTTCACATGGCAGTGGCTCTGTCAGACAGTGTGTTATTGGAAGTCAGGGGAAGGGGCTGTTTGTGATGCTTTGCACATGAACATTGTTACACAGTCATCTAATTTAACATACCCTGCAATTTCCAGTCATGTAATCTAACATACTCAAGGGATGACAACAGCAAGTGCAGATGTTGGTGCAGAGGGCTGTCTCAGTGGCCATCTCTTATTATTATGTAGACAACATCACTAGCTGTATTTATTTTTTTCAGTGCATTTGTGAGCCATAAAAGCATCCCTGCCAGCTGGAGATGAAGATGTATTAAGAGAGTTAGTGATCTGGTTGCCTGAACGCTTCTGTGCTGTTGCCATATTTATATATGACATAGGTGTAGACAATACTATAAACATGAGCTTTTGTGATGGCTCCATGCTCCCTTTGTGTTACTGTATTTTTCACATGTCAGTATATCTTTCTCTGAAGCTGTGAAACAAGGCAGATCCCACATAGCTCCTAATCCTACGTTTGTGCTGATAGTGCTGTGTGAATGACTGCACATCAAGTAAACTGTCTGAACTACGATTTATTTTAATCTCTTTTCTTCACCACTCTTTGGCTGCTGTGGGACATAGAAGACAAATATCTGGAATCTTTTACTTCCTGTCTTGCACTGAAGATGAATACACTAGAATATTAAAGAAAGTTAGGACAATATGTCAAGGATTTTTCCCCATAAAACTGGGAGAATATCAGATGCATCTGTTACTATCCTCTCACTTCAGCTTTAATACCTGCTATTATTTTTCAAGAAGTTTTATGAATCTTCATGCTTGTGACTATGTGGAAAGCACATTCAGCTCTACAACAGCTTTCACTTCTTACCTGGATGCAAGGATATCAAGCATTATGGTTTGTCCCCCCTCAAAATTTAAAACAGGAGACGTGCGCTTTCAGACCATTGGCCAACTGGTACATATGACAGATGAGCACTAGTAGTGAGAGCGGGCCCGAATGCTCACGTTCAGCACTTCTCCCTGTTATTTTCCCATGTTACGCCACTTCTTGTGCCAGTTTTGGTTTCATTTTATTCTTTTGTTTAGTTTCTTTTTCATGTGGACACTTTAGAGGGAAGATCCTGAAAAGACTCTATCACTAATGAATTGATTTGCTGATTGAGAGACAAATTGGTTTCTACTGCTAGAATGGGTAATCTCAGATAGAGAGATTTGTTCAGCTTTAAGGAGTAAGAATGAAGGGTTTGTCAGTCCAGTGATTTTAATTTCGTGGGCATTGCCCTCTGAGCATTGAGAAGAAAGGTTATGTTAACCCCAATCTCCTGAGCAAAGTCCTCACCAGGCTGACACTCACTTTGCTCATAGCGGGCACCAGGAGGAGAAGACATCCATACTGAAGAGGCCTCCTGCTCACCTAATCTTATTACAGCCCTGCAAATTTGATTGGAGCCCTCTCAGCGTCCCCTCAGCTGCCTGTCATTAGCAGTGAAGGCTGGCCCTTGGCACGCACCCAGACACTGGCTAACTGAATTTGAGAGGCTCGAGTCCTGACAGGCCACACTCAAAGCAGTCTACAGATCAGTATCTAAGGCCAGGCAAAAGGAGGAATAGGACATAGAGAAGAGACCTTTGAGATCTCACGGCACCATATTGAAAAGAAAATGTGTCCTTCTCAAGCTGGTTGGTTTTGTCAAGGGCATAGTGTAATCTCCATAGGTAGGTCATCCTGTGGTGATTTTATACTGTCTGCCAGTATTCTACTAATAAAGGTCAGGCTGTGGTGTTCACAGACTGGCTGCCTGAAGCCGTCTTCATGTGCAGGTTATGTTTCAGTCTTCTCAAACAGGTTATCATACTATCATACATACCTGTATACTGTACAAACATATTATTCATACCATTCACGCACTTGTTTTCCCTCAGGAGTTTCACTAGAAAAGAGATTTTCTCTTGCAGGTACAGTACCTCCATAGGCAGTCATTTCTCTCTAGCCACAAGCAGATCTCTTGTTGCACTGGCCACATCATAGTCTCCTTAAGTAGGCCATGCTGCAATCTTCATTTGGAGAAAGGTCTGTAATCTTTTATATAAGCACCCCCTTTACTCCATGCTTTCTTTTATGTGGAACTCTCACAATGACAATGCTTTACTTACCGTAGTCATCTCAGATTGGTCTCTCTATTATTTCTGAAACCATGATCTTGTATTGTGACTACTTAATCCTGCTCATGCCAAATATATTTTCCCATCAACAGACTAGGCAATTGTAAACTCATTGCATTATGGTAAGTCTTCTCTTTTGAAAATAGTTTAACCGTGGCAAAGGTAACCTGCTCCTGTCCTACAGTGGGAAGGAGCTTGCCTGTGTGAGACACCCCATTATATGCTTACCTTTGTGTAAAACCGTCAGACTTGGCACTTCCCATATATACCTACTTGCGCATGCACCGCTCTTAGCACTCCCTAGTGCCTGAACTGTACACAGGAAGACACAAAAGAGAGGTGTCAGTATTAAACACTTCTAATACTATATTATGATGCATACACTCTTTAATTACATTAAAGTTGTTGCTAGTTTCTTAAGAAATTTGATAACATATCAAGAATATGTTACATTAGTCTAATCACCTTGTAAGCATTTCAATGTTTAAATATTCTTTCCAAAAGAATTCAGAGCAGCAGCCAAGGAAGATAGTGGCACCCACTGGAGCACCAAAGGGCTACAGCTCTTTAACTTCTGCTTGCTCCCAAAGTGTTGGCTGCTGGTCAGACTGATGGAAGCTTCTAGAGGAATAATGATTGTATTCTCTCTCTCTGTCTCTGCACAAAGCTAAAATGACAGTTTTCACAAAACATGCATGTGCATAGCCCCATTAAGTAGGCTCAAACATTAATTGGTTAAATATTATTTACAATACTTACACTATTATTTACAACAGTTTTAACAGTTTTATTTTAACAGTCACAGTCCACTGTCTTTTACATAATTTGGTGCCTTGTTTCCTGCCCATAAACCAAAGATGGTGTAGCTTATCTTTCTGTTCTCTGTGTCAGGCTTCCTGTTCCTACTAGGGATAGTGTGACTTGTTATCTCTCCACATACTAGGGATGGTGTAGCTGACATCATATTTCCTATATTCTTCAGGTGCGACCATCTTTACCTTTTGCAGCCAGCAGTCTTTTCTAAGTGCATTTGCCCCCTGATTCTTTGCCACTCTAGGTTTTTTGCCAACCAACAAGGGCATGAAGCATTGTTTGATTCCACTGCACTCGACTTGGCAAATTATGATTTTCTAACTCTGGCCATGCCAAGCTCTACCCATATGTCAGGCTTTTTACAGCAGTCATCATTTAGTGTCCTCATAGTAGGTCTTTCCATAGCACCACAAAACTATTCCTGAATGCAGGAGACATTGAGAACTCAACATTCTGGCCTGATTGTGATCCTCCCTTAAGAGAAACACTATAGTGTCCACATAAATATGAAAATTTAACCAAATGCTAGTTTTCACCTAATGGCTACATCCACTGTGTACTTTTAATATATAAGTGATGTAGCTGTTGTGTTTGGCCCAGAAAGATAATTATATTAAAATTGCAGTAGTCCACTCCAAGTGCTGACAAGTGATGCAATTCAGCATTGGAGATGGAGAGAGATAACCTTAATGAAGAAACAATTCTATGATGCTGGAATATGAGTCTGATTGCTATTCAAATGTGCAGAGCAATAAGGCTGCTTACTGATATGGTCAGCTTTTCTAGTTAGATTTTTCTGGGTTTTCCTGGGGCTTTAAGTAAAAGGTATGCATTTCAACCAGTGTTTTGAAATCTAAAGGAATTCATATTTAGTGTTTATATTTCCATTGGAGTTATTTTTAATGATGTTAAAATTAATCTTGTTTTCTTGTGATGCAATTTTGTTTTTTGAAGGACATCTCCATTTTGATCATTTGTTTGCAGGGTTGTTGGCAGGATTGGTACTCTAGCTACTGTTAAAAAACCTCACACTGTTCCACTCCATTCAAACTAGTGTGGTGCTGAGGTGTCATCCTTTGCATGGCTGCACTCGGGTCCTAACTTGGGATCCTGAGATGGTTTGTCATGTGGTGGGTGTGGCAATGCACTGTATCAGTGTATGCTCCCAACCTTGTTTGCTTTTACTATGCTGTCACTAGACACACTCAAGTGGAAGCATGACATCACCTGGGTCAAAGCTGTAAAGGTCAGTGCTATGCACTTTCTGGTTGTCATAGATTGGATATCCTTAACATTTCTTTCATGTTGACTTCCTGGCTTTACTGTTTCATTCACAATAAATTTGCCTACAAATTAGGGTTTTTTTGGCTTTGACACTTTGATCGCTAGACTTCCTGGTTATGAATACTCCATTTCTGAGTATGTTTCATCTTCTGGTCCCACATTTTACAATCACTGCCACTTCTACCGCTGCAGTCAGAACAGTGACAGCACATTTGGTGTATTCAGCAGGATTACAATTTCAAAGAGAATATTTTTGAGTTTTGCTAAAGATTCCATTATATCATCAGTTTCTATAAATGTGACTTTTGTTTGTCTGTCTGTCAGAAAAAGGAAGAAATGTAAAAAGAAAGAAAACTTGTATCAATGTATTGCTGTAGACAGGAATGAGCCCCAGTAGAGTTTCCTGACACTCTTCTGCCAAATAATTTGTTGGCTGAAATACCCAATCTTAGTGTGTCTGAGAGATGATGAACAGCACTGTTCATAATGGCACTTAGTTTTGTTTTAAATTCCCTCCTTTGCTACTATCTCCGGTAGGTCCAGAGTGTGTCACATAAATGAGTTTGCCCTTTTAATCAGTTTGTTGATTCGGTGGGCCTCTCTTGAAGTAATGGTACCAGCCCAGCACACCACAGTATAGAAAATCTCACTGGCCATCACAGAGTTGTAGAAGATGTGAAGGATGTCACTACCAACATTAAAAGAACATAGTCACCTAAGATAAAAGAGCTTCCCCTGTCCTTCCCTATATAGTTCCCCTGTGTTCAGAGTCAAATCCAACCAGTCATTGATGTGGAACCCCAAGCACTTGCAGGGGTGCACTACCTCTACATCCACTCCTTGAGTAGTGACCAGGCGTAGAGGCTCTTTGTTGCAACAAAAGTCTATAACCACTTCTTTGGTTTTGCTGATGTCAAGTTGCAGACAAACCTTTTGCTCCAGGAAAGAAACTTCTTCACCGGGCTCCTATATTCTGTCTCATCCCCCTTATCAATGCATCCCACAAGTGCAGAATTATCTGACATAGTGTTATACAGTATATATAGTCTGTGGTGGAAAAGGAGACAGGACTGTTCCTTGTGGTGTTTCAGTGTTGCTCACATCTGTATCAGAAACACATTCCAGGACACCATAGGCTCATTCACCTGCATATCTCTGAGTTTACCCCTTAGCAGGGCTGGTTGGATGGCATTGAAGACCCTGAATAAATCCAAAAACATAATCCTCACAGTGCTGCCAGCATTGTCCGGGTGAGAATAAGCCTTGTGGAGCAGTCAGATAATTGCATCCTCCACTCCAATCATGGTCCTATAGGCAAACTGCTGTGAGTCCAATTGGTCTATCACAAGAGGACCCATATAGTACAGGACCAATCTTTCAAAAGTCTTCATGATGTGAGACATAAGAGCCACTGGTCTGTAGTCATTAGGTGAAGAGGCACCTGCCTTCTTTAGAGCAGGAACAATGCAGGATGTTTTCCAAAGCAGTGGCATGTTCTGAAGCCTTAGGGACAGACTGAACAGGTAACTGCATGTTGTCGTAAGAACTTTTCTTTTCTAAGAACTATCTTTTTACTTTGTGTAGATTCCTCAGTTGTCTCCTTACTTGATGTTCAGTTATGGACAGCCCATACATATTGTCAGAGTTGGACTCATCACTGTCATTTTGAGCTGAAGTGATAGGTGTTGTTGATGAAGTAGGGATGATGTTGAGGGACTGGTCATTGGAATTAGGTCATTAAAAGTTGGTTCATTGCATTAGCTGTGTCAACATTCCCTTCTTACACCTGAGCCCTGGATTGTGTGCGTCCAGTAATTATGCCCCGTCCGTTCCAGACATCTTTCATGTTGTTCTGAGGGAGTTTGTTTTCTATTTTAGTTTTGTAAGCTTCCTTTCCTTTACCGTGCATTTTCTTCAGCACTTGCTGGTCATTAATTGCCATTACAGTTGGATGCGTGGACATAGGGAAACAATTCTGCTTTCATCCTAGCTGAAAATATAGCAGGTCAACACAAAACAAGAGAAAGTGTAAAAAGAAATGTCTGAAACACTGGGGCGCACAGCTGGGCAATTTCAAGCACTAGTGATGTGGCCTACAGAGAGCCACATTATGAACAGCTAGTTAGAATGACATAGGGATGAGAAGCGGCCCCTACTAATGGCATAATTAGAATGTCAACATTAATTCATTAGCCTGACAGCTGTCACTGTAAATGTGCAAAGCAGACGCACTTTCAAAGCCCTGCAGGTCAGGGCAATTGATGTCGCACACAGAGGGCTGAGACTCTAACACTGGCCGTTACAATAAGCTGAGGAAATCAATAGCAGCTGCGTGTCCAACTCTAATGATCCACTTTCAGGCTTCCTGGAAGCTGCTTGTTTAGAGCACTGGCTTTCTTTAACATTTTCTGTGTTCACAATGTAACAGGTATGGAAAATGAATTTGGGGGCTGCTGCACATTTGAGATGATCAGACATTGCAGAATGCAATTGTAGGTATTACAATGCCTCACCATTTGGCACCTTGTTCTGCTGGTGCTCAGTACTGATCAACTCTTATTCTCTAGGAGCAAGATGGTGTGCTAGGGTTCTTACAGACTTCACATTCTTCATACACTTTATAACAGGAGTACTCAATTATGATCCCATAGGTCCACAGTAGCTACAGGTTTTTGTTCCAGCCATTTTTTAATTATAAACCAGGAATAATATATAATGAAACATGGCCTTTATTTACATGGCTTGTTAGTGCTTTCATATTTCCAAAAAGATTTTTTTTTTTGTTTTCTGAGAACTTTATCCATATGTTTTGTGGTCCTTCTTTACTCATCCATCCATCCATCCTCTTCCGCTTATCCGAGGTCAGTTGCGGGGGCAGCAGCTTGAGCAGAGATGCCCAGACTTCTCTCTCCCCGGCCACTTCTTCTAGCGCTTCTGGGGGAATCCCGAGGTGTTCCCAGGCCAGCCGGGAGACATAGTCCCTCCAGCGTATCCTGGGTCTTCCCCGGGGCCTCCTCCCGGTTGGACGTGCCTGGAACACCTTGCCAGGGAGACGTCCAGGAGGCATCCTGATCAGATGCCCGAGCCACCTCATCTGACTCCTCTCAACTCTTAGCCCCTCCCGGATGACTGAGCTTCTCACCCTATCTTTAAGGGAAAGCCCAGACACCCTGCGGAGGAAACTCATTTCAGCCGCTTGTATTCGCGATCTCGTTCTTTTGGTCACTACCCACAGCTCATGACCACAGATGCGACAGACCGATCCAGAGCCCGCATCACTGCGGATGCCGCACCAATCCGCTTGGCGATCTCATGCTCCATTCTTCCCTTACTCGTGAACAAGACCCCGAGATACTTGAACTCCTCCACTTGGGGCAGGATCTCGCTCCCAACCCTGAGAGGGCACTCCACCCTTTTCCGGCAGAGGACCATGGTCTCCAATTTGGAGGTGCTGATTCCCATCCCAGCCGCTTCACACTCATCTGCAAACTGATTCAGAGAGAGCTGAAGATCACGGCCTGATGAAGCAAACAGGACAAACATCATCTGTAAAAAGCAGTGACCCAATCCTGAGTCCACCAAACCAGACCTCCTCAACACCCTGGCTGCGCCTAGAAATTCTGTCCATAAAAGTTATGAACAGAATCAGTGACAAAGGGCAGCCCTAGAGGATTCCAACTCTCACTGGAAACAGGTTCGACTTACTGCCGGCAATGCGGACCAAGCTCTGACACCGGTTGTACAGGGACCGAACAGCCCTTATCAGGGAATCCGGTACCCCATATTCCCGGAGCACCCCCCACAGGATTCCCCGAGGGACACAGTCGAATGCCTTTTCCAAGTCCACAAAACACATGTAGACTGGCTGGGCAAACTCCCATGCACCCTCCAGGACCCTGCTAAGGGTGTAGAGCTAGTCCACTGTTCCGTGACCAGGACGAAAACCACACTGTTCCTCCTGAATCCGAGGTTCGACTATCCGACGGACCCTCCTCTCCAGAACCCCTGAATATACTTTTCCAGGGAGGCTGAGGAGTGTGATCCCTCTGTAGTTGGAACACAACCTCTGGTCCCCCTTCTTAAAGAGGGGG
The DNA here is from genome assembly GCA_026402145.1 of Polypterus bichir lapradei. Classification (NCBI taxonomy): domain Eukaryota; kingdom Metazoa; phylum Chordata; class Cladistia; order Polypteriformes; family Polypteridae; genus Polypterus; species Polypterus bichir. The sequence goes on from JANRMT010062843.1 coordinate 4,375,094, forward strand.
ACCACCACCCCGGTCTGCCAATCCAGAGGCACTGTCCTCGATGTCCATGCGATGTTGCAGAGACGTGTCAACCAAGACAGTCCTACAACATCAAGAGCCTTGAGAAACTCTGGGCGTATCTCATCCAACCCCGGGGCCCTGCCACCAAGGAGTTTTTTGACCATCTCGGTGACCTCAGTCCCAGAGATGGGGGAGCCCACCTCCGAGTTCTCAGGCTCTGCTTCCTCATTGGAAGGCATGTAAGTGGGATTGAAGAGGTCTTTGAAGTACTCCCCCCACAGACCCACAATGTCCCGAGTCGAGGTCAGCAGCGCACCATCCCCACCATATACAGTGTTGACACTACACTGCCTCCTCCTCCTGAGACGCCGGACGGTGGACCAGAATCTCCTCAAAGCTGTCCGAAAGTCGTTATCCATGGCCTCCCCAAACTCCTCCCACGCCCGAGTTTTTGCCTCAGCAACCACTGAAGCCACATTCCGCTTGGCCTGCCAGTACCTTATAGTTGCCTCCAGAGTTCCACTGGACAAAAGGGTCTGGTAGGACTCCTTCTTCAGCTTGACGGCATCCCTCACCGCCGGTGTCCACCAACGGGTTTGTGGATTGCCGCCACGACAGGCACTGACCACCATACGGCCACAGCTCTGGTCAGCCGCCTCAACCATGATAATCCATGACAAGCACAGAAGTCCAATAACAAAACACTGCTCAGGTTCAGATCAGGAGGACCATTCCTTCCAATCACTCCCTTCCAGGACTTACTGTCATTGCCCACGTGAGCATTGAAGTCTCAAAGCAGTACGAGGGAGTCCCCAGAAGGTATGCCCTCTAGCACCCCCTCCAGGGACTCCAAAAAGGGTGGGTACTCCAAACTGCTGTTCGGCGCATACGCACAAACAACAGTTAGGACCCGTCCCCCCACCCGAAGGCGGAGGGAGGCTACCCTCTCATCCACCGGGTTAAACCCCAATGAACAAGCTCCAGGTCGGTGGGCAATAAGTATGCCCACACCCACTCAGCGCCTCTTACCGGAGGCAACTCCAGAGTGGTAGAGAGTCCAACCCCTCTCAGGGAGATTGGTTCCAGAGTCCAAGCTGTGCGTTGAGGTGAGCCTGACTATATCTAGCCGGAACCTCTCGACCTCGCGCACTAGCTCAGGCTCCTTCCCCTTCAGAGAGGTGACATTCCACGTCCCAAGAGCCAGCTTCTGTAGCCAAGGATCGGACTGCCAAGGTCCCCGCCTTTGGCCACCACCCAACTCACACTGCACCCGACCTCCTTGGCTCCTTCTACAGGTGGTGAGCCCATGGGAAGGGGGACCCACGTTGCCTCTTCAGGCTGTGCCCAGCTGAGCCCCATGGGTGCAGGCCCAGCCACCAGGCGCTCGCCATCAGGCCCCAACTCCAGGCCTGGCTCCACAGGGGGGCCCCGGTGACCTGCGTCCGGGTAAGGGAAAACGTCGTCCAAGGTTTACTCTATCATTTATTTCAAAACATTGTATTAACACAGATACTTCAGGTTTAAATGGAAGCATGTTATCTGGAGAGCTGGTCATTCCTTTGTAATTTGCAATTTATTATTAACTGATATCTGGTTAAGAGAACTTGCAACTGAAAAAAATTAAAATGCAGCAGTTTAAAACACAAATAGGCAATTAAGGGTTAATTAAACTAAAACCAACCCCCCCCCCCCCCAAAAAAAAAATATTGTTTTATTAGTAATTAAACAGTTCCTAATTAAGAAACTGGTTCAAGTGAAAACCTGCACCCACTGTGGACCTTCAGGACCGTAGCTGTGTACTCTTGCTTTATAATATACTAGGACCTATATGTTTTTTTTAAGTTTTTATTTTGGAGTATTAATGTTTCAGTTGGTGGCCTCCTAGCCTTAAAAATATGCTCAGGAATACAATGGAAGAAAAATTGTACCATAAACAATCAGGCTGCTCTTAAGCAGAAATGGGGTAATGCGGTGGAAAGTTTGTACAGCTGTAATCTCATTATGTTTCCCAGTAATGAAATAATGTAATGTTTTATAGTTTAATTTTTTGTGATCATGTAAAAGTTAGGGAGTTAACAAGAACGTTATTACTTGTGCTACACATATGTTTCTAAGCAAATAAATGTAATAAATGTCTTGATGGTTACATTTTACATTAACATTTAATGTAAAGAAAAACATCATAAGCATCATGTGTCATAAAATGTAGCACTGTATCTTGACATGCATTTCCATTTTTGTTGGCAATTCTTTAATGTTCCCTCAAAAACAGAGAAGTCCAGCTATAAGTAAGTTATCTCTGTCACAAAATGTAACTGCATTATTTTGATTGCTACATGCTGTTTTGATAGTGTAAAAAGTACTGATTTGGGAAAGACACAGAGACATTGGTATATTGGTCGTGTTACATCATAAACATTCTAGGTGTTATATTTTAGCCAGGGTCTCACCTTTGGGTTGTACTTGAATGCCTTTTTATTTCAGTTTTGTTCATTTATTTATCTCTTGTTTATGTCAATATTATTGATTATGCGTGTTATTTGTGTTACTATGGGGTTCTCATTTTAATGTACTACCGTATTTAGTTTCTATGCATCACTAGCCAGTACTTATCCTGCTTTGTGTTTTATGGGTGTTTCCCAAAAAGGTGGAAACACCTGCCTATCATTGGATAAGGGCTGTCGCCTGCCCTATAAAAGCTGAGAAAACAAGCAGTCTCTTGCTGTCATTGAATGTGCTTTGTGGTGTTGGTGAGTTCTGCTCTACTGTGTGATTCATTAAGTTCCTGAATGTTCTGACCTTTTTTGCTCTGTTTTTGACCATTCTTTTGGATTTTGTATTGGGACTTGTTTGCTACTAGATTTCGTATTTCAGGCAACTATTTTTGTGCTTCTTGAAGCTGCCTTTGTTTCAGACCATTTTTTGCAAATATTTGTATTTATTAAGGGTGTAACAGAACAAGTTGCAGAGGACAGAAAGATATGGAAAAAGATGATCTGCTGTGGCAACCCCAGCCAGAAGAAGAAGAAGAAGAAGAAGAAGATTCTTTCTTTGCCTCATTTGTTTCTAACTAAAAGATGATGGATTCTTCTTTTTGTGGGGGCTAATTATTATAGTTTTTGGGACATTTAACTATACTGACCAGTTTTCCACTCTGAGGGCCTTCTCCCCATCTGCTTTGAGAGGCCTCATTGGAGTTCATTATGAAGTACTCATTGATTCATGATAGTACATAGCTGACACCAAACCTTCAATAAGTCTTATTGTCTGCTGGCCGTTACACTAACAATGATTTTCATATTTATACGGCTTGTTTGCAGATATTCTAGTTTTTAAGACCATTTTATTTTTAATTGTTAATATTTATTATTTATTATGAATACGTTTTGTGAACTAAAGGCCCCTACTTGCTATTATTTTTCCAGGATAAATGGCACAGATTTTTTAACATTGGAGATCAAAAGTTAATACGTAATTCATCAACTGAGCATAGTTTGTAACCAAAAAGTCTGCCCATTCTTTTTACCAAAACCAAAATCAGAAATTAAAAATGGAGTCAAGAATAAATAGGAAGACATCAGAATCCACGTCAAATATAACAAAGAACACACATCAGTAATAATGCTAGAAAACGGCAGCACTCGTGAGAAAACAAAATGCGGTTGTGGAATGACATGAAATAATATTCAGCTTCTTAAAATCCTTTTTTAGAAGAATGTCAATACTAGAATCACATTTCTCAGGGTAAAAACCCCAGATTAGACACTTACCTTTTCTTAATTGACTACTAGAAATCTGCAAAAAAAATAAAGAAAAGCATGTTTCATAACACTTGATGGTTAATATGTTTGAAACGGCACAGTACTTATTTATGTCCTGTAATTAACCTGTTTAAATACCGAATTCATGTGCCCTGTTGTTGGTTATTTCCTCCTCATTAAAATACTGAAGGGACTTTTCGGTGATGTCCTTGTGCTTTTCAGTTGGTACACATTGGCATGGGTTTATAAAATAAAATAAAAGTAAAGTAATTAGTAATGTAATTACTTTTTCCAGGAATAAATAAGTAATCTAGATGCAATTTGAGAGAAACAATTAGAAATTTGTAATGTAATACTCTGAGTAACTACTGTAACTCTGCTCATAAACAAACCCCAAAAATGCCAACGCATGCTGCAAACTATGTATCATTAACAAAACAGTAACAAGAAAGGGCGTAATAAAACTGACATAAGATGTACAACGTAACAAATTAATAGACTAAACAAACACCCTAGTTACCTTCTGGGCCTCCCTAACAGAAGGATTGCTCTTATCTGCCTGGCAGAGTGCCTTATTCACTTTCCTACCAAAAATAAAGTCAACTACTGCCATCTTCCACTATCTCTCTTTCTTGCTCTCTCTCAACACCTCTGGCCTTCTTGCACACATCATCCAAACCTTTGTCCTTCGCACTACTTGGCTCCTTTGTCTCTGGGCTCATGGTCAGCAGACCCATTTAAACCTAAGTCTACCTAAAAAATAAAGGTGCCAGAGTGGTTCTTCAGAGCAATGCCATAAGGGAACCATTTATTTATTTAGAACCATAACAGGCTCCATATAGTAAATGACCATAGATGGACGTTAACAGATCAGTGAAATACCAATGAGTTCCTAATTTTAAAAGGACTCTTATTTCATAAGAACAGTAAAACAGGCTAAGTCCAGTTTTTTCCTTGTCTATTAGTGTCCTGCTAGGTAGCTTACAATACATTACATTTTTTTTTCTACATTTTAAGGAGTTTTCAAAGCACAAAGAACCAACTTCATATGCAAAGAACTCTTCCCAGAATGAAACAGTACTTGGTCAAGCAATGGCTCCATGAGGAATCACACAACCAGAAAATAACCATACAGTGCCATTAAAGGATCATTTTTAAGAGTGTACAAGACCTTCAAATAAAGGTCTGGTTCAGGGGATAGTCTATTCCTTGTTCCAGGACACTAGGCCAAATATCCATCAAGCAGAGCATATTGACCCCGCAACTCCAAAGGGCCCTGTCCATAAAGTTCATGAAAATGTAATACAACCTGGAGCCTGTTAACAAGAGTTTTGCTAGGATGTACATTATTAGAAATGGGGGTATTAGCCAAGAACCACACAGTTTTCAATTCCTTGTTTACTTCCCATGCATTGGTAAAAACCTAGACCCACTGAAGTTCACTGGCAGAATGGCTGAGCTAACAACCGCTTCTTTTTAAAATTCTTAATCATCATGAGCTCATGATGAGTCAGGGCATCAGCTAGCATCTGATTCTTGACTGCCAAGTCACACTGAAAGTCTCTATCATTGCTGAGAGTCTAAATTCTTTTTACTTTGAACATATGGGAAAACAGTATGGGTCACCACCACTGCTGCAAGCCTCCCGATTTAAACACATTATATTTGGTGTTAAGACGCTAGAAATTACGGTACCATCTGTAAGCCCACTAACTTCTAACACCTCTGCCCACTGGTGCTATGTGTCATTTTTGTTGAGCTGTTGAGCATGAGTCAATTGATGACACATCAGATTCCAAATCACTTAAGATCAAGGGGTAAACTTTAAATGCAAAAAAAGATATTCTTTGCAAGGAAGGAAATAATGCATCTTTCTCTTTAGGAATGTCAGGTTACGATCAACTTCTCTTGACTGTACTGCAATTTTTAATTTTACCCCATTGAAAGTGTTTGTTCAATTGATTAACCCTGCTTGTCATATAACATGATACCACATCATTGTCCTGGCCACCTGGGAGTAAAGCTAGAAGTGAAATTCTCTTTACTTAAAACATATCCTTGTTGCTTCTTTCTAATCAGTTTTCCCATTGTAATTCAGTGGGAGTCAAGTGAACTGAGTCGATTGATTTTAAAATTTCTGTCCACTAATGGTTTTCACAGTTTTTTTTTTTCACTCCAAGGCACTAGGAGTCACCCTGCTCCTCTGAGTGCACCCATGCAACGACGACTGCAGGCCTGTCCTGAAGCCTATGATGTAAAAGTGTGTCTTATCTGAGTGTGCTGTCTAATGCACCCTTTAAATTATCGTAAAGCACTGAAGTGTGGGATCATGTAAGATTTAGCTCTTCAGTCTGAGGCCACTTTACTTGTGGCAGAGCCCTTCATGTTGGAATTCCTGCAGAGAGACACTCGCATCCTGTTTGCGGCAGCAAAGCCTGAGCTGATTATTTTTAAGCCCTTATCTCTGCTCGAGGAGCGGGCCAGTATTTGTTTACCTCAGTAAAAGTCCTTCCGTGGCCCCGTTTATGGCATCTGCAGATTGTCTTATGGCATGTTCTCACAGAAGCAGCTCCCAGCAAGGCCTTGCAGGGCCCAGGGATTAGAAGCGACCAGACAAGAGTCCTCTTGCTTCTGGAACAGGGATTAGATGTTGATTATCTTGTTCACTGGGAGCCATACTGCTCACAAAAACAAAAACAAAACTAGCTACTTTATTCTCGCCATGTATTGGTTTTGGAGGTGACTACATACAAAAGGCCTACCTAAAGGAAGGCAAAATGTGGACTCAACTTGAATGCCAGTCAAAATGGAACTCATTTGGCAGTTTTACAGGAGAGGCTGTTATTCCCATCTCTGGTCTCAAGGAAGCATGTGTGTGCAGTTAGGTAAGAATCAAGAGAATGGCTTAATTTCATCATTTTACTACAAGGCCTTAACACCTACAGTGATCGTCACAGCTCACATGTTGACAGGAAGCAGGATATACTCTGACAATAAGCCCACCTACTGTATCTCAGATACAGTCTTAATTTTCAGACAACTTCCTACCTCTTCTCACAACACCCTAGAAGTTGGCACAGGCCAAACAATATTCTATTTTGTATAGCCTCATTGTGCCTTAAACATAATTAAACAAAGCCATGGTGAATGGCAACAGAGGTATGGCCTCACCAGTATGCAACTTCTGCTTGATAAAAGATAAGGCATCAGGAGTACACAGCTTTAGGGTAGCACAGTTCTCCATGAGTAAGTCATGTGAATCATGAGATAGTGTTTAAATTCTTTTGTGACTCACTGCTGGTTTTTACAGTGAACAAGAGACAATGCTGTTGGTGAATTACTGTTGATTATTATCCATCCATCCATTTTCTAACCCACTGAATCCGAACACAGGGTCACGGGGATCTGCTGGAGCCAATCCCAGCCAACACAGGGCACAAGGCAGGAACCAATGCCGGGCAGGGTGCCAACCCACCGCAGGACACACACAAACACACCAAGCACACACTAGGGCCAATATAGAATCACCAATCCACCTAACCTGTATGTCTTTGGACTGTGGGAGGAAACCCACGCAGACACGGGGAGAACATGCAAACTCCACGTAGGGAGGACCCGGAAATAAAAATATGTATATAAATGTACAGTATATCATAAGTAATGAAATGCTAACATATGTCTGTTTGTCACATGATTACTTTTGAACTACTGGTGCTAGAACCTAAATCGTCGTCTTAATCAAAAGCTTATAACCTCATCTGTTTTGGAAGTTCAAAAAATTTTATGTATCAGCAAACTTGCCAATATGACTTGTGGTCATATGTTTATAATGGCAAACTGATTGACAAAGTGAGTATACTGACTTGCAAGAGACAGTGAAAGAAAATTAAAATTGCCAAAAGGTCAAAACCAGCAGTCATGGAGATCTTTCATCAAAGCCAAAACATGATCTGAAAATCAAAAACAATAGTTGGGATTCAGAAAAAAAAAAAATCGGGCAAAATAATAACCTTATAAATGCAGTGGAACAAAATTTATCCATAAAGCTTAGATACCTTAGAAATGCCTGATGTAGACAGAACTTTATTGGTTCCTGGGGGACAAAGCTGTCTTGGAGGAGTGGAGGAGGAAGAGGAGTGTGTTTTTGGGTGTTTTTCTTTTGGTGTTTTTGGGACTGTGTAGGGCCTGTGGGCCATGGGGAAGACGTGCCCCACAGCTGAAGAGAAGAATAAAATCTTTTTGTTTATTTTACCTGTGTCTTCGCTGTCAGTCTGTGTCAGGTCGATGCCTATATAGCGCCTTTGCTACACTGGTGTAGTCGGCAGGATCCCTGGCCGTCCGTAAGGCAGGGACCTGTATATTTTTTTGTGTGGCGACCCAGCACAGCAGCGCGAGGCACACGCACTACATGGCTGAGTGGAGAACGCAACCCAGCGATATCATCAAAGTGCACAACTGCGGCAGGAAGGCTGCAATGTTCGAGACTCCCTCATCCACCGTGTCCATGGGAAAGAAGACGGCCAGGCGCAGTCTAAAGACAGTGGGCATACTAAAGGAGCCTGTCGTTGGTAGAAGGATCGGCAGGCCTGACGAATCGACCAGGCCATGGAAGCTGCCTCTGAAAGACGAGATCCAGGAGGTAGGTACCGGACCCAGGGAGGGTTTGCACTGGGAGTGGTGTTGCTCTTTTCTGGGTGCCTACCTTGTAAGGAGAGACCGTTTGGAGGCATTTGGCTGGCCAAAGGATGCCGATTCCAGAGCCGGCGGCAGGAAGAGGTCCGAGGAGGATGAGGGCCCGCTATTCAAAAGGAAACTGCAGCTGGCGGAGGAGTGCCTGGAGTCACAGCCTGGTGGGAGTAGCCCACAGGAACAGGGGGCAGTAGAGGAGCAAAGAAACCTCCCCATAGCAGGTAATGGGGTGGAGGATGTGTGTTGGCTGCTTTTCAATAAAAGTTTACAGGTAGGGGCGACGAACCTCCACCCCGGCTTCAAGAATCGGCTGAGGACGCCTGCCTCGAAGAGCAGGGCCTCAATGGCTCGACGTCGGTGGCGTGGGACAAGGTAAGTCCGGATCCACAGTTGACCAACATATTTAACTTGCTGTTGGCTGTACAGGAGCTGGAGGCGCTCCTCCAACCCATACAGTCTTTATTTCAGGCCCTGGAACTGCTCCACGAGATGCTAGAACGGCTGGAGAGGAAGGTCAGTGTGCCCCTAGGAGCTATAACCCAAAGGCTGTGGTGACGCGACACTGGATTCTCTGGCCAGACTGACGCGGTGGTACAGGTGAGTGATGCCTGAACCATAGATTATAAGGAAGGGCCAAGCGAAATGGCAGCGGTATTGATTGGTTCCGCATTCCGAGCAGCCACACTTCCAACACAAGATGCTGCTGTGATGACTGATCGCGTGCCAGGAGCGGGACTGACTGAGGCGCTTGCCTGCAGCCGGCTGAGAATTGACGCCCCTTTGACACTGGGACCGGGGGAGCAGCCATGGGATGCACACTACGTCCCCAGGAACGCATGGTGGCAGCCCTCCTGGGTTACATCGGGGCCACAGGCGTGGGACTTTAGGGTTCAGACCTGTTGGGCTCCAAAACTGAGTGCCATTATGAACAATGCTGCACATCCTCTCTCTGGCACACTAACACTGAGAACTTTCAGCCAATGAATCATTCAGCAGAAGTATGTCAAGAAACACTGCTGGGGCTCCTTTATACCAACAGCAATACATCTGCATAATGACTTACTGTGACTGGGACTGTCAAATCTGAAGTAGTCTTTGTTTTGAATTTTCTTGCTTTACAGTCATTCCATTCTGTCTGTCTGTCTGTCTTGGCACACTCAGTTTTGTTTTAATTCTCTCTTTTGCTACTACCTCCAGTAGAACCAGAGTGCATCCCATAACTGAGCTTGCCCTTTTAATTAGCCTTTTAATTCAGTTGGCCTCTTTTGAAGTGATGTTACCATAGACAACTGCACTGGTGTCATCGAGTTACAGAAGATGTGAAGGATGTCACTTTCCACATTAAAGGAATGCAGTCTCCTAAGGAAAAAGAGCCTGCTCTGCCCTTTCTTACGTAGCTCCTTTGTGTTCCAAAACAAATTCAACCTGTCATTAATATGGACCCCCAAGTAATTGTAGGAGTGCACCACCTCTACATCCACTCCCTAAGTAACGACTGGACATAGAAGCTGTTTTGTGCAATAACCAGTTCCTTGGTTTTGCTGATGTGAAGGTGCAGACAATTCTTTCTGCATCAAGAAACAGACTTTTTCATGTGACTTCTATACTTTGTCTCATCTCCCTTACCAATATACCACATAAGTGCATAATCATCTGAAAATTCCGCTATTGACATGACCTGGTATTATATTTGTAGTCGGAGTTGTACAGACTGAAGAGAAAAGGAGACAGGTCTGTTCCTTGTGGTGTTCCAGTGCTGCTCACATCTGAATCAGAGACACAGTCCTTGAGTCTCACAAACTGCGATCTGCCCAAGAGATAGTCCATTATCCAGGACACAATAGGCTCATCCATCTGCACCACACCTAAACAGGGATGGCTGGATGGTACTGTGCTATATAAATAAATGGTGTTGTTATTGTTATTGAAGACACTGAAGAGATTAAAAACATAATCCTCACAGTGCTGCCAGCTTTGTCCAGGTGAGCTTAAGTCCTGTGGAGCAGATAGATAATTAAAATCTCTGTGCAGAAGGCAAACTGCACTAGGTCTAGGTGGTCTACCACAATAGGACTGACATAGTCCAATACCAATCTCAAAAGTCCATTGTATTGTTTGTGACGTCACAAATGAGGATACTCACGGGAAGTCTGTTAAAGATCTCCATGGTGGTGGAACAGAAACTTAACAAAGGGAAACCTAAATGGGAAACTAAATATCATTGTGACAATACAAGATAAACAATGAACTTTCTAATAATTTTGGGTTTTAGGTTAATACATGCTCATCTGTGGAATATGAAATGAAATACCTGAAGAAAAACTCATGCACACATACTGTAGGAATTCAGTGTAAGCTCCACATAGAAAGCTGTGGACCATTTCATTGGCAGGTCACCACATTTCTCAGTAAAGGTATGTTCATAATAGATTCGTCCATCAAACTGCTGCACAGTGACTCACCTTAAGAGATCCAGGAAGTTAGGTGCATAGCCCACTTCCCAAGCTCACTTCATGTCTCTTGTGATTCAACCAACTTCCTACCACCTTCTGAAAATGAATTGGATGACTTCATGGCAGCACTACATATTAACTCTGATCTTGGTCCCCACCTGAGATAAGATTTCCCATAGGGACTCTGAATCAGTTTCTTGCATACCTAAAGTTAGAAAACAAACAAAATTTGATGGTCATCCATAAGGCTCTTTTGAGCGTCCTTTAAAAAAACTGTACAATGAAGTCATGTGCATTGTAGAGTGATTATCATACAGATGTTCTTGCCTTGTAGTGTAATGATCTTTTCATTGTTCTCTTATCGGGTTTCCAAAGGACTATTTGGTCATTCAGAGGCCTTTGCACTGTGAAGTGCTATTTGATTGGATGTTCAAGGCTGAGTTGTAGTCATTTGCAAACCTTGTGTCAGATTCTGCATGTGATTAACATCATTTTAACGTTATTTCTGATCATTTTGCAGGTAGGGTTATTTTGTCACTAATTAATTTTGATAACATTTTCATATGTCAGACTAGTTGTAATTGTCTCGCTGTTTTTTTACACATGGCTGCATTGGGGGCGGCACGGTGATGCAGTGGGTAGCGCTCGACGCAGTTAGGAAACCCAGGTTCGCTTCCCGGGTCCTCCCTGCGTGAGTCTGCATGTTCTCCCCATGTCTGCGTGGGTTTCCTCCCACAGTCCAAAGACATGCAGGTCAGGTGGATTGGCGATTCTAAATTGTCCCTAGTGTGTGCTTGGTGTGTGGGTGAGTGTGTGCGCGCCCTGCCCAGGGTTTGTTTCCTGTTTTGCGCCCTGTGTTGGCTGGGATTGGCTCCAGGAGACCCCTGTGACCCTGTAGTTAGGATATAGCGGGTTGGATAATGGATGGATGGCTGCATTGGCTACAACTGGTGCATATGTCCAGGTGTGATGTCAGTCACTGCCATATTATATGAGGATGTGGCGTCTTTTGTTAATAATCTGAACTTTAAATAAGGAATGACTTGTTGAAGAAATTAAATCTTAATGAAAATGTAAAGAATTTTAAGTATTCGACTTTGGTCCTAGATTGTATTGAAGATGCCAAATTGAAACTCCTTTATGATACGATCTTTGTTACAATCAGCTATGATACCATCTTGTGTTTTGCTTATCATTTCCCACATTGAAAGTTGTTTTATACAATGAAATGCTATCTTTGTTATATCAGACAGTTGTGCATCTGCTGCTCATGTGGTGGTCTGTACTTTTGTGGAATGGCTAAGGGCTGTGGGGTGTCTTAGAATGAGATACTGTATATTTTTATCAGTGTCGGTAGAAGCCAATTTGAAGCCCTGACGGGCTGAATAGCCTTTACCCCTCATTGTCCATAGCTGAACACCTGTATTATTAAACTTCATTGACCTTTGTGTCTGGAGCGTGTGAAACTACAGTAATACAAACCCCTAGACTTTAAGGAGCATGGCACCCCTTGGTGTATGGAGCATGCACACGTTTATTTTCATAAATGTGTAACAGCACCGTCTCAATTTCATCAGAGTTTGACAACCATAGGATTGCCCTCAGTGTGCAGAGTCTGTGCACCCCTTAACTTTCATAAATGGTGCCCCTCACATGATGGCACCCTAGGCGACCACCTACGATACCTAATGGCATACACTTTATTTTCCAATTACATCCAATAGCTGTTCTTTAAAAAGCTTTTCTCCTTCATAGAAAGGTAAAGGTGGAATAACCATTCAGGACTATCCTAGAGGAGTGTCTTCAAGAAGGGGTATTCATGCAGTTAATTAGATTTTCTGACATTTGCTAACAGAGTGGAATTGCTTAATGACTGTTAGTGTGACAAACTCTTTTTGAGTTGGGATATACCATGACAGAAGATCCTTCATTCAGAGGACATACAGGAATTACCTGGTAGGTTAAGGAGTTGATCGACTAACTAGAGTTCTGCCTGAAATGACTGCACTATTATTCCTAGTCCCTCTTGATACCACCTGCTGAAATTATCAATATATGGATTAGGAGGTGTCATCTGTTATATAATAGTGTTCATGCTGAAGGGACATATTACATTGTGCCTCCATGAGACATCATAGCAGTAGCTCTGCTGCTCCTCACAGACTCCTATTGAGTCAGTATTGTACACACAGACTCACTTTGCCAAGTGTAATCCATAAATCTGCAAAATTGTTTAGTGCAACATTGACTCTGCCGCTAATCCAATTTTACCCCGCGTTAGCTTTCTGTGTTCCCTCATTCAGCCTGACAGCCGTTTAATAAAGCTATTTGCGTTTGTGTGACATGAGGCAGGAGAGAGGGGTGTTGAAGAGCTGCAAGCCACTGCTGGACAACGAAGCCCTTCGCCTCTCAACACTCTCCCCAATACAGACAGATAAATTGTGCAGAATTGGCAACTGATTAGCCCAAACCACTTTTAAAATGGACCAGTGGGACCCTAGCAGACTGCCGGCCTCCTGCCATTGCGTTAAAGGTGGCATACAGCATTTGTACAGTTGATGCTGAAAGGCAATATAACACAATAAATTACACCACTTCACTCTTCTAAGTAAATGTATCCCCCTGCACAATATTCATCAATTTTACAGAATTCCCCATATTGCTTCTTTCATGACTTTTTTTACAGTCTTCAAAGTATCTCAGAGCAAACCACCATACTCAAAGTCTTCTGTTTTTAAGTGTAATTTCCACCAGAGACACACTGGGAATGTTATCATCACCTTTTTAAAAATTGTCACTTAAAATGTCAATAATCCAGCTTAAAGTCACAATAGTAAACATCACTGTCATTGTCATGCCCCTTACAAATTTAAAGCACTGTTGTAACTTTAAACAACTTTTTATTTCTGGAAAAGATTCAAAAACTGGTAATTTAGCCACTACCACATCAAACAATTGCAAACAGTCTTGGGTTTACCTAAAAGTATAATAAGATGGCCCATGCATTTGTGAGCTACCTTGAGGCCCAAAGCACAAGGCTGTTATTAAGCAGTGCAGATAGAACTCATAAGAAATGCAGTCTTCCCCAAATCTAATTATTTGTTAAAGTATACTGTACATGTGCCACAATAATTCACAGCTTAGCACAAAGTCACACCTATTTTCATATTCATTTGCCAAGTTTGGCACCCTATAAAAGCCAAATACAGAGGGATTATGTATTGTTCTTTAGATGTTGCTTAGACTTTGTATCCTGACATGTATGGCCTATTCATAAGTCCCAGATTTTATACAGCATCCCTCATTTTTTAAAATAAGACTTTTCCATATCTTATAAATGGTCCTCAGTGGTTCTCATTTGTTCTCAATGAACCTTAGAGTACATTTCACTTCTGTTACCCCAAAGCATTCCTTAATAACAGGGTCTCCTCTGTTTTTTCATTATGACTCCATCACAACTACATATTCTGTTTAGTGCCCTTCTCTCACCCTGAAGTGTCACTTTCTTGTCCCAAAAAAAAAAAAGATTTCTTACACATTGTTACTTCACACCTAAACTGGCTCTACTAAGCATCTTTTGCTACTTTGATCACATCTTCTCCTAGGTGACCTAATATCTCCTACATATATTTCTAAATCACCCTTCATTAAACTGCTATGGATGCACTTCACTTCCCTCAAAGAGTGTCTCTAATTAGTTTTGTCTACAGAAAGACCCTCATTATATGGCCATTTGTTTCTCAGTGGGCTCCTCCTCCTACACAACTTCAAATTGCATGTCAGTAGGACATGCTTACTCCATTATGATGAATTTTGTATCCATAGCCTGCACATGTGGTGCCTGCTGTGCCTGAATAAGATGTGATTTTATGTGGAATTAACATATCTGTCCTAATATCTATCGGCACAATGAATCTGATAACCTAATAACTCCCTTACAGTTTTGGAGTCAGTGCTAAGAATAACATTCTCTCTCTGTATTTTCTTTCACTCAGAAAGACCACAGAGCCTCATGAAATCATGAACATGGCAATCAGATTCTCTTTCTCCTTCTGATGCTCATGTGTGTCATGATGATTACTCCCAGACTCAACTATCCAAACCTGAATTTCTGGGATGATAGCTGTTAATTTGCAGATCACTTCACTGCTGCACATGTCTGAATGGCTCCAGTAACCACTGGAGAAGAAGACAGCCTCTGCTTTCTCTGTGCTTTCGAGAACTGAATCAGAGCAGCCTCTGGTTATCAGCCCTTGGGGGGGGGGGCGTCTTGTCGGCAGACAGATAAGATGAGGTGACAGTCTGACAAAACAGCACAGAAGAAGGGATGTAATTGAGGATGCGGTGTCATCAATCTTCCTGCGAGGCCCTTTTCCCCTTCTACTGTCTGCAAATTAGGAGCATTAGGAAAAGCAGTCCTGGAAACAGGGAATAGCAGAATGAAGAAAACTACTTCAGCTGCCACAGATGAGGCTGACAATGGGCTGGGTAGCAGAGAATCCCTTTGTCCTTAATTTCTGCTGGCTGCTGAGAAAGGAGGAAGCCAGAAGCAAACTCCTGAGAAGGTCACAATGCAGACCTTTAATGTGATTTCATCAAAGAGAGAGACGCAAGTCAGAAGGAAAAGCACTGCTGTGCTGTTGACCCCATCAGTGCTGTACCCCACTACCTACCCTCTGCTATGCATGCCAAAAGCCACACTTACAGAGAACAACACTGTCAAAACTGCTGTACCCAGGTAATGCTGCATTCATGATCTACCGAACTCAGTTACTGCTGACAGCCTGTACAGAACCTCCATATTGTTATACACACAGAATTCTGCCATTAGGCGCTACACCTATTCAGGCTCCGTATCACCATCTGAGCACCCAATTTGCCTTGAATCCTTTCTAAATCTAGCCTTACAAAAGTTTTTCTTTTCCAAACCTTCATATTCTAGGGGGTGGTAGTGGAAGAGCCAGGGAGAATATGCAAGTGACAGTGGTTGGTCCACATTGGAAAGTGAAATAGAAAGGATTCCAACTGACTTGTTTTGGGCTCAGAACTCACTTCTGAAAAGATAGATAGATAGATAGATAGATAGATAGATAGATAGATAGATAGATAGATAGATAGATAGATAGATAGATATTCATACCACCACACAACATATGGTGTACACACACCAAAATATCTATCTGAATAAAAATCTAACTTCTGTAAAAAGCCAAATTTTGGGGTGGGGGTTGATTTGTTTTCAATCCTATTTTTTGTAAATATTGATCTATTTGTATGGAATGATTACAATAAAATCAATAAAATTTAAAAAAGGAAAAAAAAAGCCAAATTTCACCCTGGGGTCAAATAAAGATCTATCTATCTATCTATCTATCTATCTATCTATCTATCTATATTAATATGTCAACACAAAGTCCAGGTTTGCCACTGAGCCTCACTGTCTTATTAACATATTCTCATCAAATACACTGTCATGATTCTGAATATAAGTTTTATGATGTTAAAAGCTTGAACACTTATAATAGTAATGGAAGTATAGTTGCAAGAAATGTTCGCAAATCCTTTGGAATTATTTGGATTTCTACGTGAATTACTCAAATAATTGGTTTGGTCTTCAACTTAGTGAAAATACTGTACAAATGCAAATGAATAACATACATATACTTTTTATTATCATTACTGAATTAATCGTTTAAAGATTCAGGGTCCAGGTTAGAAAAAGTATGAACACCTTCAGGATAATGATATCTCCAAAAACCAAATGCAACCAAATGCAGTTGAATGTCTCGATCCATGAGATGAGATTAATGGTGTGGATTGGAGGTCCCTTGCCCTGTGAAGAAGACATTAAAAGTTTTGGCGCCCAACATAGTCTGCTCGTTTCAAGAAGGATGTTTGTGTGAACCATGAAATACAAGAGGTTCTACAGAAGACATAAACGTGTAGAGATGTGTAAAGCTGGAAGAGGCTACAAAAGCATTTACAATACAATACAATACAATACAATTTATTTTTGTACAGCCAAAAATCACACAAGAAGTATCACAATAGGCTTTAACAGATCCTGCCTCTTGACAGCCCCCCAGCCTTGACTCTCTAAGAAGACAAGAAAAAACTCCCAAAAAAAAAACCCTAGTAGGGAAAAAATGGAAGGTAGGTTGGGCGTGCAGTGGGTGTCAAAAAGAAGTGGGTAAACACAATCCAATACAAAGAACAAAACACAAGTAATCCTCAATACAATATAATAGTAATATAAAACTATTACAAGTACAGAGCAGAATGTAACAGTAGATGATATCACATAATAGGATTTGGAGTCCTGGAGACCTCAGCCATCAAGCTGCCTCGCCCTATTGGCCATTCCACAGCTGAGACAGCGCTGGGCCAGCCATTTAAAGGCCTGAGTGTCCATTCATCCACAGTAGGACAAATTGTCTGCCAAAGAAGAAAGTTAAGCACTGTTGTTACTTTCCCTAAGATAGGGCATCCTGCAATGATTACAGCAAAGTCACATTATGCACTCTTAGGTAATAGCAAATGTTCTACAGAATTCTCTTGAAATTGCCAAAGTCTCTTCACGTTTGTCCAATGCAAAAAAAAAAAAAAACAGTTTTACAAAACACAACCTGAATGTTTAATCCTATAGCGCTTCTGGTACAATGTTCTGTGAATACATAATACAGAAATGAAACTCTGGCTAAGTTACACAATAGAAAGTTTGAAGGAGAAAACATCAGCACACCAACACCTCATCGTGTCGGTGTTGGGTGGTAGAGAGGGCATCATAGTTTGGGGCTGCTCTGCTGCCTCAGGGACTGGACAGCACGCTATCATAGAGGAAAAAAATGAATACAAATTTTAACTTTAAAGAAGAATGACAAGGTGGTGGTATTTCTCCTGAAGCTTAGAAGAAGTTAAGTGATGCAACCAGGCAATGACCTGAAAAACTGTAGTAAATCAACAATAGAATGGCTTAACAGTGTGTTAAGAGAATGACAAAGTCAGAGATCAGATCTAAACCCAGTTAAGGATGCTGTGCCATGATGTGAGGATAATAATTCATATATAAAACATCCCATAAACGTCAATAGACTGATACGATTTTGTAATGAGGAATGGTTTAAAATTCCTGCTACACTGCAAAATAAAAAAGTGTGCCAATTTTTAAAACATTCAGTAACTGATTTCATCACACTTTTAAAGATAGCTCAAACTCTGACCATTTTGCTGTATATAATTAAAACATTTAATTGGCTCAACAAGCCGTTAAAGCTGGTCAAGTTTATAAAAAGATATTTTAATCTTGATTCTTATAAAATCATAATATACAGTTTTGTATTGCTACAGCAATATGTCATTTTTCTAAACTTGAATACACATGAGGCAATTAAAACAGTAGATTATTAATGTACACATTTATTAAAAATAACATTAATAATGTAAAATTTTAAAAAGGCCTCTTTAAAATCAAAAGTAACAAATATCAAGACTACAGGCAAGGAAGAGTCCATGTCTTTTCTTAACTTCTTTCAAATGTACCCTATTTTGGTGTACAACCAACAAATGCCAATTATAAAACTATTAACATTTAAATATGTCTCCTTAATGAAACCTATTTAAGCAATTAAAATATGAATAATAAATATCTGATAAGCTCCTGTTTCTTGAAGAATCTTACCACATATATCATCTGTAAACATAAAATCTTTATTGTCATGACATGGCCAACAATATAACAAACTTCAGCTTAACAGAAGAAGATCCTTTCCTGTAGGTTCTTTGAAACCCTTTTTTGGTTTGCCTACCAGAAGCAACTGGCAACAAAGGTTCATAATGCGGCCTATTCACCTAAATTTGACACTTAAATGACACTTGCCACAACAGAATTACCTCCAAGTCAAATACACTGCCTAGCTAGCTGAATTTAAAATGTCACAACACTCTGCTCATCTCTTGAATCAAACTTTCCACCTGCTCTCCTAAGACAGCTGTGTCAGACTGCAGGTTTCTGTTTCAGCCACTTTCTTAATTAGTAACTAGTTTTGGAGCCTACTTCTTTTGCCTTAACTTTCATTGACTTCTGTTTTAAGATTCAAAACACTGAATTGTTACATAAGAAATTTTACAAGCAAGAAGAGGCCATTCAGTCCATCTGGCTTGTTTGTTTAGCCAATAACTGATGTAATAAAACAAAAGACCAGTTTGAGAGAGTTGGCACAACTCGAAGAAGAACCCTGTATATTTGTTGGCAAAAAAAAAGCAAAACAATATGAACATCTTTTCTGAATTTAGTCAGAACTTGAGTGACTCAATGATGGTGAGGTTGCTCCTTAAGAGGAAGCCAGACTGGAAGGGTTATGACAACTCAGAAGTGACATCAGAAAAAGAGGAGAAGCATTAGATGACAGTGTCAACCCTTGGTTCAGGGTGGAATTGCTGCTAGATGAGCCCTCTTGTTGCCTCCCAAGCACATGGGATTGGCACAAAACTTATCCAGATACTTCTTAATGGTTCAAGCTTTCTGCTTCAACATGTTCCTTATTTTAAAGAAAAAAGTGACCTATAGTGAACAGTTCTGGTTCACTGAACATTGTGAAGGTGCTATCAGAAAAAATAAATCTTAAATAGCAAGTCATTTACCATTATGACAACATATATAGTTTGCATTAGCAGTAGCTGGGCACTAATTATGAACATAGTTTAAACGAAAACCTGCATCCACTCTGTACTATGATAAGAACAATCTGAATTTTAGTGAGATGCTGAACTTTTTAAGTAGGATCAACTACAGCCTTAACAATTTAATTTTTTGTGACATATCACGTGATATAATTTAGAAAAACACAGCATAAAAGGATAGCCCAAACAGAATTTCACAACAAAACTTTTTCTTTTTTTACTGATGAACAACTACATAGCGTGTTTGACAGAGAGTTGTGTTGCTGAAGAAGGTTCAACCAGCTGCTGTGCAATGATCCATATATTTTTAAAGTCTGGACCATGAATGTTCAAACAATTTATTTAATAGTGATGAGAAAAAATCCATCTGTTTTTGTGTTACCATTTTACGTAGATTATGTTCGTGTGTGAGACGTACTTTAAAAGCAGAGCTCATTTTTTGAGTACTTAATTGATAAGTCCAGGTAATACAGAAGGGTTCATAAACTTTTTTCGTAACTGCAAGAAAAAAAGTCAGCCTGGAGACCCCCTCCACCAGCCCCCCGCATCCACCATAAACACTTTTGCCCAGATCGCTCCTCGCTAATTAGTCCTACTATCGCTCTGGCAGGGACCATGAGGCCCCTGCTTAATGTCTCCATCGAGGAGTCCGGAGTTGCCAGCAGATAACGAGGGAGACGGCTACAGGGCAACCGGCGGCAATGAGCACCAAAACGACCCTTCCTTCAACCGCAGGAAGTAAGAGCCAAAAACCAAATTAAACATGGGTCCCACTTTTACTTCAGATTTACACTTAACTCTGTTCAGAAAACCACTGATCTTTTAATGTCTTGAGAATTTCTTTTAATTCGAGGGCAACTCTATATAAGTTGATTATTCGATACGGACTACTGCTAACTACTGCTAAAACTTTGCAAACAGCCTAACCGAAGTCCGGAGATCACTTTAGAAATTCTCAGATCGTAGCACTAAAGTCACTTTATCCTTCTGGAACTAAATTGTTAACGCCGTTTTCACCTGAGATATTCGTCGTTATCTCTTTTTAATTTCGAAAATAGAATCACTTGTACCGGAACGTATGTTTTACAAACTTAAGTCTTCCTTTTTTCCGAAACTTCTGCAACAGCCTCACCTAGACCTTCATGAATATGCACATTTGATGTAGATTAGCCACGTGCTGTCCTCGCGATGTTTTGACTGCTACACAGCGCCAGGGGATTAGGTTATTCAGGGATAGAGCAGGGAGTGGGTTAATGGACGGCGGCATGCTTCTTTACTGAGGTCAACGTCCAGCTGCAACAGCTGTGAAAAGAGACGTGTTAAGTGCATGTAAGATAATTTGTAGAGATATACTGCATGTAACCTTGGTGCAGTCTGACTTTGTGCAGAGCAATCAGGTAGGAGACCCTTCTAATTAGTCTGTATCTCTGAGTGGTGGGGAGTTTTGTTTTAATAATGTTTTTCTTTTAGAAAGACTTTCTCTTAGATTTTCATGGTTTAGACAACTAATCACATTTTAAAACTATTGCCTGTATTTCTGTGCTAACATTGCTTTAGCATGTCACATGAGGGAACTAGCAGTGTCTAAACAGCACTTTTCATAGTAAAACCTCCTTAAAACTGCTTTATGTTATATTCCCAGATCTAGTTCAAATCCAGATCTCCAAGCAATTTGTTAACTTTGTGGGCCTGTTGCTTGGGAACTCTTACTTGTCTTATCATGTATCCATCAGAATTTGCATATGGGTTGCTTCAGTGTTCCATTCACATTGAAGTGAGACAAATTCAGTGTGCAAATAATTGAAATGGCACTTACAGTGTTTATAGGCCACCAGACCCTCCTGTTGTGGTAGCTTTTAATCAGACATTGACATTAGAAATGAACACTTTCAGGTCATTTTAGAATATAAAATATGATTTTACTAATACTGTCATACTATTAAAACTGTTTCCATCCATCCATTATCCAACCCGCTATATCCTAACTACAGGGTCACGGGGGTCCGCTGGAGCCAATCACAGCCAACACAGGGTGCAAGGCAGGAAACAAACCCCAGGCAGGGTGCCAGCCAACCGCAGTAAAACTGTTTTAAGTTTCCAAAGATATTCTTTTATAAAAATACTGCCTTTCCTAAGGTGTTAAAGGTAGGACAGGGTTAGTGCTGCTGGACAAAGCAATATGTCTTCATTGGAAAACTGAAGAAACAAAGGTCTCATGTTCTAGCTTAGCAGGACATCAGTCTGTATTTCCAGATCATAGGCAGGTGTTGCAGAGTGAACTTTGAATTCTGCATCCCAAAGCTGAATGGCTATCCAGTAAAGTGTCACAGGTCACCCAAAACACTCTACTTGTAAAGTAATAGAGGTATTAGGAGACTCAGCAGCTCAAGCCATTGTAGAATCCTTGGAATTAGTTATGGAGCCAGCATTTCTTACACTGAGCCCTGGTTGAGTTAAGCGTGTGTAGAGTGTATGACTTACTCTTTCACCTCTGCTCTCTCTTTCTCTTTGTCTGTGGCTCCTGCTACACTGAATCCATCTTTTCTTATATTCATTAGACAAAGGAATTACCCTCTTTTATTTGGTACTATGCACCATGAAGGGTGTTATTAAATACACTGAAGAAATAATGTTCCATCAAGACTACCACTCTGTAGACCATAATTCATGATAAAGGAACAATATTATAACAATATACCAATGAGAGATAAATTTCATTCTTTGAATAAATTAAGTGGAATTTATAGTGGTTCAGGGGTCCCTGGGGTGCAGCAGAAATACTAAAATAATTCCAATCTATTTAATATAGCAGCTTCCCCAGCAGGCATGTTTAAAACATCATTTTGTATAGAAAATAAATGTTTAAACAAATGGAACAAGTATGTATATACTGAGTATGCTTTGAGGGTCAAAGTCAAAGGCACTATACAGCAGCACAAATGGATATAAATAAGCCACAAATGGGGCTGAGTGTGCACAGGTATCTGGAGGAGATGGATGTGCTTATGTCATCTCCTGCAATGTTATGCACACTAAGCTACCATCAGCTATTAGCTTGATGTAAAGGTGAAGGGTTTATGGTCATACAGGGTATAGGGTATATGGGATAGGTCTGGTCTTATAAATGGAGACCTGGTTACTTTTAGAATGTGGTCCCTTGTTTTATTTCCATTTCTCCAGTCTTCTGCAGCAGTATACCAAAGAAGGACAACATATTTAATTCCCACTCTTCAGGTCAAATGACTTTTAAAAACCCTGTTTGTTTATGCCTATCCACCTGTTCTACTACCTTTGAGTCTGCTCAGCAAATGAAAAGTCCTGTCTTTTTCTGACACAGGCCTTGCTGGGGAGGTTAAAGAGAATCAGTGGTGCAGATGCTGACAGAATGTTGGTCCAATGTGAATGATATGAGTCAGATGCTATTATCTCACCTGCAAGTCTTACTGCTGTCTTCTATAGCATCTCCTTAAGTCATGCTCTTGACCCAAGCAGGAAAATATATGATGACATTGCAGACATTTCAGACATCTATCCATAGAGCACCACAAATGCAATGTTTGCTCTGAGGGTGTTGATGGAGAAGTATAGAGAAGGCCAGAAGGAGTTACATTATGTCTTTGTGGACCTGGAGAAAGCATATGATGGGGTGCCTCAAGAGGAGTTGTGGTATTGTATGAGGAAGTTGTGAGTGACAGAGAAGTACATAAGATTGGTACAGGATATGTATGAGGGAAGTGTGACAATGGTGAGGTCTGTGGTAGAAGTGACGGATGCATTCAAGGTGGAGATGGGATTACAACAGGGATTGGCTCTGAGTCCTTTCTTATTTGCAATGGTGATGGAGAGGTTGACAGATGAGATTAGACAAGAGTACCCTTGGACTATGATGTTTACTGATGACATTGTGATCTGTAGCGAGAGTAGGGAGCAGGTTGAGGAGACCCTGCAGAGGTGGAGATATGCCCTAGAGAGGAGAGGAATGAAGGTCAGTAGGAACAAGACAGAATACATGTGTGTAAATGAGAGGGAGGTCAGTGGTAGAGTTGGCGAAGGTGGATCAGTTTAAATACTTGGGATCAACAGTACAGAGTAACGGGGATTGTGAAAGAGAGGTCAAAAAGAAAGTGCAGGTAGGGTGGAATGGGTGAAGAAGAGTGTCAGGAATAATTTGTGATAGATGGTTATCAGCAAGAGTGAAAGGGAAGGTCTACAGGGTGGTAGTAAGACCAGCTTTGTTTTATGGGTTGGAGACGGTGGCACTGACCAGAAAGCAGGAGACAGAGCTGGAGGTAGCAGAGTTAAAGATGCTAAAATTTGCATTGGGTGTGACGAGGATGGATAGGATTAGAAATGAGTAGTGGGTCAGCTCAAGTTGGACAGTTGGGAGACAAAGTCAGAGAGATGAGATTTCATTGCTTTGGACATGTGAAGAGGAGAAATGCTGGGTATATTGCAAAAAGGGTGTTAAAGATAGGGCTGTCAGGAAAAAGGAAAAGAGGAAGGCCTAAGAGGAGGTTTATGGATGTGGTGAGAGAGGACATGCAGGTGGTGGATGTGACAGAGCAAGATGGAGAGGACAGGAAGATATGGAACAAGATGATCTGCTAACGGGAGCAGCTGAAAGCAGAAGAAGAAGAAGAAGATGTATGACTCTTGAAGAAGACTATTTGCCATACTGCATGCAATCATTGTGTAGAGGAAGGCACTCTAAGCCCTGCTATGAAGAGATGATGCCACACACACCCTTTGATCCTTGTTTTCCAACCTATCAACTCATCTCTCACAATGATTGCTGCATTGGGTGCTCTAAAACAGGACAGTTGATGTTGGGAGAAACATGTGTTGTACAACTGTTTGCTCTGTAGACCACCCATACAAGCAGGGAACCACTGCAATGCTAGGGCACTCATGTTTTATTTTTCTTTCTTATGATAAGATGACTTTAGAATGAAGTCCCACTACCCCAGTAAACAGACACACACTACTACACTGCAGCAGGTGGCTTCAGCACGTGAGTAAGATATGAACACAGTGCTTTTGTAACTAGAGGGCTTTAATCAGGAATGAACTGCCATCAGCCTTGACGGACTCTCCTTTTAAATTACATTTTGTCAGTTGGCAGCATGTGCATTAAATCTTGAGCTGGGGCTTCAGGATGCACCCAATAGTGCCAGTTGAGGGTGTCAGGTCAGCTGGACAGAAGTGCCTCAGGGAAATAGCAGGATCATTTAGTGTATCCTGGTAGTACAGCACCTTGTAGGAGTATGTAGCTGTCCTCACACATCATCTTGTTTTTCTGAAGGATGGACATGCACCTCAGGTTCATTGTACAGTGTCATCAAAGGATTTTAAAACTGTACCCCCAGACCACAGAATCCAGTATTTTATGGGAGGTTTGTTTTGTGATATACTTTTCCTTCAGCTTGATGCAGGTGAGGGCAGTTGGCAGCATGAGTGATTCAGACATTGCTTTCTGTAATCATCCTTTGTCTTGTTGCAATACAACTTAAATATGGCTCTGTAGCAGGCAGGGTAAGGATCTCAAAGATGTTTTCTTCTTCTCTGTAAGATATTTATCATTGTGACTACCATCACATGGCTTCATACCACTAATGGGTTTGGACTGCCAGATCTGCTCTCTACTTAATTCCTACTCGATGTAGACCAAACTTGAAAATTATAAAGCCATAAACTGATATCAGAAAGTGGCAACCCAGGCTAAATGAATGACCCATAATGGGAAGCAGTTTGCTGGGTAGACCGGGAAATATTCAGCAGGCTGCAGTCTCCTCACATTCCGCCAGAGTAACTTAACGTGCAAAGAATTCACAGACATGCTTCCACAGACTTTTGAACCCAAAAAGCCTCCTGGCGCTAATGTGCCATTATCAATCCCAGCTGGCCGGCGGCTCTGCGTCTGGGCTGCTGCTCCCCGCGGGCTCCCAAAATAAAGCTGTCCTAATCCGTGTTTATTTCCCTTCACATGTTCCTTATCCCGTGATATCGAGAGCTGGCTGCCTTGGAAAATGTCCCCAAGCCACCAGCACTATCTGATAGGACAGACTCCTAGAAAATCCAGCCATCCCCCCCACCAGCTTATCAACAGCTATGGCTCCAGGGCCGACTGGAGCTTGGATACAAGAGGAAGCCTGGACAGGACCTCGTCAACAGCTGATAAGAGCACTCTGATGGGCGACATGCCTGCTGAGCTCATGAAATAAACTGGCGAGGCAACTCTTAAAGGTTCCCATGAGATTTCCACAAACGCCTTTCTGTGAAGGACGGGGGTTGGGAACCACGTGGTTGGAGGCTCCAAAAGAGGGTCTGGCTCTGCAAATGTGGGAAATGGGATTGAAAGTACAGTATATAGCAGACCTAAGCTGGCACTAACAGACTGACTGATTCTGCATACTCAGTCTTCATAGTGAGAGTTGAAAGCAAAGAGTAAGTCTGAACCTGTGATGATGGCCATTGCAATCCATCTGTTAGGTAAAAGTGGCCATAAGCTGACAAAATCAAATAAATTACACAAACTCTAAGGTGTTTATTCCAACATTTTTCACAGAGGCTGATATGCCAGTCTGAGGCCACTGCCCAAACAACATTGAGAAGTAATGCCATCCAGCCTGTCCCATCCCAAATATCAATGTTTGGTGATGAAAGAGTCTTCCCGCCATGCAACATGGGGGCTACAGTTCAGTGGGTCACTCTCTGCACTTGAAGGGCCTATATTTACTTAGTTAGTAGATCTCCAGTGCAGAGTGAAGTGTCAAAGAAAAAAAAAGAGAAAATATATTGCAATAAATACAAAGACATATGTTAAAAGGGTTGGGGCACCACAGGGGGAACATTGTTTAATAAAAAGTCAGTGAAATGGTTCAAGGCACGTTGAACAAAGTGACATCTTGCATAGATGTGAATCAGTTGTGACTGCTCGTTTCCGGTGTGTCTACTGTTTAAATATCCACTGGGGTGGAAGAGGTGGAACTTCTGGGAGATTGGAGGAAGTGACACCATTGGTTCTCCAGATTGTGTTCGATAGTCCTGAGGACACTAAAGGGAGAGATATGAGTGGCAGGGCCAACCTGTGGTTCAGGGTGGAATTGCAAGTATCACTGAAGCCCTTAAGCTGTTCCCTAGCCAAAGCATGTGTGGCAATACATATAGAAAAACATTCTGATGCATTCAGGGACTTAGTGTATTTAACTGATTTGGAAGTTGGAGATTTTTTAACTTTACTTAATCAAAGACAGAGACATCACAATTTTATTTATGAAATATTTTTGTATCAATGAGTCACATTCAAAAATAATAGTGTTCCATCCAACCTCCAAACCTGTTGTGGTCTTTGGCCGGCTTGTCATCCTGGCCAAAACCCCCAGGCCGCCAGATGGAGCCTTCCCTGCAGTATGGAGGTGCCCCAAAGACCAGCAGGGAGTCATGGACAATGTAGTTTTTATACACAGCCCTACTGGATACCACAGGGGCCGCAAGAGGGAGCTGCAGGGAGGACCGAAGAGTCATATGTACCCTATAACTCGGAAGTGCGTCATAGGAGGAGCGACGACAGAAGTGGTGTACTTCCGGGGTGAAGAAAAGGACTTGTACCTGACCCGGAAGTGATAAAGAATCACATGGACTGGGGATTGGGAACACTTCCGGGTCAGGGAGAATAAAAGGACTGTGGGAGCTCCCAGATGGCGAGCTGAGCTGGGTGGAAGGGTGGCAACATGTCTGGGAGTGTGGAGGATTGTTTATTAGTGATTATTGATTTGTATATGAGTATAGTGGAGGAGAGGGTGCTTTGTGAACTGCGGCATTTAAATAAAGTCAACATTTGGACTTTTTCCTCATGTCTGGAGTCTTGGACAAGGGTTCAAGGGAGTGATAGCACCCCCTATCTGTCACACTGTTTATCCAGATCAGGATCGCAAGGTAGCTGGAGCCTATCCCAGCAAGTATTGGATGCAAGGAAGGAACAATCCCTGGACTGGGCACCATCACATAGCAAGGTAAACACACACACACACACGCACACGCACCCACACACACACACCTACACACACACACACGCACACGCACACACACACATAAACACAATAAGACCAATTTAACATGGCTAATCCACCTAATGTGTAACCTGCTGCTGATACCAACAGACTGAATAAACTGATCAAAAATGGAACTTCAGTCTCAGGAGTCAGGTTGAACTCACACTAGAAGAAGTGATAAAAAAGAGGTCATTCAGGCAGCTACTGACTATCCAGGACAATGACTCTCACACCCTACATGGGGTTTGGGCTAAACAGAGAAGCACTTTTAGTAACAGATTGAGACAACTGCATTACTCCAAGGAGTGCTATGTGAGGTCGTTTCTACCCTCAGTCATCAGACTCTATAATTAGTCACCCCTTGACCAAGGTAGACTTGTTCCTGTCTTCTGTAATGATACTGAGGTGGTCTAGCAGACATTTTAACAGGCAATGATGCTATGCGTAAATTAATGTGCCAGCAATTGACATCCTTCATCCATCCATCTATTATCCAACCCACTATATCCTAACTACAGGGTCACAGGGGGTCTGCTGGAGCCAATCCCAACCAACACAGGGCGGAAGGCAGGAAACAAACCCCAGGCAGGGTGCCAGCCCACCACAGGCAATTGACATCCTGTGCTATCAAATTGAAACTTATAAGTATGTTCAGTTCTAATCACTTTATACTTAGTAAATACCTACACTTTGTTACTCTGCTTAAGGAAAATTAATGCTGTATGTGAATTTGTAACTTGTTGGCTTGCCTATGAATAATATAATTATTGTTATATGTATAGCAGCTGTTTAAAGCTGATCCTTCAGCTAGGATGTTGGATATCTCTGGGTTTACGGTTCTTGAGACTGATCCTCCAATTAGCTGTGAACCTCCTGATCTCACTGAGATTGCACAGGTGGTGAACCACCTGAGGGTAGGGATGGCTGCAGGGATCTGTGGTATCTGGGGTGAAATCCTCCAGGCTGGTGGTAAGGTTGTCCTCCTGGTATTGCAAGCAATCTTTGCTACCATTTGGGAGACTGGTGTCATCCCAACTGACTGCAAAACAGGACTTGTTGTCCGTATCTGGAGATGGAAAAGTGATTGTCTGGATTCCGGCAACTAGAGGGGGAAAACACTGCTCTCGGTACCAGGTAAGGTCTTTGCTAGGGTTGTCCTCAATAGGATTCGTGATCACCTGCTCACCTACCAGCGACTAGAGTAGTCTGGTTTTACGCCTAAGAAGTCTGCCATCAACTTTATCCTAGCACTGAGTGTTCTCATGGAGCGCAAACGCGAATATTAGCAGAGTTTCTTTGCAGCCTTTGTCGATTTTCGTAAAGCGTTCAACTCAGTTGATCGAGCTGCCCTGTGGGACATCATGAAACTTTGTTGGATCCCCTCAAGGTTGCTGGATATCATGGCCAGCCTGTACACTGGTATAGTGAGTGCTGTACAGAGTGGAGGCAGAACCTCTGCGTTTTTCCCAGTTGATTCAGGGGTTTGTCAGTGATGTGTTCTTGCTCCTACTCTGTTCAATGCTTTTAATGACTGGGTGTTGGGCAAGGTCATTGAGTCCAGTGGCTGTGGGGCATCTGTTGGTGAAGAAAGATTCATGGATCTTGACTTTGCTGACGATGTTATGATCTTTGCGGACTCAATGGAGGCTCTGATCAGGGCTCTCGAAAGACTGAGTGAGGAGTCTGAGTGTCTGGGCTTGGAAGTGTCTTGGATAAAAAGCAAGATCCAGGCCTTTAATGACCTCTTGGGCACAGCCATCAGCAGTGTGTCTGTTTGCGGAGAGAGTGTTGACTTTGTCGAGAGGTTTACTTACCTCGGCAGTGACATTCATGTCTCTAGTGACTCTTCCTATGAAGTCAGTAGATGGATTGGGAGAGCATGGGGGGTCATGAGATCACTGGAAAGGGGCATGTGGTGCTCCCGATATCTATGCAAAAGGATGAAGATTCAAGTCTTTAGAGTCCTGGTGCTTCCTGTCTTGCTATAAGGTTGTGAGACAAGGATGCTATCCAGTGACCTGAAATGAACACTGGACTCCTTCGGTACTGTGTCTGTTCAGAGAATCCTTGGGTACTGCTGGTTTGACTTTGTGTCGAATGAGCGATTGCTCATGGAGTCCCGAATGAGGCACATTACCTGCATTGTGAAAGAGCACCAGTTACAGTAATACAGCCATGTGGCTCGATTCCCCAAGGGAGATCCGGCTCGCAGTATCCCAAGTTGTTTCGTTTTCTGGTGGATGCGGCCTGTGTTTTTACCCTGTCATTTCCTTTGGGATTAACCTACTTAGTTATGTGTTTACTGCCAGAAAAACAAGTCAAAATGTTGATTTTTTTCAATAAGAGAAAATATTATTACATGTAACAGAAACATGTGAACATCAAAATGTCAGCAGAATCACAGTAGGAAAGGTAAGTCTAGTGTTCATTACCATTCTGTTAAAGATTTAATACACATAGTCACCAATGCACAGCCTGAACTGGCAGTTGGGACAGTAGAAGTGCATTTCTTTGTATAATCTTCTAATAATATTTTTTTGTTTTGCTTGCACATGATAGTGTAGAATAAGAGTTCCTGAACTGTGCAATCAATATGTATTTTGGCCACTACAGCGCAAGGCTTCTTGACTTTCAATGACAGTCACTGCATTGTGAAAAGTGCTTAACGGTCGAGCGTCTTTCTTGTCTTACTATTTGATCACAGTCATTTAACCTTTTTGTAATGCATTTATTTGCACAAAAGTATGTAAAGGCAGTTCAGTCATACAGTGCCATATACATCAGTTTCACTATTCACATCAACATCTAACAACCAATTCACATTGCCATCTATATGCTTGATTCAACTAATGGTTCAGTTTTACTTTGTTCTAAAACAGAATTTACAGCTTCTTGTTCACATACCATCATGCTTTGGTTACAGGCTCCACCTCACATGAACATTGATGACTTATTTAAGAGTGTCAAAAAGTAAAAAAATATTCATACATTTTTGTAGCATAATGTTATTTTATTTACTAGGTGGCAACAGAATACTACTTTACAGTGAGTTAATCAGGCTTTACACTGTAAAGTGAATTGTTAAACATCACTCCAAGTCTGACTTGAGATTAACCATAATTAAATAGAATTCTGAGCCTGAGTCTCCCTTGGAGTTAACAACAAGGTTAATAAAGTTTCTATCTATGGTCTGTGGGTAAAAACCCATGTGAACATGGGGAGAACAAGCAAATTCCATGCAAGGAGCAAGAAGGACACTAACCCCAGTCTCCTTACTGTGATTCATCAGAGCTACCAGGACACCACCATATAACAATGATAACAGAAGGTAATTACATGTGTCAAATGACTGCACAAAATTATTATTTTTTAATAGCAGTTTAGAATATGATATAGTTAAAAGCAAAGTCCAATTTAGTTTTGTTGGAAAAATAGATTTCATATACCACAGATTCTAACAAAAGTCATGTAATAACTGATGCACTACTGTTAGATTTTTGTTGGGAAGGGTATAAGGCTAATTGTAGTTCATAATTCTTAAACATTACATTTTTGAAACAACAGATAGTTAAAATCTACTGTATGTTGAAGTCTACCCATGCACCTATAAGCAGCTAAGATGATGGACACACTCAGCTTCGCATGAATTTTGCTGCTGTTTCAATAAACTTGGAGATTTAAGTTTTTGTCAAGAGTGGCTATCAGACATAAAGAAGTTGAAAATATATTAATTGAAATAATCAGAAAGAGTAAATATAGAACGTTTCTCTGATTTAAAAGACAATTTCTAAAAGTTGCCAATGCTTTTTAAATGTGAGTTTTTGCAATTTCAGGTTTTGTGAAGCATGTTCTGTTGAAGATCTTGAATAATAAGTCTACCAAATTCTAAGGCTATTGGTCCACTGAGAGCTGAACTGTATTTTCTGGACAGACAACAACAATAGGTAGTTTTTCAATTTTTAGAGACAACTAAATATTGCCCTCCTGGAAAAGAGCAATTTCGGCAATGAGCCTTTCTGCCGAACTGAGATATACTGAGAAATACCATTGTAACTGAAATCTAAAGTAAGGATCATCATCTCAGAGTAGAGTCTTGTTCCTTCCAAGCATTAACCATCAACATATACTGTCACTTGTCACTTCTTTTGTGCAAGAATTTACACTGCTTGTCAAGGATTGCCAGGAGAAAAGGTGACACCAAGACTGCTTACAGGATAAAAGGATAATCAGAAAAGGACCACCACAAGAGAGTGGGACTGAGAGAGCACCTCAGCGCACTACTATAAACAAATGATTGCCAGTCAGAGGTGAAGCCTCTTAAGGCATTAGGGTGAGTTAAGAGATAGAGGCCTATAGGACTGGGAAAAGGCCAATAAAACTGCTAGAAGCCAATAGGTGTCAGCATATAAATCCAGATTGCAACAGGTAATTTAAGGGAAAAGGGAATCCCAAGTCTTCTTTAGGGACCTATCCATTTAAAGCTGAGTAAGTAACAACAGTGAATGGACAGGAGGGACCACTAGTGGGAGAGCTAGCCTGGATGCCTTGTAGCTGCAATGTGTAGCCCTTAAACCTTGGAAGTTAAGTCTTAGATTGGATTCAAAGTCTGTTTCTTTGCCCAGGCAGAACTGAGTCCAAAGCTGGTGGAGAAGAAGGGCTGAAGGCTTACTTGCAAGAAAGCAAGGAGGCCACAAGACAGAAAGATGGGAGGTGAATGGGGAAAGCCCTTTTGGTGTTTATGATGTGTAAAAGTGGAGAAGTCACCTCATCAGATAAGAATTTCAATAGGTTTCTCTAAGGAAGTTCACTGGGACAATACAATTGTCAATGTTACTTTTTTCGTTTCTTTTATTTCAACTTATACACATTCCTCCCTTGTGTGCTTACATAAGGGCACAATTTTCTATGCTTTAGGACCATTTATCTCTGAGACTATTTAGAGCCTGTTCCTTTGCATTTCATTTTTGTGTTGAGAATGTCTTGCATTGTCAGCTAAACACAGGTTCTCATTAGTTACTTTAACTCTTAGTCTGGCCACCCATTCCAAGAGGGAGAAGTGTGTGTTAGTGTGCTTGACAGACAGCATTTGTCAGAGTTGAGAAGACCTTGCATAAATATTCATTGTCACCCTGAGTGCTGAGTACTCTGTGACAAGAAAAGGTGGCATTGTCTGGTAGGCCACTAGGATGTAAATGAGAATGGGTCATGTCTGTTGCTGCAATGTAGATTTCTATAAACAGATGTGACAACGCTTCTTCAGCAGAGTGAATACTCTAATCCACCTTGATTTAATATTAAGCAAATACACTCACCTAAAGGATTATTAGGAACACCATACTAATATGGTGTTTGACCCTCTTTCGCCTTCAGAACTGCCTTAATTCTACGTGGCATTGATTCAACAAGGTGCTGAAAGCATTCTTTAGTAATGTTGGCCCATATTGATAGGATAGCATCTTGCAGTTGATGGAGATTTGTGGGATGCACATCCAGGGCACGAAGCTCCCATTCCACCACATCCCAAAGATGCTCTATTGGGTTGAGATCTGGTGACTGTGGGGGCCATTTTAGT
This sequence comes from Polypterus bichir lapradei, assembly GCA_026402145.1. NCBI lineage: Eukaryota > Metazoa > Chordata > Cladistia > Polypteriformes > Polypteridae > Polypterus > Polypterus bichir. Next base: position 4,408,299 of record JANRMT010062843.1, read on the forward strand.
ACAGTGAACTCATTGTCATGTTCAAGAAACCAATTTGAAATGATTTGAGCTTTGTGACATGGTGCATTATCCTGCTGGAAGTAGCCATCAGAGGATGGGTACATGGTGGTCATGAAGGGATGGACATGGTCAGAAACAATGCTCAGGTAGCCCGTGGCATTTAAACGATGCCCAATTGGCACTAAGGGGCCTAAAGTGTGCCAAGAAAACATCCCCCACACCATTACACCACCACCACCAGCCTGCACAGTGGTAACAAGGCATGATGGATCCATGTTCCCATTCTGTTTACGCCAAATTCTGACTCTACCATTTGAATGTCTCAACAGAAATCGAGACTCATCAGACCAGGCAACATTTTTCCAGTCTTCAACTGTCCAATTTTGGTGAGCTCGTGCAAATTGTAGCCTCTTTTTCCTATTTGTAGTGGAGATGAGTGGTACCCGGTGGGGTCTTCTGCTGTTGTAGCCCATCCGCGTCAAGGTTTTGCGTGTTGTGGCTTCACAAATGCTTTGCTGCATACCTCGGTTGTAACGAGTGGTTATTTCAGTCAAAGTTGCTCTTCTATCAGCTTGAATCAGTCGGCCCATTCTCCTCTGACCTCTAGCATCAACAAGGCATTTTCGCCCACAGGACTGCCTTATACTGGATGTTTTTCCCTTTTCACACCATTCTTTGTAAACCCTAGAAATGGTTGTGCGTGAAAATCCCAGTAACTGAGCAGATTGTGAAATACTCAGACCGGCCCGTCTGGCACCAACAACCATGCCACGCTCAAAATTGCTTAAATCACCTTTCTTTCCCATTGTGACATTCAGTTTGGAGTTCAGGAGATTGTCTTGACCAGGACCACACCCCTAAATGCATTGAAGCAACTGCCATGTGATTGGTTGATTAGATAATTGCATTAATGAGAAATTGAACAGGTGTTCCTAATTATCCTTTAGGTGAGTGTACATAAAATAGGACTTTTGGTGGAATTTGATGCTCACAGCTCTTTTGTTCATAATGAGAATGCTTCAGTTTCCCTCGTGAAATGGGAACATTTGCCTACTTCTCATTGTATCTGCATGTGTTCTACTAATTTAAAGCTCTTCACAATGTAAAGAGAATCAATTTGACATAATTTTATAAAAATGTACCTTTACATGCATGAGATAGTTTTTGGGATGGCATTATTTAGCTCAATTTGAAGATAGGAAGCTCTTTAGAGACTGCATTGGCCAAACAGCCGACATGAGATTTTGAGGGCTGGCTGATGCCTCCATTGGTTTGGCCATCTTCAGAGAGGCCAAGGCTAGACTATCAGTACACTAGACATTCAGCCTCCTCTACCTACAGCAGACTGCCCCCGGCTGACATCCACCCCCTACGCAACTTTGACAAGATAACAAAGCTCTTTTTGGAGAAGGGGGCTTAGTAGAACTGACAGGCCAGCCATTACGTGGCCTCCCTTGCATTCAGAAAACACAAAGGTAACAGCGGATTAAATATGAAGAGGTGCTTGAAGTGGGAGCTTAAGGCACAAAGAGACACTTTTAACATTTCATGACCACTTAAAATGCAGGACACTTCTAGGGTGGCATGTGTGTGCTGACCTGACACACCTGGGGCAGCATTTTACCTGCTAACAGGGTGGTGCTAATGAGTCTTCTAGGGACATCATGTGCAGCTCTTCAATGTCTGTTTCATTGTTTTTATTGTGTTTCAAATGATATTGTAGTTTTATCTTGTTACTTTCAACTGTATCCTTGTTTGCTTACTAAGGCATATTACACTTTGTGTAGAATCATGGGTTAAGAAATACACAAACTGGAGTGGAGTCATATAGAAAAGGGCATCGAAAAGCTAACTACAACGGAGGTGGGACAGGTGGGAAAGCAGATGTCTCTTCGTGTGACTGAGCTGCAGCCTTTTTAAGCTGTTGTCCACTTTCTTCCATTATGCTTAAGAATGCCAACACGATCTGACCTCCACCTGCCCATATTTGCCACTTAGCCATTGTATGCCAAGCTCAACCTCCTGTGTTTTGGATTGGCCTTCTTTGGTGTTGATTTCATATCACATTTTTGCTTCCCCAAAAGGCTCACCAGCCAGTCAGTGGGATTTAGTCTTGTGCCTACTCTGGGTTCAGCTCCTGCTTTTGCCCAAGTATTGCTCAGCCGCCTTTTCAGGCCACTCCTCTTGCATTTGATGTTTATCTTAATTGTCTCAAAGAGGCGACATTACCCCTAAGCTGCCTGCAATTTAGCAGCCCTAGCTGAGGCCTTGAGTCTTCTATTAGATCACACGGCTGACTGAGCATTACCCTCTGACCTACACTTCCTCACAGGAACATTGATTTTTAATTGACATTCTTTGTGTTGCCTCATCGCGGCTAATTGCCAATTGTCTTGCTAATGAGAACATAAGGTTTTTTTGTTCATTACAACTGTAGCTACAGTGCAGGTTCATTTGGCTATGCTTTGTCCAGTCAGTCATATTTAATCAGAGCTGCATCTCTAAGGCATCTTCCTCATTCTTTCACAGCCTGTCAATCAGTCCCACCAGTCAGCCTTCACCTGCCAGTCATTCCCTAAATGAGTGATTAAATAGAGCTGTAACAGGAAAAGCCAATAAAGAAATCCATACTTGGCTCCATACAAAGGGGGGCTGGGCCTGAGGGGTTTGAGCCATCAGGAACACAGACAAGAAGTACAATGAAAAAAAAAATTCTAAAAAGTCACTGGAGAAAGAGTAGACCTTAACGAAAGTGACCTGAGAGGTTCAGTCCCGAAGAATTTCATCCTATCCTACCATATAGTGGAAGGAGCTCATGGAGTCATTCCTGAAAAATATCCTTACCATCATGGAGACTGAGAGTGATCAAATTTAAAGAGAAAATGGGATGAACCAAGAGCTTCATGTTGTTATTTTATTTATCTTGATCAGATAGGAAGGTAGAAAGTGGATGTCATTTAAGATCAACTCCTTGGTTGAGATCTAAAACTGAAAAGAATGCGAAGATAAGGGAAGGTGCTGTCCATGTTAATCCACCCATAAACTCCTCTGTCTGTACGCTTGTGCCTTTCAACCATTCTCCTTATGGTGTCTAATTTCTCTGAGATTTTCCGCTTGGCTGGAGGCACAGGAAGTCTTGTTCTGTGTTTTTTTTTTGGCCCATGCCAGCAATTAATCAAATTTCTCCTACATTTTGTCATTCAGCTTTCATCAGTGCTCATCTTTCTGACCGATCATTCTGTTAAAATTCATCAGTAAAAACCCATAGAAAGTTAAAAAGCAGTGTATTGATGGTTCAAAGAAAAAAATATGCACATAAATATTAAAAAAATGAAATAATCAACTGAGTGTGAATCACAAAAAATATCAAAACTTCTGTGCAGAAATATCATACCATTTTTTTCCCCCGTACGGAATCAAAAACTAAGCTCAAGCCTATGCTGGCGGCCACTCACCTTCATGTCAGTTTTCTACTGGGACACACCTGGCTGTTATGAGTTGTTTAATGAAAAATATATTCTAATTAAAATGTATTTTTTAAGCAAAAGTATTCATGTGAATGTAGATTTTTATTACTTTGGAACATTTCTGCATGGTTACCTTGCCTCATAATATTTCTATAACAGTGATTATTTATTTCCCTGTCATATAATTTTTCCAGCCATGGAGCTCGGTTTTGTGAGTTGCCAGACCTTAAGTTTTCAGTGCAATGCCATAAATACTGGTGCGATGGTTCTTTCAGTATCTGTGATTTGGACATTAACAAAATCAAATATAGTGCAAATTTATCTCCTGAATTTCTGTTTTTTTATCTTTCTGTTTTCCTTTTAACATTGATTACTGGTTAGCAGTTAGGCTTTGGTACAAAAGTGTTCCCTTTGAGGTTCTGAATTGTTTCTGGTTTTGAGTATATTCATCTCAAAGGCCAGCCTTTGGACAGCATAGTGACTGAATGGGGAGCCTCCTCATTTTAAACCATTCCCAAATGGGATACCCTGTCGTTAAGTGCCTAAATTGGTGTTTCCCAGGATTCACATCTAGATTTGGAGAAGGAATTAGCAAACTACCAGTTTTAAATCCATTAGCCAATGGAGCGCAAAGGAAGTCAGCAGGAGATCTTTTTGTCAGGGTTAAAAAAAAAGAATAATGTTTTCCTTTTTAAATTTTATTTCATTAACATAATTTAGTTGCAATTTTAAAGATCATTTTGCCATTTTGTTTATTTTCTTGTATGATTGTCATTAATGTGTATTTCTAGCTTTCATAGGTGTCACAATTTTGTGTTACTTGTGGCTAGGATTCTATATGTTAGCTTGGAACATGAGACACATGCCGCATGACTTATGACATTATAGCAACTATGTAATCGAAGATGACCATTTACATTAAACTGTGTCTGAACGTTGTAGAAATACTTCACCAAAAAACACATTCTTTAGTACTGTTTTGTTCTTTAGTACTGTTTTGATTAATGACATTCTGTTAATAATTCCGGATTGCTTCTCACTACAGACTTGGCAAACTCCTCTTAACGCAATGATTGATCCATTTTCTTACCAAATTTGAAGTTCACTGCATCTGACTTTCCTTCAGTAATGGCCCTAAAACAATTAAATAAAGCGATCCACTAGGATTTAAATGGAAAATTCTGATGGTCACAGCACTGCTAACCTCTTGATTTCAATCTCATTTCCCACAGGGACACACCAGGAGTCAATGGCTGGTTTAGGAGCAGCCTGGTTTCAGGGCACTGCTAACAGAGATTTAACTGGGATTCTAAGTTGGAATTGGAGCCTTCCTGGTTTTAAACTCATTAGCTGTTATGGCACATTATAAATCAGTGGTTGGACTATTAGCTTCTTGAACTTACTCTATGATCCATTGGGATGCAGTGGCTGGATTAGGTGACTTCTGGTTTCACTGGAAACTGCATCAGAACAGGAGTTCTCTTGATTTCAAATGTTTTAAACCCTGAGGCACACAGGGAGTCAGCAGCTGGCTGTATGTTTCATTATCCCTTGAGACACACTGGGAACAGTCATTACTCGTTGGTTTGCAATAATAATCAATTGCTCTGAATCTGGTTATTCTTGCTTGGACATTTTGGCAGAATATTAACCCACATGGAAAGTAAATAATTCAGAAACAAACTGGCCACCTCGGACATCTCTACCAGTGACTGGACAACATTGATATTGATGAGTGTTCTCATTTGATGGAAGTGCCATTTGACAGGAAATAATTTTTGGCCTGCAATTAGGCTTGACAAAAAAAAAACATATTTCTTATAGATCATGTGCTTCCACTGGTTGGTTCAATGTTGTAAGGAGCTACAAAGTCTGGCACACACCAGCAAAACAGAACTTCTTGACATTTTATGACACAATTAGTAAAGGTCAGAGAAATGGAGGTTTGAACTCTTGTAACAAATAAATAGGTCTTACTCTGATAATTCACCGAAATGAGTGGTCAAGGAAAATGTTGTAAGGAAGGGGAGATGAGGTTAAATGGGAAGAAGAGCTAGGAAGGCAGGACAGGTGGGAAAGGGAAGAGGTGATGGGTGAAATCGGACAACGTTTTCAATGTTTTCAGGGGTAGTGAGTGCAAGTACTACTACAGATTTGTGCCTCAGTTGGCCATGTTGACTCATTCCCATCACAGTTTTATACTGAAAAGCAAAGATTAGATGTAAGATTTTTATACTTTTTTAATTTGTTCTGCCTTATGAACCTAAGGTGCAGTTTGTTATGAGGCATCTTTTGTATTCAGATATCAGTCCACATAATATTTTTTTTCCTGTTTTTTCTTCCATCTATCCATACACTGACAATGTGTACTCAACTTGTAAGGTTTGGGTTAGGTTCTTTAGGAGTTTGACTCTATTTATTGTGGGAAAAATACAAGTTTCTTAGTTCTTTGGGAAAGGGACAGACATGGTTCTTCCAATTGTCCATTCCTCCTTGGTGGACAAGCTGTCCTGCTAAGTTCTTCTCCTCATGGTGTTTTATGTGAGGTTTGTTAACATTAGGGTTTTTCCGGGGGGTTTTTAGTCTTCAGAATTGAGGGCAGGAAGGGTATGTGAGAAGGTAAAAGAAAAGGTGTTATAAACAGATAGGTAAGGAGGATTTTAGTCTTAGATTCTTGTTCAGGGTGGTAAAGTTTAGGGTTGTGGGGGGGTAGCTGATTTAGTAATTGGGAAAGAGAAAAGGGTGATTTGGTTTAAGATTTGGGTTGGGGTTTGTTAAATTTAGGATTGGGTTGGGGGTTAATTTAGGAGAGTTGGGTAAAGAGAAAAGTAGAGGTTTGGGAAAAGAGAAAAAGGAGGTGAGATGAACTTTTATAGGGAAGAATTTGTGGTTACAGTATTTTTCCTGTTTACAAGTTATCACAGTGTTTTCCTAGTCATTACAGCATTTCCCTGGCCATATACAGTACTGTCCTAGTTTGGCAGATATTGTCACAGAGATAATCTGGTAGAAAAAAACTGTTACAGAGGTAGTTCTTTGGTGGAAGGTCTTACAAATTTACCCTTTTACAGTTTTTACAATACTATGTCCTACAATCCTTTCCTATGTAATTGAACAGTTTTTTGGTTAGTACATACAATACTTTGATTTCCTCCTAAATTTCTGATGCTATGTCGAGTTTTCATATTAACTCCCTCCCTTTAAGTTTTCTTTGTCTGTCTGTCCAGTCCTTGTTTTGTTCTACTGGACATATAGTTTTAGGTTTTCCAGTCCGTGTTGTAAGAAATGGCCCACTAATGGTCTCTGCGTTTCCTTTTTATTTCTGATATTGTGGATATGTTATGCCCATATTGTTTTACTGGGTGGTTTTTAGATTGCTCAGTATAAAGAAGTATGCATTTTTCACATTTCATTGCATAAATAACGTTTGTCTCTTCTAGGTTTACTCTCTGTCTTATTCTATAGGTGGTATTGATTTTTAATGTCTGCATTTGTTTATAGTGGACTGGTTTCATTCTCAATTGTGTGTTGTTCAGAGTGGGGAGTTTGCTTCTTATCAGGATGGTTTGTAAGCTCCTGTTTTTCTGTATACTGCAATGACTTTGCAATTCTGTAGTAGTATTGTTCACAGGGTCTGCTAGAGGTTTTACCTTAGTCTCCTGTTTTCTTACACACTGGGTTCAAAATAGATTTTAATACAAGGAATTATCTTCTCATTGGTCTTTGGAGAAATGTTCTCTTTATTTTTCCCAGGAATATCCTTCCATACAGTATGTCCTGGTTCATGGGGCTCGAAAAAGAATTGTGGTGGCATCATGGAAATCTGTTTGCTGGGTGCAGATTCTATGGAATAAGAGTAATGGGTATGAGTTAGGGCCAGGTTTGGGGTTAGAGCTATGGTTAGGATTGGGGACTTTTCCTACAGCACTAAGAATAATAAAGAAACAAGCAGTGAATGTTGTATAGCTCCACTTAGAGTTGCATATATCTCCTTTTCATCTCTAAAATGAAAATGCAAAAGTAAAGTAAACAGATGTTAAGTGTGAATTATTTTTCATAAGGTGCAAAATTCTGAGTTTAATTAAAATTAAAGTACACTGGAGGATGAATTGATGGGGGAGTCAAGTCCAGTAGAAGGACTGTCTGTCACAGGTTAGTCCATTCAAAGACAGGGGCCAGGGGTGGAACCAGCAAATTCTTCTCAGAAAGGGGAGCTACTAAGCTAATGGGGCCCTAAGAAGCAACACTTGTTCAAAGTGTCGATTCACTCTGCTGTCCGGATAAGAGATGGTATGGTGCTTTTTGGGCCACATATAAAAGGGAGACAAAATAGACTTACTCTTGATGTTTTAACAAACCTTTCAGGTGAAGAGTTCAATTGGGCAACACTTTGCATCCCTGATAGGCCGCTTTGCATGTGTAAGACTCGGGGGCCTGTAATCAGATTCCTAGTGGGGGGTGTACTACTGTGCAAAAGCTGCAGATTTGAATTTGATTTTGAATACAGAATGGGATTTGTTCACATTGCAGAGATGGAGCACTTTATAATTGCGTGAAACAATACTCCTCAATTACACACTGTTGCACACTTGCTATTAGAGTCCATGATAGGGTGGCATGAGGAATAACCATTCACTTCATTCATTCACAGCGTTTTTCATTTCCTGGACATACTTATTTTATAGAGGGGTCACTGAGAGCAGGGAACCATTTGCCAGAAACAAAGGGTACATTTTAGACACAGTTGCTGATGGGATGCCAGTGTATAACTGGATACACTTAAACTAGGCCAAGCAACCTGAACTGAATGAGTTTGGGATGATGAAGGAAGACAAATTACCTAGGGACAGTCATAGAACATACAAAATCAGACAGTGAACCATGTTCTTAGAGTTTTGGGACAACACATCAACCCACTGTGCCACTATGAGACTCTCACTACCAAACAGCTCTATAGAAATTGGCTCTTCAATAAGCGTGGACATATTTAAACTAGTTCACAAGAAAACAATGATCCCCCAGCAGGGGTCAGTATAACAGAGGTGCTTGTCTCTCACAATGTGCTGCATTCCCTTCAAACTTCCCTCACTTGCTTCCTGCTCATTATGCATGACGGGTGCATTTTCACACCTTGTTAGGCGCACCACTGTTTCAAGTCTGCAGGCGTGTAAGGTCAGTTCCAATTACAGGAGCATGTCAATCGATACGGATTAGCCACACAAAGCTGTGATCCAGCCACAGCTTACACTACAGCTACTTCTGTTGCTGTCAATTCTCTCATATCATTTGACAATTATGAGTGCTCAAATTTATTGTCAATAACACCTTGGGAAGCTGTGTGGAATGTACTACTTATTCCACACAGCTCTGATGAAAGACTTCTAGAGCTGTGATGGAGGCTGCTACAAAACAAAAAAAAAAACAATTATACCATCCAGACCATTGTAGCCATGGAAGCCAATAAAAATCTTATGTAATTCATTGTGCCACTGACATGCCAGTCAAGGTTAAGGCTGAGAGAGCAGGTAAATTAACCATAGTACCAGAAGACTGCTAACCAAGGCCTTTTTGAAATGGCCATCAGCAATAGATGCAAAACCAGGACTGGGAGATCATCAGAAATATGCAGTTCAAGATATTGTAGGCAAAGCAATTATATAGTCACAGACGCACTAGTCAAGGTCTATGGCCATAACATATCTAATTTAATAAGAGTGCCAATTAGGGTACCATAGATACTGATATGATAACAAGAGTGGCATATGTATGATAGCTGAGGTTGCTACAAGTACTTGAAATGACCACAGGCTGACTAACCAGGGAGTCAAGAGTACAAAAAACATCCTAGAATGCAACAAGCACCTTAGTACCAATGCAGTTTGAAGTAAGTCAATACAAACACAGTTGTTGGCCAAAGAAATTTCAAAAATGCATATATAGGGTGGTCCATATTTAATTATGCAATTTTTATTATGCTATAACTTATTAAGTTTATTACATAGAAAATCACCCGAAAAATCCTGGACCATCAAGAAGTGTGCGAACTGACGACATGAAGAATCGTCCCCACATAAATCAAAGTCATCCAGACGATCTGGATCTTCATAATTAGATCTGGACCACCCTGTACTGTATGTATTAGTGTGCCACAGTCCTGGTGAGCCACTTGGTTGGATTACATGATAAACTGGCTTACATTTGTAGTTAGAGCCTATTGCGGTGCTGAAGCTAGGGTGTAAAGTGACCATGCCATTGTCTTTTTTATAATGAAGAATCTCCTTTGACAGACGCTGAACATTCTTCTGTCAGAGGTCATTGCATCAATAAGAGAAATCTTTAAAAGAGATAATTAAATATAAATGCCTAAGTGCAATGCCCATTAAATTTATGCTCATGTGTTCATGAGGAGTTGGGAGAAAAATCTCCCCAAATCCTTTCCACAAAAGTGGAGGAGATATGTCTGCTTTCCTTAGACAATCAGTCTTATGTGCCCCTGTCACTTTTAACAGTGCATACATCACCCTTGCCTTTGTCCTTGTGGCTAGTGGGTCTGAGACACCCCTGATAGATGAAGCTGTGCCATTCTGCTGTATGTTAAATGGTGCCAGGGTGATGGAATATGTCAACTGTTGCTAGTCTGGTGCCATATCAGTCTCTCTGTGAGCTCTCTGCATCTCACTGCCTCTCTCTGAGGGGATTTCTCTAACACAGAAGCAGGGGCAACCGTCTGAAATTTAGGCATTTTATTTTTAAGTAAATGACTTCTGCTCCCGGGGAGCATCACTCAGCTCTTTGCACTTCTTGCCAGCCTGCTGTTAGCAGATCAGCAGATCTCGGTGCTCCTCTGACTGAGATAAGCCCAGGGCTCTTTGACCCCTGGTGAGGTGGGTGTGAAAAACAGAGTGCCATAGGCAAGCTCCCCAGCTTCACACTACCTAGTCCAGGCATTCCAACTTGGAGACAAATGAAAAAGCTGAAAATGAGGGATATGACAATGGGGTCAAAATGAACAAAGCAAATCAGAAAAAGAGTGAAATGTGTAGAGCACTCATTAGGTTGAGGGGCAGATTCTGTGTGGGTAGGCTTATGGCATTCCTAACTTCATTCTTAAACCCTCAATGGCAGCATCACATCTCACAACAGGACAAAACTCTGCAGAAGGAAATGGGAAGAGGATCTCTAAAGCTCCAAAGCTCGTAAATGTTTCTTGTGAGAAAGATTTGCATTAAACACCTGCCAAAATGTAAGACTCACTGACATTTCTCTGAATTGGTTGACTGACCAGAAATTCACACCACAGGACTACTGAGGTTCACAAAAATGATCCCTACATAATGTACATGAGGAATAGGGCACTCACTGACACATGTGTGCATTATATCTGCTTGAGTTGAGAATTTATCGTTATATACACAGCAAACAATCAGTCCCACTGTACAACAAAAATCTTACTCTGCATGCTCTTCTGGTCACCAATATACGCATATTAAACACAAGATAATACAAAACTAACATGTTAATAGTCAATAGACAATAGATAAGAAACACAAATCTCAAATCTCAAATGTGTGCTGCTCCCTCATTTTCTGTGGTTCCACAATCATCTACTTTGTTTTACTAACAGTTAAGGAGAGATTGTTGCCCTGGCACTATGTTACCAGATTTACCATCTCCCTCCTGCTAATCAGTTCAATGACTGTAGTATCATCAGCAAATCTGAGCAACACAGTCACTCATGAAGAGGGTATACAACAGGGTGATTAACACATAACCAAAGGGGTCTCTGTATATAAATTGGAATTGTAGTTCTGAATTTAGTCTATCTGAGATCTGCTTGTTATAAAGTCCAGAATGCAATTACAATTGGAGGATGGCAGACCAAGGGTGAGGAGCTTGTCTGTCAGCTGTGATAGTACCACTGTCTTGCTGTAATCAATAAATAGCATTTTGGCATAACTATCCTCTTTCTCAAGGTGTGAGACAACTACATGCATGGCAATACTGACTACATCTTCTGTGGACCTATTTGCTCTGTAGACTGACTGAAAGGGGTCTGCAGTAACTGGTACAATGCTCTGGATGTAAGACATGACCAGTCCTTCAAAGCATTTCATCACAACAACAGTCATTTAAAACCAGTCAGTAGTCACTGAGACAAGACACTGTGCTGTTCATTGCGATAAGCACAATAGTCATTGGTTTTGAGAACTAAGACTTATACAAGGGACAGATTAAATATGCCTGCCAACACTGATGAACAAGCTCTGAGTACACTCACAGGGTTTTTTCTAGACCAACAGCTTTAAATGGGTTTATTCTGCTTGGAGTCTTGTGTGCTTTGCAGTAAGTAGCTTGTTGACTGCCACTCCTCTGTCAGTACCCAGATTCCCGTTAGAGTCTACTGGCTGCCATTTTGTGCCCTTTATATTAGTAACACACTTTGGCACATTAGCCATTTACACAGTTTCCTCTCTAGGTGGTGGGATGTGAAATTAAATGTACTTTACACTATTAACGGTACTCTGTCAGATGGCACTTTCTACATTAACTCACTTTAGAGCAAGACTTCACAATTTACAGCAATTCATTTATTGGCACTCCCTGTCTTCTTTCTATATACAAGGGCACAAAGCAGACAGGTGGTTAACCAACTTTCTTCTGAAAAAGGGTATACATTGTTTGTTGGCATTCTCAATCCACTGCTTTTGGCTGCATTCTGTACTCTATCAGGTGGCGATTTCTATAGAAGCCATCACTGGCATAGGATTTTGCAGTTTACACTATTTCAGTGATACACTACTCTATACACATATAGCAGAGGTAATTTAAATGGTCATATATAGGTTTATTATAGTTATGTCTATAGAGTACAGAAAAAATTTTACTTAAATGTGTTAATCAACATACAATACGTCACCATTCTCTAGATGATGAGCACATGACAAGCTTTCTTGACTCAGTGGTGGGCAGTTGTGCATACATTGCGGAGCTTGGGATGCCATGCTCTTAACACTGTATTCAGTTGCATCCTGTAACCCAGCAGGTCTAGCCTACAGCCTACAGAAACTCATTTCAGGACAACGCTGCACATTTTACATTAGTTTAATGTATGACACTTTTCATCATCCATAGCCAGGAGCACACTGATTGGCACTGTTTTGCCATCTAGACATTGTAACCTGTTGCATGGCACTTCTTATCTTACCTGTCCTATTAAATGGTAACATCCTTCAAATTTTACTTCAAAGCAAAGCCACAGAGTTTGGCAGTTTTTCCTCAAGCTGGCCAATATTCACCTTCTTGCCCTTGAAAGTCACTCTGAGCCACAAAGGGTTAAGGCTAAACTCCACAGTAACCTTCATACTGTTGTAGTTTTCGTGATCCCAGCAACTCAGCTAGAGGACAAAATGTTTATCCTGCTTGCTAGCCCTGTCTTTACACAAGTATTGGGCACTGAGTGATTTTAACAAGTGTAAATCATCCGCACAGATTGTTTGACAGCACCTATGAATTATTGACAAATCTAGTGCTTTGGAGAGCTTATTAATATAGTGGAGACCCCAGAGGCCTAAAAATGGGACAACCCTTTTTGCAATCACACAATGCCCTTGTCTCAGATTTTAACATATACGGGGTGATAAAAGCCATTTAGTGCGCAGGCGGCAAGTGTTGAAATGCAGCGCTGCACGGGAGAGCGCCTTCCATTCGACTCTTTCCTCAAATTAAGACTGTGGCCATCGCTAATGGTGTTTACTTGTAAACTCCTGCTAGGGCTCCAGTGGAATTTCCCACCAGTGTACATCCTGAAGCGCAAAGTCAGACTGGCTTATAATCTTAATATGCATATTGATATAGCACCCCTCGTCAATAACAATGGTGCCTTCTTCTTAGGGCCCAGTGGCTTGTCTTAAGATCATGAGGCTCCAGTGAATAATCTAAGTCACCATTTCACCCATCATGTTAGCATGTTGTGCAAATGTTCTGTGTAGGGTATACTTCAGAAAATAGTTAGGTGAAACAATTAAGTTTACATTTAGATTCTCATTTATGTTTCATTTAAGAGTCAACATTCTCACAGATGTTTCTCTTAAAATTCATTAGGAGAAATTGCTTTAGACAACAATGAGACATGAGATACAACTTAAGTAAAAAGAGTCAAAATTGAGAAAGGCATGGCATGTATTGTGAGAGCTCTTGCTAGTCTTCTTTTAACCTCTTTCAAGACTTTATATTTTTAGTTATTATTGGACTGATGCCTTTGTCCAATGCAACTTACCACATTTCAGATACAATTAGCTACATTTCTTTTGTTTTTTCTAGCCAGAGCACAGGCAGGTAAAGCAACTTACTCATGGTCACACAGTGTCAGTAGCAGGTCTTGAACCTACAACCTCAGTAGCTGAGGTCCAAAGCCTTAACCACTTTGCTACCCTGACTGCCTTTTCTTCCAGACTGAGAATGATCTAATTAGAGTGTAACAATATAAATTAGAGCAACTAATGGTATTATTCAAAAGCATCGAGTGCAGCTTTGTAATCATAATAAAGTATTTTATTACCACAAACAACTGTCCATACATTTCACTGCACATTACTGAGCATGCCATGCAAATATTTTCAAATTGTAAAAAAAATGTCAAGACACTCCTTGGAGAATCTGAGTTCATTGTGTGACTTTGCTGAGATTGCTGCTGAAACTCAATAGGAGACACATTTGGGTACGCATGAGACAAAAAAACACATCTTCATTTTATTTCTTTCTGATCTCATTGTTGTCTAGGAGAAACCAGATTGTAGGTTGTATAAAGTGAACTGTATTTTTACAAGGTGCTCACTCTGAAAGACACTTTATACAAATATGATTGATTGATTGTTAGGTACTTAATATAAAGTGACAATTCAATAATTCAGCATACTGTATGTAAAATAAAGCTGATTTGGTTGATGGAAAGGTGCTATATAGAGAATAAAGATTGGAATTCATTTTAATTCCATTTTAGGCAGACATGGGCATATTCTGCACTCGATGTGAAGGGATCCCTTCAAATTCGTAATCTGACTGCACACCGTTACTCTCCCATAACTGTTGGGCTCTCAGCCTGAACACATTTGGTTATCTTGAGCAGAACTGGAACGACTTTGTAAATGTTGCAAATGTGGTAGCCAGCAGAGTATCACCCTGTACTGGACTGAGAGTGCTGTGCCAGTTCTTCAAGTATTTCTTCTTCTGAGCGGCAAACAGTTTCCCTTGGAAGTATTAATTGAAGTGTTGAATGTTGCCAAACCAAAAGTCATAAATAGGAACAATTTTTTGAATTGTTGTATAGCAATTTACTAATAATAAAAATTAATGTTATTTATAAGACATTATCATAACACTCTAAAACACTGTATTTACAATATATAACATGTATTCTTCAATTCAACAAAGAAATATATAATATAAAACTAACTTTTACAAATGAAACTATCAACAAGATAGATTTAAAAAAACAAATTTAAGTCAGTTTAATAAAAATAGCATTAGTTAAAGATGTGCAGCATGCTAAGAATTGCATAATTTAGAAACAGCAGTACTAAATCCTTCAAAAGAAGAGCACAGATTACACTGAGAGGTAATAATGTAACATAATAGAAAGGCAGAAAGGGCCGGTCTTATTAAGGATTTTATGCAGAAGCAAAAGAGGTAGAGACATGATATTTAACTTTTGAACTTTGAATATTGCCAGGCAACACAGCTATTAGGGATTTTTCTTGGTGTTACATCCATAAATACAACAAGAGCAAATACAGTTAACAAAACAATATACAATATATGACATTAACACAGCATCCTATGAAGCAGCATTGAATGATGACATATTACACAAAAGCACAAACATACAAAACAAGTTAACAGTGCAGAATTGCACCCACATCCAGTAATCCCAAGATCAAGTTCAAGTTCAGTGTCACAAAATGGATGAAAGCATAATTTATTAGCTGTTGTTTCAAACATGCTGTACTTGATTCAGTAGTTGGTTAGATGCACCACAGAGACAATAAACAAGACAAAAACATGAATACGTTCTTCAAAGGCACAACCAGAAAAGGAAGGTCTGTGTTGACAAATGTAATTTATAAAAAGAGCAAGCTTATGTGTCATCCTTGGTATAAATCGTAAATGGCAAGCTAGAGTCAACAGGTTCCTAACTTTTGAAGAAGGAAACACGGTGCCACTATTGATATCATTAAAGTTTCCAATAAATTTAAGAAGACCTTTGCAGATTATTATAAATCTGACACTTTTCTCTAAGATGACATACACCATTTGAGATACAGTTGGTTACATTAATTTTTTTTTTGAAGCTCAGTCAGAGATAGGTGAGGTGATGTGCTCATGGTCACATAGTCTCAGTAGCAGCATTTGATTCCATAACTTCAGGGTTTGAAGTCCAAAGGCTGAGTAGTGAGCAAAGCACTATATAAATGTAAAGAATTATTATAATTTTTCTAAATCACTACAGTATAATGCCTGATTCAGAGCAATGTCTACTTTAGAGTGAATCCAAGTGTTATCGTCGTAAAATAACACTCAGTCCTTTTGGTGCAGTCCAAGCTCTGTGAAATACATTAACTAACAAGAATGGCTGTCATTACATGCAGATTATAGCCTGCTAGATAGTTTGAACTCAGACAATACCTACACATGTTGGGAAAATCAAAATATGACTCAAGGCATTAAATGAGTTCCGATTTGTAAACACTATCAAAATATCCATATATGAACAAAACAATTGCCATGATCTGCAAATTATAAGAAGATTATTTACAGCCTAAGTCAAAAATGACAAACAGACAGAGCTGATCTCCACAGCATCAGACACAACAAGTCCAGTTATATAAAATAAAGTCAAGAAATGCAAGTTGGCAAAAAGGTAAAAATAAGAGGTCAGTTAAATGATGTCATTAATAAGAAAAAAAATATGAAAACTTTCAAATCTGTTTAAATCCTGGTCAGGGTTGTTGGTTCCCAGAATCTGGGACTAACCCTGAAGTGGACAACAGTTAATAAAACCCACTATCATGTCACTCCAAAGTGACTTAAACATGTGCACAGCTACTCTCTGTTTCTCTTGTTCTCACTTGTCTCTGTACATATGAAGTGGTCTGTTTTGCTCTCTACTTCAACATTCCTGCATTCAAAGCTTTTGGAAACATCCATACCATATTCTGTTTACTTTGTGCTGGGTATTACTTCCATATCTCCATAGAGCTGTTGGCAATAACAAAATGGCAACAAAAACACAAACTCACAAAAATCATAAATAGCATGCATATATATTGTATACATTGTAATCACTAGTAACAACAACAACAACATTTATTTATATAGCACATTTTCATACAAATAATGTAGCTCAAAGTGCTTTACATGATGAAGAAAAGATAAATAAAAGACAAAGTAAGAATTAAAATAAGACAACACTAATTAACATAGAATAAGAGTAAGGTCTGATGGCCAGGGAGGACAGAAAAAACAACAAAAAAAAAAAAACTCCAGAGGCTGGAGAGAAAAAATAAAATCTGCAGAGGTTCCAGACCATGAGACCCTCTGGGCATTATACCTAACATAAATGAAACAGTCCTCTTTATATTTAGGGTTCTCATGGAAGGACTTGATGATGGTGGTCATGTAGACTTCTGGCTTTTAATCCATCAATGTAAGAACATCATGGTGCTTTGATTAGGTGGTGGTGGCACAGATCGCCACCACAGAAAACCGGGAAAAGAAACAGAAGAGAGAGAAGGGGTTAGTATGTATCAGGATTAAATTAAGGTGAAGTTATGAGAAAGCCATGTTAAAGTAATGTGTTTTCAGCAGTTTTTTAAAGTGCTCCACCGTATCCGCCTGGCGAATTCCTATTGGTAGGCTATTCCAGATTTTAGGTGCATAACAGTAGAAGGCTGCCTCACACTTCTTTTAAGTTTTGCTCTTGGAATTCTAAGCAGGCACTCATTTGAGGATCTAAGGTTATGATTAGGAATATAAGGTGTCAGACATTCCGATATATAAGATGGAGCGAGATTATTTAAGGCTTTGTAAACCATAAGCAGTATTTTAAAATCAATTCTGAGTGTCACAGGTAACCAGTGTAGTGACATCAAAACTGGAGAAATGTGTTCGGATTTTCTTTTCCTAGTTAGGATTCTAGCAGCTGCATTCTGCACTAGTTGCAAACGATTTATGTCTTTTTTGGGTAGTCCTGAGAAGAGTGCGTTACAGTAATCTAGACGACTGAAAACAAAAGCGTGAACTAATTTCTCAGCATCTTTCAATGATATAAAAGATCTAACTTTTGCTATGTTTCTTAAGTGAAAACATGCTGTCTTAGTGGTCTGATTAATATGTGATTTAAAATTCAGGTTACAGTCAACAGTTACCCCAAAGTTCTTTGCCTATGTCTTGATTTTTAATCCTAATGCATCAAGTTAATTTCTAATAATCTCATTGTATCCATTATTGCCAATCACTAAAATTTCTGTTTTCTCTTTATTTAGCTTGAGAAAATTACTATTCATCCAATTAAAAACACAAGTAAGACATTGTGTTAGTGAAATAACAGCGTCTGGGTCATCAGGTGCAATTGATAAATACAGCTGTGTGTCATCAGCATAGCTGTGGTAACTCACGTTATGCCCCGAAATAATCTGACCTAACAGAAGCATGTAGATCGAAAAGAGCAGCGGACCCAGGATAGAGCCTCGTGGAACACCATATAGAATATCATGTGTCTTTGAATTGTAATTATCACAACTAACAAAGAATTTTCTATCTGACAGGTAGGATTCAAACTAGTGTAAGACAAGTAGATTCCAGACCTCAGACACAATAGCACCCAACATGAACCCAAATTCAAATAAAGGGGTTTTAATTGTCATGAACACTCTTATGAAGAAAACAACCAATATTGGCACAATTATTGAATTAAACAACATTTTTCTTACTCCTTCTGCTCCTTTCCACCAAAACTCTGAGTGATTGTGCAAGAAGAAGGCTAGTGAATGTGGCCACCAATAGACCTTTGATAACTGATGGAGAAACAACTTACACTGACTAAAACTGGAGAGACTCTGCATACAATAACTGTTGCCTTGGAGCTTCAGCAATCACTGCTCTATGGGACACTGACAAAGAGGAGGGGTCACTTTAAAAAAAATACACATGACATCTCAGCCAGAATTTGACAGAAGGCACATGGGGGACTTTAAAGTCAGGTGGAAGAAAGTTATGTGGTCTGATGAGACCAAAACTGAACTTTTTGGCTAACAGACCAAATTTCATGCCTGACCACTGCACCATGGTGGTTCATGGTGGTGGTGGCATCAAGCTGTGGGGATGCTTCTCTTCATCAAACCCTGGAAGGCTTGTGAGTGTAGAAGGGAAATCCTGAAGGAAAAACTGATGCAGTTTACAACAGACCTGCCTTAGGAGAAGATTTGTTTTCAGCAAGACAACAATCCCAAGGATAAAGCTAAACCTACAAATGGAAAGGCTGAAAAACAACAATGTGAATGTCCTGGAGTGGCTGAGTCTGAGTCCAGACCTCAATCAGTTTGAGAATTAGTGGCTGCTCTTGACAAAGGCTGTTCATTGGCAATGTCATGCAAAGAAACTGGGGAAAAACATAGGTGTCCAGATGTGCAAAGCTGATAGAGACGTGACCACAAAAACTCAAGGTTGTCATGGCTGCCAAAGGTGCATCTATTAAATACTGAAATTAAGGGGATGAATACTGGTGCCATCAATTATTTTGTGATTTATATTTTTAATTAATCTGAATCACTTTGCGGAGATCTCTTTTCACTTTGACATTAAAGAGTCATTTTCCATTTGTCAGTATCATATAAGACAGATTGAATCCACTGTGATTTAATATTGCATAATGGTGAACGGTGAAAACATCCAAGGGATTAAATATTTTTTATAATCGCTGCATATACAGACACATATGGTGCTTTTAAGTTACAGTATTTGTTACAATATATGTTATTGTAATCACTGTGCAAGGTGCTATATAAATGCTAGACTTGTCTTGGTCTGCATGTGTCACTGTTTCATTTATGTTTTTTTAGAAGATCACAGTAGTAATGGCAGGCTAGGATCAATGTTAGTGATCTTTAGTGCCAGGTGTTTGTCAATTTATAATACCTAGTGATGTGGTAACTAAGGTGATGATCTTCTCTGTGGAGTATTCATGTTTTCATTGTTTCAAAAAGTTCCCTTGCACAATCATGCAAGTCTAAATTGGTGCCTGTGAGAGAATGTGTATGTATGATGTGTATGTATGCTGTTGGTCTTCTTACTCCATTTCAGTTTTAAATATTTACATGTCTCTATTTTCCAAAATTATAATGGTTTTTATATTTGTAAAACATGAGTACTTGCAGATGAATTGACCCACCCTGGGCTTCACAATAAGTAAATGATAGGGACTTTGCACTTTTTGCACCATCCCCTTGCTTTGTTGTGTCTCACTGTCCAGCTCATCTGTGAGTTTACCGATGGTGTCGTGTTCAAGAGCTCCCCAGAAGTAAGATGGGAGCATGGAGCAGAACCTGCATTGTCACATTTGTTGGCTGCAATGGGATGAGCTGGCAGTGGGGACTGAAGAGCAAGAGACAGAGCAGCAAGCAGGATTGGTGCCACACCCACCCAGTATGAATGAGAGACTGCACTACCTCTGAACAAGAATGAATTAAACAAGAGGGCCTTAACAGAAATTGTGCCTCCTAAATAAGGGACACAGTATGAGCTAGAAGGGTGATCTCACACGTCGACACAACCAGTTTTTAAAGGGAACACTCACCATGTACTGTCAAAACTCTCGCTGCTCTTTGTAATTGTTGTGAAATATGCAAACTTGGTGTAAGTGAAGCGACCAGTTCTTTGCATATTGAAGACTACAAAGTTACATGCTTGACTTATTTGCCTAAAGCAAAAGCAACATTTGCAGCAGATTGCCGTCTTTGTTGCATGAAATCACGCTTGTGTTTCAGCGCATGTTATTAGACTTTACTGTGGAGATCTCGACTGCGATCATGCTTGTGTGGGGATCAGTTTGATATCACACACGTGTGGAGATCTGGCTGACAACAGTGCAGAGCCTTGGAGATTCAATTTGTACAGAGAGAAGCCCTCACTGCTGCCTATAAAAGTCAGCTAGGGTGATGTGGAGGGTGATATGTAAACCTAATGAGTACAGGGCACTCATACCCAAGAAAACTTTCACAAAGCCCTGGGTTGAAAAGGTGTTCCTGTTTTGTCTGTTCTCCACACTCAAAGCACTCTAAAACATGATAGCTGTAATGGCTTAACTAGACCTGTTTTCTGGGGCGGTCTCAACAATATATACAGATAAAATCTCAAATTAAATATAGTTCTCAGGTGTCTTCTGCTGCCCTCCCTTTTATTCATTACCCAGCAGACACTTGCAGGTCATAGGTTCATAGCCGTAAGCTTGGTGCATTGAAACGTTCATTGTA
Organism: Polypterus bichir lapradei; assembly: GCA_026402145.1. Lineage (NCBI taxonomy): Eukaryota > Metazoa > Chordata > Cladistia > Polypteriformes > Polypteridae > Polypterus > Polypterus bichir. The sequence continues at coordinate 4,429,291 of JANRMT010062843.1, forward strand.
CCTCATTTGTTTCACAAAATTGAGCACAACTGTCGACTTCTTGCCTTTCAGCCAGCAATTTGTTCATTAAAGGTGATTAGGGCGAGCTCTTAATCCCACCAGCTTCTCCTGACTGGACACTTACCCCAGTGACCTGCTTGCCCTCAGCTGCTCTTTGCGCCAGAATGTCGAGATCCGGATGAGGATCAGCTTGTGAAAAAGTGTGGAAAGGGGATCGTCTGAGCAGCACTCCTCCTTTCTGCACACTTCCTGAAACTTGCAATTTTTTGGAGCTTTTCCTGATCAGCTGGAGCAGCTCTGTTTTCCTGCCTGCCCATTTGCTGCCTGTCAGCTTCCATCATGTCTAGTGGCTGACTGTGGTGCATTTGAACTTAACCTTGTTCTTCTGAAGATGAACTCAGCAATTAGCAGGAGGATCAGCTTCAGAAAGGAGCCACTCAGCGTGAAGCCGGTCTAATTAGTCATATGAACCGAGAGCAGGAACACGTGCTGCTCAGGGCTACTGTGTTGATTAGACCCCATGAACCTATGCTCATCAGGCTGCATCACTACGGGCCTGCAGCTCTTCATCTTCAACAGTCTATCTCTTCTCCTCTTCAGTGTTTTCTCAGCTCTTAGCAGTTCACTTCCATAGCTCTTCAGGAAACCTATGGGTTCAGCAACTCCTTCTCACCATAAATCCTGAACATTTTTAATTTTCTGAGTCTTTAACTCTCCAATTCCTTAAACAACTTTTACAATTCTTCAAAATGACAACATATCTTCTTCCACATCTTACATGTTCACTATTTTTCAGGTTTTCCACTCACTGATCTGTTCATTATCATTATTCCATGACTCCATGGCTCCTGTCTACAGTTTGAGAACCTTTCTTCTTTACAGTTCCAATACTGTTCTCTGATTGTCCATCTACTGAATGCTTTTGTTGTCTTTCTTAATTACTCCATGGGCCACATTAATCACAACACTATACCTTGTCCAAGATTGTGTTGTCCCATTGATTCAATAACAAGCCTTCTCTCTGGTTCTACATTTGCACTCTTAGGTATCCTTTATTTGTAGTTCCAGGACTGCACTCTCTAAGGTTCTTCAGTCTTATGATATTACTCATATATTACCTTCAGACATCATTTGTCCACTTCACATATATATACATTGCATGTTAAATGTACTATACATTATATATAAGTGTGTGTTTGTATAAAGCAAACTGAGTGACACTGAGACACACACTTAAAAGAAGCATCATTGTACCATTCTACCTAAAGTTTGTTATTTTTTCTAGCTACTTCTTACTGCACCTTTTAATAATAGACTCAGCCTTTCCGTAATGGGGTCCTAGTTGAGAACTGGCTGGCATGATTTGCAAGTGCTAAATATTAATAAACAAGCGGTTGAAGGCAGGTACAGGTGGACATGTGGGTCACATGACACATTATGAAAAAGTTGATGTTTTTGACATCATTGGGAAATGACATGAAGCAAATGTAACACCATGTTTTTATCTTTTAATTATTAGCCACAGGAAACTTTAATAATCCAGGAGTGGCAACTTGTAACAACACTCACATAAGTACAGACATATACACAAATATTTATGCAAACACAAACACTTAGGGCAGGACCATATGTACACATGGACACATGGACTAAAACAGACCAAGTTACAAACAGATACTCAAACACACATAGACACACTTGAATGCACATGTACATACAGTATACAGACTTAAGACACCCACATGAGCACACATATATACAAAATATATAAAAACATACAAACATTGAACTTCACATGAACTTTCACACGTCACATACAGTGTTCAGATACACATGACCAACACTCATATAGAGTAAGCACAAAATGAACTAAAATACACTGCATACACTTGCATGTATACAAGGATATACAATCACACGCTCAAACATATATGTAGAAACACACACACACACGCACACACACACACACACACACACACACACACACACACACACATACATATACTGTATAAGGGTTACCTTCCAGGCTCATCTGAGGTATGCACTACCACTCCGGGACACCATTGGGAGGGATCACTAACTTCATATTTCTCTTATCACACACAGCTCAGAGAAGATGCCCACTGAGGACAATTGACCATGCCTCATTGAGTCTGGGAGCTATAAAAGCGAGGTTCTCTCAAAACATGGTGTTTCAATCAGGGGATGAGTTACCCGTATTATGGAGCTCTGAACCTGTGACTGGAATGCTCACCAAAGCCTATAGTTTTTGAAGCCAATGACTACATTTTGCTTTATTAACACTTCACGCTATCAGGTGTCTGTTATTTTCAAGCCTTTTTTCTTTCTAAGTAATTGGAGTGGCCTGACTGGCACTCCAACATTTCTTTTGAGTCCTATCTCTCTCATATATTGGCATTTACTTGTTTCAGAGTAATCACTTTCTTCCCTCCTGTCTGTTATGTTTGTATTGTAGGTAACTCAAGCCAATCCTCGCATGGAACATACAGCTACATACACGGTACTGTAGAGTTGGTTGTGAACATGGATGGGCTTTACAGAGCTTCTGTCGCTCTTGTTTGGTCTCTTCATTTCTCCTGTGGTAGTTTTCAAATATCTCAGCACCACTTGCAGGGGTGTATTGCCAGAACTCGCGATTAGCTACTTCAGCATCCCAGGTGTCTTGACTAATGATTGACTTTTTCAATATTTGCTTGAGCTGGTCTTTGTAGTGCCCACACCACCAGTGCTAAGCTACGCACCTATCATAAAAGTCTGGAGTCATTCATTTGGCACACATGACCACTCCATCTAAGTTGGTGCTTAATGATGGTTGCTTTTATGATGGTAATGTGGGCCCTTACAAGAACAGCTATGTAGTCCTCCAATTTAATTTGCATTATTTCCCGGACCTTCTGCCGATGGAAATGTTCCAGTTTCATAATATATATACTTTTCTACACAGATTATATATACACACTCACAAAAACACACACACAGCTGCATACATATTGTAGATGCGCAAATATACACCACTTGTACACATGCATAAAGTCACACTTACATAGAGGAGCATGCAAGCACACATGTACACTTGTTTTCTAAATGCACTCTAATTACACAAAGCTTCAATTTTGCGGCCACAGCCAGGTTTGATAATTCCAGGACTGGATTGGAGGAATTTGCTTAATAACACTGAAGACTACCAGATGACATGGGCCTGTTTTGCAGCATCACAATTTTCCGTGCTCTGTATTTACTTAACATTTGTGAGGATGCGCCTCAGAAATGTATCACAATCTTCAAGTATGCTGTCATTAAATTAGCAAAGCCTACAGCGGTAAAAAAAGATCTCTGACATTTTAGTCAAATAAAAATATGACTAGTGGTTTCCACTTGACAATTCATAACTTTTCTTCTGTAAATGGTTTAGAGTAAATTGAATTGCCGCTAGTGTGATTTATAACCTTTATCTTCTCCAAAATGTATAAGGGAGGCCGCAGACGATTGTGACATTTCTCTCAATTACACTCTGAAAGTCTCTTTCATTTGCCCATGTTTGATCTGAATAACTGTAACGTGATTGCTATCAGTTGTTGGTGCTTGCATGTTATGAAAGGCAAGCACTTTAAATGGACACTCTGTGTGGTTACATTTGACCCTGTCTGCAGAACTGGTTTAAATAAGTCAGGCTCTAGATTGCATACAAAAAGAGGGCTACCTCAAATGTTTCTCCTTCTGTACTTCATAGGGTGTAGGTGGCTTTTTAAGTCCTTCTGTATGATGCCCACCAGATGACATCTGCATGACTGAAGCAGTGAGCTTCTCTGTATCTTCTTTTCTGTTAACCCTTTAGCTCAGTCATGGCCTGTAAATTACCTTGTGTTTTCTATATTTTTATATGTTCTAGTTAACAATGCCAGCATTAGGCACAATGCTGTGCAGTGCTGATTAATTTGATTTAAATACAGCTAGATACCTAATGGTATCCACAGTGATAAACATCCATCATACTGCTCTTTTCTAACAAATAATAAATATTATTTTGGTTAGATGTCCACAAACAAAACAGCAAGGCAGTTCCATACTGAAGACTCTTAAGCTAGGACAAAAAAGGTTCAATATCTACTGGAAGACAGGAAGATGAACCATACAAGAAGAGCATGCTGAGAAAATGAAAGAGCTGCCAGAATTTTGATTGAGTAGCAAGGCTGCCTTAACATACTGGCACATCTAAGCATCCCTCATTGGTTTGCCAAGAGAAAAAAATAAAAATAAAGTTAATAAGCAAGGATTTAATAATGTATTAAACAGAACAAAAGTGGAGACACACACAAGTATTCTTTTCATCATATATTAGACAAATGTTAGTCAGTCTTACCTTTAACTATATACAGTGTGTCCATACTTGAAAACCTTCTCTATCAATGGAGAAATACTTACTTTCTCCTCACATATCTGTTCTCTTTTGAGTCCAAGTAATATTCTGAATTATATTTTGTGACATGGCAACTACTACAGTAGGTGCTCTTTCTCATTACATGGACTAAAAGATGCATAAATATGGTGAATTTCATGAACCCCAGCTCAAGTTGTCTAAAGTTGTCTCAACTAATGTTACTCCAACAGCTGAAAAGATATTGTTTTAACTTTCTCTTATGAAATCTCTTCTTCAGTGATGTCAAAACTTTACTATAAAATCCTTATCAAAAGAAAACACCTGAATGACATGAGCCATAGATGCCACAAACAGAACAATAGAACAGTCTAGATGAGAACAGGCCATTTAGCCCAACAAAGGTCACCAGTCCTATCCACTTAATTCTTCTAAAATAACATCAAGTTTAGTTTTGAAAGTCCATATAGTCTTACTGTCTATCACACTACTTGTAACTTATTCCATGTGTCTATGGTTCTATGTGTGAAGAAAAACTTTCTAATATTTGTGCGAAATTTACTCCTTACAACTGTGTCCCTGTGTTATTGTTTAAAATGCCAATGTTTCACGTACATTACCTGAAACTTGCCTCCAACCCCTTGGTTATTAAATATGCCATTATTAATTTCAAACTGTTCTTATTCCAAGTTGGTGTGTACCAGGATATGGTGTGGAATTTAAATACCTAGAATAAGCAAGCAGAATGTATTACACATAGTGTGTATAGTGAACTAAGAAATATAATATAAAAGTAATACAATGAGTGTGTTTACACGCACTTTAATAATCCAGTTATTCATAGAAACCTGGTTTCAAAAATGCCATGTATGCCCTTATCCCTGTTAGAGAAACCAGGATATTGGTCTCTAGGAAACTGTATTAATGCACATAGATTTCTATGTGAGTAACCTGTTTATGTGGCCATATAAACAGTGGAGGATTTTGTAGTCTGTGCATGTGCATTGCACTGTTAGCCTGTGCATGTCTATGGCCAGGAATTCTGATAAAGTTGCTTCTTAAAGTTCCCTTTACAGAACCTACACAAGATTTTTTATAGTAGATTTGTATGCAAGAAACTGATTGGCGACCAGTCTGTACTTTTCACTACTGCTGAGCCTATAAAGAGCAATGGTGACACATTTCTAAAGGCAGAGATGCATGCACTGTCATTGGATCCGGGCTCTTCACATCGCACAACTCACTGGATAATTTACGAATGTACTTCTTGACATCCTGAAATTTTCCTTGTGTTCATTGTTGGTAAACTCTTTCAAAAAAACTCTGTCCCACCTGTCTTTACTTTGAACATGCATCAGGCAGCCACGAGTAATAAACATGGGAAGCAGCCACAAAGATAAATTTTCTGAGGCAAATGCTTGAGTGATCACATTTTTCTTTCTCCTGGCTGAAATAATCTGTCTAGATACTTCAGAGATCGCTAAATTTATGTTGATGAGCTGAACATAAGCTCAGAAGCACACTCTCGGAAGATACAGTCTCTTTGTCTGTTTTTGGATTCATGGTCACCGAAGATGACATTTAACTCTTTTTGCATATTCTAATGATGTTGGAGCATTTTCCCAAGGGAGAACCATAAAAGTGAATGTGTGTGTGTAATTGGGGGTTTTTAAGATACCAGGTTTCTGCCTTCACTGGTTTATTCACTTTATCCTGCACATGTAAATGCACTGACTGAGTAGGATGTATGAGCTACAGTAGTGAACTTTGATTTAAAATTCTATTTCCCAGCCAGTGAGTCTGTGACTGTCTATTCAATATTAGGCCTTAAGATGACTCCCTTCCTATACATTACACAGTTATATACAATCGTGTATATAAATACTGAATAAGAATCAAGCTGATCTCTGTATTGTGTACTGAAAATGATATTAATTGTGCACTGGAGTTCTAACATGATCTTCAATGTTAAAAACTCTCACAGGCATCGTCATGAACTGATTCTTATGTAGTACTTCCAATACAAGCAGTTCCTAAAAAGTCTAAAATGGAAGGTATATCATTCTATGGCTTGCCTTTTGCTGGCACCAAAAATGGGAATCCATATGCTTTCCTTATGTTATTTGAACATTTGTCATTTTTTAGTGCTGAATTCAAAGAATGCAGACCTCTCACAAAATAATTTTAAGTGCATCTTCTTTAAAGATGGATTATTACCTATGCTATTATACTGTAATCTCTGCAGTGTAGAGTGACCTGTTATTTCACATCAACAACAAATTTGGCAGCACTTCTTCTTTTGGCTGCTCCCATGAGGGGTTGCCACAGCACATCATCTTGTTCCATATCTTCCTGTTCTCTGCATCTTGCTCTGTTACACCCACCACCTGCATGTCCTCTCTCATCACATTCATAAACCTTCTCTTAGGCCTTTCTCTTTTCCTCTTGCCTGGTAGCTCCATCCTTAACATCCTTCTCCCAATATATGCAGCATCTCTCCTCTGCACATGCCCAAGCCAACAAAATCTTGCCTCTCTGACTTTGTCTCCCAACTGTCCATCCTGAGCTGATCCTCTAATGTACTCATTTCTAATCCTGTCCATCCTCGTCACACCCAATGCAAATCTTAGCATCTTTAACTCTGTCACCTCCAGCTCTGTCTCCTGCCTTCTGGTCAGTGCCACCATCTCCAACCCATATAACAAAACTGGTCTCACTACTGTCCTATAGACCTTCCCTTTCACCCTTGCTAATACCGTCTGTTACAAATTACTCCTGACACTTTTCTTCACCCATTCCACCCTACCTGAACTCTCTTTTTCACCTCTCTACCACAATCCCCATTACTCTGTAGTGTTAATCCCAAGTATTTAAATTTATCCACTTTCGCCAACTCTACTCCCTGTTCCTCATAATTCCACTGACCTCCCTCTTATTTACACACATGTATTCTGTCTTGTGCCTACTGACCTTCATTCCTGACCTCCATAGAGCCATATCTCCACCTCTCCAGGGTCTCCTCAACCTGCTCCTTACTCTCGCTATAGATCACAGTGTCATCAGCAAACATCATAGTCCACGGGGACTCCTGTCTAATCTCATCTGTCAACCTGTCTATCACCATTGCAAATAAAGAATGGCTCAGAGCTGATCCCTGATGTAATCCCACCTCCATGTTGAATGCATCTGTCACTCCTACCATAGACCTCACTACTGTCACACACTTCCCTTGTACATATCCTGTACAACTCTTATGTACTTCTCTGCCACTCCCAACTTCCTCATACAATACCCCAACTCATCTTGAGGGACCCTGTCAAATGCTTTCTCCAGGTCCACAAAGAAGCAACGCAACTCCTTTTGGCCTTCTCTATACTTCTCCATTAACACCCTCAGAGCAAACATCGCATCTGCGGTGCTCTTTCCTGGCATGAAACCATACAGAGTGGTGGCTCTGAGGCTAAGGATCTGCGCTGGTATCCCAAAGGATTCCAGTTTGAATCCCCATCACTGCCAAAAGAGATCCTACTCTGCTGGGCCCTTGAGCAAGGCCCTTAACCTTCAATTGCTCCAGGGGTGCTGTACAATGGCTGACCCTGTGCCCTGACCCCAAGGGGTATGTGAAAAACCAAGTAACTTCCTTTGGGATCAATAAAGTATAATAAAATAAATAAAAAAAATAGTCATCACCTCACTTCTTAACCTACCTTCCACTATTCTTTCCCATAACTTCATGCTGTTGCTCATCAATTTTATCCTCCTGTAGTTACTACAGTTCTGCACGTCCCCCTTATTCTTAAAAATTGGTACTAGTACCCTTCTTCTCCACTCCTCAGGCATCCTCTCACTTTCCAAGATTCCATTAAGCAATCTGGTTAAAAACTTTACTGTCATCTCTCCTAAACACCACCATGCTTCCACAGGTATGTCATCTGGGCCAGCTGCCTTTCCTTTCTTCATCTTTTTCATAGCTGTCCTTACTTCCTCCTTGCTAATCTGTTGCACTTCCTGATTCACTATCTCCACATCATCCAACCTGTTCTCTCTCTCATTTTTTTCATTCATCTGCCTCTCAAAGTACTCTTTCCATCTACTCAACACACCCTCCTCACTTGTGAGTACGTTTCCATCTTTATCCTTTATCACCCTAACCTGCTGCACATCTTTCCCAGCTTGGTCCCTCTGTCTAGCCAATCAGTACAGGTCCTTTTCTCCTTCCTTAGTGTCCAACCTCTCATACAATTCATCATACGCCTTTTCTTTAGCCTTCTCCACCTGTCTCTTCACCTTATGCCTTATCTCCTTGTACTCTTGTCTACTTTCTGCATCTCTCTGACTATCCCACTTCTTCTTCGCCATCTTCTTTCTCTGTATACTCTCCTATACTTCCCCATTCCACCACCAGGTTTCCTTTTCCTCCTTTCTCTGTCCATGATGTCACGCCAAGCATCCTTCTTGCTGTCATCCTTACTACTTCTGCTGTAGTTGCCCAGCTGTCTGGTAACTCTTCAGTTCCACCCAGTGCCTGTCTTACCTTCTATATAAATTCAACCTTGCAGTCTTCCTTTTTCAACTTCTACCATTTGATCCTAAGCTCTGCCCTCACTCTCCTCCTCTTCTTGATCTCCAACATCATCCTACAAACCACCATCCCATGCTGCCTAACTACAGTTTCCCCTGCCACCACTTTGCATTCTTCAATGTCCTTTAGATTAACTCTTCTGCATAGGATATAATCTACCTGTGTGCATCTTCCTCCACTCTTGTACGTCACCCTATGCTCCCCCCTCTTCTTAAAATACATACTCACCACAGCCATGTCCGTCCTTTTCGCAAAATCCACTATTATTTGACCTTCTTCATTCCTCTCCTTGACACAATACCTACCCATTACCTGCTTGTCTCCTCTCTTCCCTTCACCAACTTGTCAGCTGAAATTTGCTCCAATCACCACTTTCTGTCCATTGAGTACACTGTCCAGCACTTCATCCAACTCACTCCAAGAATCTTCTTTATCCTTCATCATACACACAACTTGCGGGGCATATGCACTAACAACATTCATCATCTCACCTCCAATTTCCAGCTTCATAATCATTACTCTGTCTGACACTTTCTTCACCTCCAAAACACTCTTGATATACTGTTCCTTCAGAATAACCCCTACCCCATTCTCCTCCTATCCACACCATGATAGAACAGTTTGAGTCCATATCTGATCATCCTGGCCTTATTCCCCTTCCATTTAGTGTCTTGCACGCCCAATATATCTTCCTTCCTTCTCTTCATCATATCTGCTAACTTTCTTCCCTTACCAGTCATACTGCCAAGATTCAAAGTTCCTACCCTCAGTTCCACTCTCTTTACCTTCCTCCTCTTCCTCCTGTCCTTCTGCCTCCAGACGCATCTCCCCCCTCTTCTTCTCCTTCTTTGGCCAACAGTATCCCAATTTCTACCAGCTTCCTGTTGGCTAACAGTACTGGTGGCGACCGTTGTTAACCAGGGCCTCTACCGATATGGTGTGGAAATTTGTATTGTCCACATATCTGGCAAAATTTTACACCAAATGCCCTTCCTGACGTAACCCTCCCCATTTATCCGGGCTTGAGATCGGCATGAAGAAACACACTGGTTTGTGCATCCCCTGTGACTGGGTTTAACAAGTTTAGCAGCACTAATGCAGTACAGTATATTACTGTAATCATACATTGGAAGTGCAATACACAACCATCCATTTTCAGGGTCTGTCATAAGGGTCAAAAAGAGTCAAGAGATGTCCTGGCAGCATTAGGGAAGAATGAGCACTGGACCAAGGTATCTGTCCAGTTTAGGGTACTGTAAACTCTAAGTCATGCTGGGACTGAATATCATCAATTAATCAAGGAGAAAAAAACTATAGAGTACTCAGTTAAAAGCCCATGAAGATATGGGGGAATGTGCAGACTCCATAATGGACAGTTCTACTTGAACCCAATGTCTTAAAGATGTGAGGCAGCAAGTGTAGTCCGCACTGGGGGTCATGCAGCCCACTTCAGTATCCAAACCAATTCAAAGTTGCAAGCTCTCACCTTGCTTTTGTTGGTGTCTCACATCCCATGACCCGCAGTTGCAGTGTGCAGGGCGCTATAAATGTCAGTCCTATCAACCAGCACATTTTTCTTTTGCTGCCTCTGCATAGTGCTAGCTTTCATTTACATTGACTTGGCAATATAATGAGGCGTAAGTGCATTATAAGTTTATTAAGATCATTATTATCATATGTACACAGTTCAGTGAAGTTCTTACTTGCGTGTGCTAACCAATGTGCAACACGTCACTGCTCTCCTGAGCCATGACAAGTATGTTTTAACTATACGCGACCACAAAACTTCTGTATTTTTTTTAAATAACTATAAAAAAAACTGACGTTATCCAAAAACTCGAAAAAAAAATTGTAAGGATTGTCACCGTGAAGGCACCCCAGGAGATGCAGCCAATCCTCACATAAAACGCAAATGTCATTTTCGTTATTATATTGTAAAATTTGCTCCAAACGAAGCTAAAGACGTAGAGCCGCACATAAAGTGCTGGATTTCCCTTTAAAAGCAACGGCGAGTGAATAGTTAAACATGTTTTATTGGTACAGAACAGTCAATTTGGGCTGCATGTTAAATAAATCCCCTCCCCGGCGCTAATGGGGGCCTACGAGCCCCCTGCGACTTGTGTGCAGCTTCTAATTTGATAAAGTCGGTCTTGGAGGAGAGATCAGGCGGCAGCCGCAAGAACAAGAGCCATTTCATTAGGCCGACATTCAATTTAATCAGAGCGCCTCTCCTCGCACCCATCCTGGGGAGGGCTGCCAGGCATGGCACAAAGCATCCCGCGTCTCTCAGGCACCTAATAGAACTATTAAAGTCTTTACCTCTGAAATTCTCGAGTTTGAAAGGAAATCAACATAGTGTACGGATGGCAGTGAATTAAAATACCGAAATAGGAGTGGAAACGATATACCTTAACCTCGAGTGCTGCCCCTATTCCAGTGCGACCCTCGGCAAGTAACGCCTGCTTTCTGTGGGTCATTTCCGATTATTTTTTAATATTTTCAATTAATTATTACACAAAGAACTAAAATAAAACAAATATATCAGCCTAATCTTCACTGGATATGCGTACAATTCTCAGTTTTACCGGTTGTGGTAAACTGCCTTACGGCCACTATCTGCTTTATGAAATGCCTTAAAATTACTACGAAATGCACTCTATGAAATAAATCATATTCTATATACTTACCCAGTGCAAAGTAGTTGGAAATGGTACATTTTGTATACTATATCTGTGAAACAAAGCGTAGTATTGTATTATTATTTGATGAACACATGCTGTGTCTGTCTGGTACAGGATGGCGATAAGATGCGCTGGTAACGCTAAACGTTACCAATAAGCTATAACTTCAGTTTGTTCGACTCTGTTTTTTACGCTCTAAAGTTCCCGTCAGCTTCCTCCTCCTTGTTCCAGTTTTAAGTCATAAATGGCTCTGAGAGAGGACTTTCTATTGGGACTGACGAGGTAAATCCTACTGGCGCCAAACAACAAGAAAAGAAAAGATTGAAAAAAATCTCCGTTTCTCCATTTCACCTTCAGCTCAAAGGGCATGAAAGAGTCAGAAATAACTGCTGCGCCCCTCACAAAGAAAGCATCAGAAACAAGTGACCCGAAGTGCTGCTTGCGTTTTCAGAAACACTTTAAAAGTTTACACTTAACACAAAACTGGCAATGGTGTTTAGAACATATAACATTTGCATACCAATGATATTTGAAGCAAAACTGAAATTTCGTTTTATTTCATTTTTAAAGTCCTAATTTTTGTATTTATTATTTAAGGCGTTAAGCATTTGTTTCTTTAGTCAATATATTTTCGATTAATCTTCCCCTCCAAAAAGAAGGGCATTGTTGCTAAACATCGCACGCATGGGTTTGCATTATTTGAATTCACATTCCTGAAAAACAAACAGTTGCTGTATATTTGCATAAACGTCTATTTGCAATTTGTAATGGATTCAAAAATTTCGATGAAATAGGCCACTGAACAATGCCGTGCAGGTGATTTATTTTTATTTTATCATTTGTTGGACAAGTAGGACTGTTGTTACTACCAGCACTTACACCGGGACACTGATGTTCGATTCTTACCGGACTTTCTGCATATGTCGCTCTAAATAGGTGTTGCCTCTTTATGTAACATGCCAGCTGGACTGAGTGAGTTCAGAAAATAACTATGATTGCATATATTAAAGAATACATTACTCCGAAAAAAAATAAATACTCAGTCTTCAGCATGCGATTCTCATCTGCAACCATTGATTACGAAGGTTTTGTATTTGCAATATGAAACCGACTGAAACAGGCAATTTAAAAGGCGCCTCTTCTCATTTGTCAAAGTAATAGGAACACTTGCATCTCGAGAGAGGTGCCAAACATACACAGCTGGACTCATAATTGTTTAAGATTCTTAAAGCACCGGCTGCATCCCCGCTATTGTTTGCAAAGTGCTTTCGAAATACTGTTCTATCACGGAATGATTTAAAAGATGATAAAATAAAATAGCTTTCTGTGTATAATTTAAAAGTAGGCTATCATGAAATCCATCCATTGACCTATATATCTGATGACTCGCTTATTCAGGGTCTCGAATAGCAGGTGCCACTTTCAAGCACCACTGCTCAAAGCAGAAAGCAACCCTTGACGGCTTGACGGAGTGCCAGTCCATCGCAGACTGTATTCTCAACCGCAGTGAGCTAAACAACGAACGATTTCTGAACTCCAGGAGTTTACTTCTCACTCTGCAGGTGGCCTGGCTCTGTCGTATTAGGACATGGCCGGAGTGGAGATGCGTGAGGACAGGAGCAAGAATCACGTGTCCTACTAACGTCTGTTTTTTCCGCTCTGAAATGTACACCTCAGTAGAATATTCGATCATGGTTTGCACAGGTGTATTGCAAAGTACAATTTCAACAAATGCAAAAGCTTTCATGTCTTTCGTGATTATCGCTCAAGATTCTTAAAATAGATTAGTTCTGCATTACATTAGAGCACAATGCCACTTCTGCTTCTGCTTTCAGAGTTGTTAATCATTTAAGTTTTGAATTCCCAAACACACACTTTCGTCTGAAATTTTCATTATAAATGCATAAAGTTTTGAAAAAACGCATTATGTGCTTTATACGTGTCATTCTAGTCACACAGTAGAGCAAGAACTGCTAAATATCGATACGTCTCTCTCTCTCTCTCTCTCTCTCTCTGTCTCTCTCTCTCTACCTCTATGTTGCTGGGTGTTTTATATTTACTGTCTTGTATTTATAATTTTATAGAAGTGTTAAGACGTCCAATGGGAACAGCTCAGTACATAAAAGATGAATAAACAAGCCTGGGTGGAGAATATATTGTTCAGATCTGTTATATTCCGATTTGTAAAATTACCGTAAATTAGCAGAACGACACGGCGGTTAACGCTACTGGCTCCGCGAGCCAGTTTGGAATCCCGCACCCTATAGTTGCCCGAGTTGATCTTGCACAGTCTCCCCTTGTATTAACAGGTTTTCATCCGGGTACTTAGGCTATGCTCCCATTCACACTACTGGCACCGTGTGACCCTGAACAAGTCACTTGACTTGCCTGTGCTCCAATTGGAAAGCCAAAAAGAATTGTAACCAATTGTATCATAAATGTCGTTAAGTCGCCGTGGATAAAGGCGTCAGCCAAATAAGTACATTTAAATGTAAATGTGAATTCCCCCAAATAATCTTTTCAGTTTAACTAGAGATTCTAAACTGGGCCTCGTGTGTGCCACAGAGAGCTCCAAGATGGACTTGAGTCTAGTGCTATTTGAATGGACCCCGACCCACTGCAACTCTAAAGAAAATGTTGTATTGTTTACAGTTTCTTATGTGCATTCCAAATAGTGTCCTACTATCGTCTGTTTTTTCCGCTCTGAAATGTACACCTCAGTAGAATATTCGATCATGGTTTGCACAGGTGTATTGCAAAGTACAATTTCAACAAATGCAACAGCTTTCATGTCTTTCGTGATTATCGCTCAAGATTCTTAAGATAGATTAATTTGTGGTCATTTTCTTCATGGATAAGCTAAACGTAACAAACGTGTTGCAATTCCATTTAATTACATTTTAATTTATTAGCTACTATTCCATTAGCATCCTAAATTTTGAAACCGCATAACACACTCAGTCCACTACTCATGTTGAATTTTTGGAAGAGCTCGTCTCTTATGTATGCAACAAGCAACTATCCGCTTTTTCAGTGTAAACGGTAAAGGAATTTATATTAAAACATTACTAAAATGTAATATTTGCAGATAAACATTTCCGATCTCAAAAGAATAACTGCAGCGTCTGTTGAGAAATCCAGGCATGCACAGGGAGAACGTCCACACGAACTGTGGGATTCATATTTAATACATGCGTTTGACAGGCAACGCCAAGCCCCGTGCCACATTCGCGCGATCGTTTAGGGTATTAATAAATACTTCGATATGTCTATATTGTAGACAATAGATGGTTATAGGAACTAGAAAAACAAATATCCAGTATGTTCCCGTCCATTAAAACATTTGAAAAAGCAGTCAAAATAGTTTACAGATTGTGGGGTGCCTTTAGAATTGCACAGGTGACTATGCAGTTCAAGACACTCAGAGAATGAGGTTCCGATGGAAACCTATATTTGGTGAGCATTTTTTTTAACTCGGACATTATTATTATTATTATTATTATTATTATTATTATTATTATTATTATTATAGAATAACGTGTTGTTAAAAAAAAATATTCTTCAAACAAGCTATTCCGTTGAATGTAGACAGCCGCTGGTGAAACAGGTTATAGACTGAAAACTAAATAGAAAATTAACTTTTAATATTGAAAATTAATATTTCAATTCTTTGGGCATTGTGATTAGATGCGAATCAGAGAAGAAAACTCCCGGATGAAAGAATATATTGAGCCACTAGTTTCACTTTTTTTTAACTCCATCTCTTAATAATTTTTACAGACTTCAACCCTCTGGCACACATTATGTATTAATAACAATAACAATAATGCTACTACTATGCACTACTGCTAATAAAAGGGCTCCCTCTTCTCTTTGGCAGCATTCCGAACATGGACTTGAATACCGATATTTTAATTGCGGTATAAATATGTCCGGGCGGTATTTTCTTTCTTGGTGTCGTGCAAGCAAAACAGGCTCATTCCTACTCTGCCCCAAGTTCCAACTCTCTTGTGTTCTCCATGTAAGAATGCATTATGCCTGTTACTCATTCTTCACAGGTACCAATAGCGCCCCTAATCAGAATGATCTAACACAGTAGTATCGATCGATGGCAGTGGTCTACAGTAACGATGAGGGAATTCGCCATAATTGCCTAAAGGTTAGAGCCCCACGCTCAATCTCGTGTTTTTCCGGTAAAGGGTTCACAGCCCACAGTCGCCGTATTTAAATGTCGGGTTTGTTGGCTGTGCCCGTGTGTTGCTGATACAGCCAGAGTCATTAGTATATGTCAAATATGGTTCATAATGCATCGTCAGTGCCACCCACAAAAAACTACCAGGGACCCGCTTTCATATTAGTAGATAACTACTATATTTATTTACAAAATCTATTTTTATGACCCCACCCTCAGCCACAAGACCTCAGTTGCCTCTTGTGGATTATTGACTGGCATCTGCTCCTTTAAGAATGGGCGCGTATACTCCGACTGGGAGGACTGTAGCCTCAATGTGTGAATAATTTTCAGTAAGGAGTTACACTAAGTGGGAAAGCTTTTAGCACATTATCCGCTGGCAATTGAACTGTAATCTGATTTGCCAAACCCCAGTGCCTTATTATACATCTACCATTGGATTTGCATCTTACAGTCAGTCACCTAATGGGTTTAGAGCACAGTAGCCTTTCTGCTTTTGCTTAGTGTAGGCGGCCACCTAGGTGACTTTGAGAAGTAAGAAGACGAGTCTTAGAGTCAGCAGTTTTTGATAACAGTTTGCCAGCCGAAGACGAAGAAGAGCATAGCAGTGCGTTTCCAGCCATCACGAGTATGATTATAAACAAATAAAATGTTTAGCAATTGAAGTTGGGCGGTTATTACATTGAAATGAGATTAGAAGAGCAAACTCTTAATTAAGAGCCTGAACGAGAGCAAAACCACACGAATGAGCCCCCGCACCAAGAGCCCTAAACGCATATCACTGTTGGTGGGGGGGGGGACTAATGGCAGCAAGCACCGTCCTGAGACGGGGGCAAATCACAAAAAGGAAAGATGTCATGTTTTGGAGAAAAATTTATGGTAATAGAATTTGTTACAATTTTTTATTTTATTAAGTAATGCAGTGATATGTGTTAATGGTGTTGTTATACGGTCTAGAAAAAACGGGAATTTTTAATTTCCACGCTCAATACAGGGATTCACGGTCATTTTACCCAATAATTGAAGCTGACAGTCAGCGTTCTCTACAGTTGCGAAGGGTAAGGCGTTGGACTGTCAACCCCAGGGTTGCCGGTTCAGTCCTCGTCGCCTTTTCATCGAATGACACTGAGCAATTCATTTAAACCGACTGTAGCCTATCTGTAACTAAATACATCTCCATGTTTACTCACATACAGCACGGTTACTATTCGCCAGAGCCTCAATTGGATTAAGCGGTTTCGATTAAAAATGGACGAATTAATTACTCTGTTGCTGCGTAGCTGTAAAGCGTCGTAGGTAGTGTTTAACATGGAAACATTCTGTGAAAATATAATGTATGGGTGCACAGTTATTTTTGAATTTCACCCATGCTATGTTAATGTCTATTCATCTGGTTGAGTTCAGATCATGTATAAATTCTTTATTGAAGTTAGAGTGATTTTTAAAAATTCCATACGCCTTTTGGTAATGTACCAACCGATAAATATAAACTTGATTTTAAACAGTACAATAAGCATCTGAATGTTTTTTTTAATATACAGGTATTTTTTTTTATTTAATTTGAAAAACTTGCGAAAGATTCAAAGTACATGCACAAAATGTAAATTAAACCCGATCGAGAATGAAATTTATTGAAAAAAATGCAGTAAATCTAAAAAGACGGATTAAGCACATTTTGATATGATTTTACGTGGAATTTAATTCAAGTATAATATCTTTACCATTAAATAAATTGAGAGAGAAAATTTTAAATGATGAAATAACACCGCATGTGTTTGTTAATTTTTGTTTGTTTGTTTGTTTCTTTCTTTCTTCAAACATATTCTAGGAGCCTTAATAAATAAATATTTCAGAGTTAATATCAGCAAGTGTCAGGCTTACAGTTATTTAGATGGATTAAATAAAGTCGTTCAATTGTTCTTGTTAGGTTCGTGTGAATACGCAGGTAAAATATACATTTTGTATACTAGCAATTCATCGAATTATTAATTTAATATTTCAAACTTGAACAAAGTATGTACTATGTCAAGTAAATCATTCATTTTTAAAGTAGAATTTATCGACGCAGTAAAAAGCAGTAAATTAAAACAAAGCCTTGAGACTGAAGAGATTCTAAACAAATTAACGTGTGGCATGTAAAATTAAAACAATATTACATAAAAATAAATAAAAGATTTTTAAATTATTTTATTTCAGTGTAGGTATGTGGAGAGCAACAAACTACTTTGTAAAATGTTTTTAAACCTTAAACGGATAAAATTGCGAACAATACAATACATATTGTAAACAGACACGATATTCCTATTTCTGATTGCTATAGTATTTTGGTTGTATGCTTTCTTAGCACATTACATAACATCAGATAATGAGATAAATTGAAAAATATATATATATTTTTTTTTTTCTCTTTAATCAAAACAACTACAGCATAGTTGATCATTTTCAGAAGCGAAAACTGCTTAGCTCCTGGGGCAGATGATTAATCAAGAAAGCGTCCAGACGAAACTTATTCCCTTGCAGAAATTAAAAGTAAAACCGAGTTCTTGGGATTTGTTGTTTCAGCAAAGAAAGGAGGCATATAACCATTTTAGATCAACTACTGACTTATTTTAAACGGTCCCCGTACAACAATTCATGACACTGCTATGTTGCTGTTAAAATCTATTTGTCATATCACGGACAGATGCAAGCTATAAAAAGGGTATTCCAACAGAGAAAACATAGAATGGGACCAGATAATACTGCCGAAACGCCATGTCTTTAACCTTGCTTTCTACTTTCTTTCTGCGTGAATGAAAATAAAATGTATTTTTCCGTTTGAAGACACACACTTATAGCCCCTAATGATAGCACTAGGAATAAAAAAAAAAGCTTTAAGAAAAAAATGAAAATGAATTTAAACAGTTAAATAATTCTCTATATGCTAGCATGGTTGTCGTACACCATTGGAAAATGGTGTGGTATGGCAGTGTGTGGTATGCCCGAGACACCGGCTCAAAGTACCGCGACTAGAGAACGGCGGTTTTAGCAGTGGACGTGTTTGAGTTCTTCTGACATACGTTTTTAAGCCGATAATAATGATGATAAATTTGTTTACATTTGTTTTCATCTGTTTTTAAAACATACAACAACGATCTCCAATATACAGGTATTTTCATATTTTCATCATCTGCGTATAAACTGTTTGAGACATTGTCATATTTTGGACAATGGCGCTCTAGCGCTCCGCCTCTTGGCTTGATGCCTGACAAGTAACTGACAGATTGAGGGCACCTGCCTGTCTGTCCATACTGACGAGCGAGTTAAATGATAGATAGATAGATAGATAGATAGATAGATAGATAGATAGATAGAT
>JANRMT010062843.1:4448506-4493942 GCA_026402145.1 Polypterus bichir lapradei
GATAGATAGATAGATAGATAGATAGATAGATAGATAGATAGATAGATAGATAGATAAAAATAAATGCTCTGTCTTTAGATACATTTTTTAGAATACCAAATTGTGGAAATTTCTGTGCATTTTTGTTACCGAAAAATTCATCTAGAATTATTTGTATTTACAAGTGTATTAAAACCGATTTGAATGCAAACATATTTTATATGTTATAAAATGCTCGCAGCTAAAACATGTGTTTCCGTAATGCAAACAGGCCAGAACTGAAATTAACCTCACTGAGATTTCAAATTATTGCACAGGTATGCACAGTTGTTTCTCCATGAAAGTCCGTTTTGTCCGGCTGCTAAGGCTCGGTCTACGCATGCGTGTTTTAATAGACTTGCGCGATGACGGAGTTCTGAAGCAGTGATTGGCTGCCGATTGATAGGAGTGAAAGGGGGTGTACTAAATTAATGAGAGTGCAATAAGGGAACTGCCCTTCTGCCTTCTGAGAAGTGAGAAGAGCTTTTCCTAAACAGCGCAGGAGTGACCCAGCGTAGAAGGGCTGCCAGCTGTACTCTTCCTTAAAGGCGTTCTTCTACAGTGTCACTGGACGGACGAAAACAGTTTCCAACTTTTGATGACAACTTTGCACCATGGAGTACACCTCGTCCCCGAAACCACAGCTGTCCTCCAGGGCCAACGCGTTTTCTATTGCAGCCCTCATGTCGAGCGACAGGACAAGAGATAAAGAGAGCGAGGAGAGCACAATCAAGCCCTTGGGTGAGTGCGACGTACCCGTCGGGGGAAAACTGGACGGCAGATGGGCTTAGACGACCCTAAATGTCCAGAGAAAAAGTGGGCACGAAGAAAGGAAGTAAAAGTCCAAATAAACAGTCAAAGGGATCAGGAGAAAGTATGTCCAATTAAAACCTTTATTTAGTAATGCGGGAAATCTGGAACTCTACAAATGTCTTTAGCGGATGAACTGACAACATAATACAGCAGACTTATTTTCTGTTTTTTTAAATTTTATTTTAAATCAAAGGTAACTTTACAAAAAATATATTTTAAATCAATACGTAACGAGGTATGAAAAATGAACAGTAATTAAAACGGTAACATTCTCAAGGCAAACCATATTCAGTATTATTTATACATGATAGATTTTAATAATACGCATTAAGGAAAAGTTATTTTATCAAGGAGTTCTAGCAAACACCATGTCAAAATAGCACCGTTTCCTGGCAAATTATAGTAACAGCAATAATAAAGATGTTGTAAATACCATAATGATCAAGATATTGTGGGTATATTTTCATTTATTTCGGCTAAATTTATTATTACAATACTGAAATACAATACCATTTTAATGACAGCGGAAACATTGTCATTCCTCGATTTGTAAAATGAATTCGAGCTTTAGTTTTCGTAATCTATTAAAAAGTGAAAAAACTAATAAAGGATAAAGCCATTAGGAAAATGCACGATTTTTAAAATACAATATCGGTTCAAAACTATATTTTTAGAATTATGTTAGGATAATTACTGATTCTTAAACTAATCGAAGAGAAAGGAACACAAAGTGTACACTTATGATTTAGCAAGCAGTTATTATTTTTATGAAAATACTGAAAACAAAACATGAATGTTCGCTAAGCTAAATGGCTTATACTCAGATATTTATAGAAAATGTCTTTTTTTGTATATTGGAGAGGAGAAATAAAATCTTATGCAATAAGATACGTGTCATTTCACGGAATTATTTTATTTTTGTTAACAATAAGATACCGTATTTTAATGTGCTACATTTTTCTCTAGTTTTAAATGTCCTACAAATATACATTAAATAGTATGGTTGATCAAAGTTATATTGGCACATTAATCTTCAGTACGATTTCCTGCACTATTATGGCGTGCCAATTGTTACTGTAACTGGTTTAAGAACAGTTGAATTTGACAGTTTAAACAGTTTAGCACTCTTTTACAGTGCGGGAAACGAATTGAATACTGTAAGTTTTATTTACAATATGCTGAAGTTGTTTTCGACTATTTGTAATATATACAGTTTTTAGCCAGACGACGACGATGATGATGATAATGACGATGATTATTAGCCCACTCTCATCAGTTTTATTCGCCAAACAACGTTTCCGCTTTTAAGAATACAGAAAATATTTTTTATTTTGTAAATCGTCACTTAAACGTTTATTATGTGGAATCGTTTGCATGAATATTGTTTTCAGGTGATTTTTATACTGCACTTGGGGTTTTTGGATTTTTGAATCTTTTCCCCAAAGGTTGTTGTATTGAAAATAATTATTGGGGATGAGAAGGATTAATCTTTGTAGTTATTTATTTTTTATATCGAAAATTACACCTGTATATGTGACTTTCACAATTAAACTTCTGTTCTCTAAGCACAGAGAAGCAAGATGTGATTAGTATTTTTGTTAGTTGAAATAATCAACGTGGGGACCATTAAAGACAGGAGCAAGTTAAAGATTTGCACAGCACAACTAACAAAAATTGAGAAATTATTTTAAACGGTTATTGCAGTGTATGCGCTTGGTGTCCTTCAGAGCAATTCGTGGAGAAGTCTTCCTGCGGTCAGCCGCCTGCTCCGCCAGCATCCTTGAGCGACCTGAGCAGCCTGGATCCTCACGGAGACTTCAGCAGCAATCCACCCACGATATGCACGGAGCCCCTCATCCCCACCACTCCCAGCGTCCCAAGTGAAGAGATGGCCAAGATCTCGTGCAGCCTGGAGACCAAGGAGTTATGGGACAAGTTTCACGACCTGGGGACAGAGATGATCATCACCAAATCCGGCAGGTAGATAGCAAGCGATTGAGTGAGTCGGAGTGACGAAAGGGTGGCGGACGCTGTCAGCCTGATGTCTTTTGGTGATTATTGGAGCTTATTAAATTGTTTTGATTGTTTTACTTTCTGTTATGAATTGCTGTTTAGAGCTCAGATTTGCCGTGTTTACTTAAAGTCTACTATGAAAGAACATCTACATACTTAATACACGCATTTACAACGCAGCCTACACGTTTTACCTCCGGGTGATTTTAATGGAATAGTAAGGAATTATTATTGAATTGCAGTTCGTGATTCCCCAGGCAAATCAGCCTAAAATGAACGAGCAGCAATTCAGAACGAGGAGCCAGAGACCTTAATGGATCCTCGACGAGCCGTATAACGCGGAATTCGGGCGACATCCCGGTCAGAATGTAGTTTAGAATATATCAAGTATTTAGCCAGAATATCCTGAAGTACAACAGAGATTTGAAACGCTCAAAGAGTGGATAGGTCGTTTTATTAAAGATAGCATATAGCGAAATAACGTGACATTCGATTTTTAAATGTTAAAAGACAGTTTTGTGCGTTAATAAACGAAGGAGCCTCAAGCAACAATTTACTGAAACCTGATAATGGTTGGATGGATTGAGTGTGCTAAAACGCAGTTATTGTGGCGCCTTAACTGAAAACGTATAGCGACTTGTGCCAAATTGGGATTACTGTCTGTCAGAAATATGGGAGTCATAGCCACATACTTAACAGAACTTGTTTTTTTGAAGTTTGGTTAAATTTATTTTATGTTCCGTGTAATGATAAATTCTTATTTTAAAGGAGAGACGTTTTTCCCCTCAATTGAAGTATGCGTAAATTAACTTGATTTATTTTATATTATGACTGAGTGCACCTGTTCGAAATGAATAACATAATTCTGTATAGTATATAGTGATTTTGTACTTATTATATAAGGATTTTGTCTTGTTATAGAAAGTGAAACATGTTATTTTCCCCCTTTCCTTTCAGGATCCCACTTCCGGTCTCTTATTCTAGAATTTTAAATTTTATTCACTTTCTTTCTGTAAAGCATTAAATCATTAATAGCCTTTAACGGATTTACAGAAAAAGCTCACGCTTTGATTAAAAAAATCATTTTCGAAACCCGTTTATCTTGCACCAGTCAGTATCGGAGTTTTATTTTCCGTATTGCAAATAATTTTAATCAACGAGATGAACCCTACAGTTCATCAAGAATGCTTAGATAACAACAAACTAACTCCTCATTCCGACATCTTTTAAAAAATACTTCTCTGAGTTTCTGCTTTTAGTCCGTAGGTTTTTTTTTTTCAAATTCGCACAAACTGTGTAAAGTCTTTCTTATTTATATAATAAATACACTAACCCTTAATTTGTAACTGTATTCGGTACTAAGTGAAAGTGCTACTGTACATAGAAATGTCTTACATTAAGCATCATACAGAAATGAACTTGTTTGACTGTTTCAACAGATTTTCTGATCACTCTTATATAAACCAGGTCGTGTCCATTTCATCGTAACCATAGACACACAGATGGTTGCTAATGTAGTTTTCCTGTTTATTATTATTATTATTATTATTATTATTATTATTATTATTATTATTTTCTCTTTGAGGGTATTAGTACAGATTGTGAAGTAGTGAGTCTCCTTATAGGACATCACTACATCAGATTTTTAAACAAGGTCCACTCAAAATATACCATGTTATTGCACCAGCTTGGACATTTCCAGCAGATGGCTATCTCTGCTTTCTTGTCAGGAGTCTGAACTGTGAGGCTGACTACAACTGTAAAAAAAAAGCGTGACAATAAGAAGGCACCAGGTTCATGAATGCAGCCAGAAAGAATGGGACAAACTGTTGTAGACTCTGATCACCTAGAAATGTAGAAGTTAGGTTTCTGCTACTGCTGTCCGCAAAGGTGATTCAAAATGGAGACCCAATCAAGCAGGCATGTTAGATTTCAGAGGAACTCTGTGTGAAATCCATTAATGCCGGTCCACATGTGTCTGTCAGAAGCTTTAGGCTAAAAGCTTCTCGATGAGCACTTATTCATATGTGCATGGTGTATTTTCTCACCAGTTTCTGAAGAAAATGAAATTAAAAATTGGTTATTTTTTAAAAAATGAAGATCATTTACCATACTTGTTTAAATCTCATCTTTAATTCCTGATGAGTTTTTCCCTCTCTTAGTGTTATGTAGTTATTTAAGATAATAAGGAGAGGGCTGATTCCTTTCTAGTGTTTTATTACTGCCTGGACAGGGGTTAGCTGCTTGTGATCCTGACCAGAATAAAACTGGTGGATGGATAGATCATCCCAATGTTTAGTCTAACCGAGTCCTGCTTGTGAGAAAGATAGGTTTGCTCACTGACTTCCACATTCTCCCTTTTTACAGGCGGATGTTTCCAACTATCCGAGTTTCCTTCTCTGGAGTGGATCCTGAGGCTAAATATATTGTGCTGATGGACATCGTGCCAGTGGACAACAAACGCTACCGTTATGCGTATCACAGATCATCATGGCTAGTGGCTGGAAAGGCTGATCCTCCACTCCCTGCCAGGTCTGTACAAATGTTGTTTGAGTTGAGGAAAAAAATGCAAGAATAGGATTGGCATGTTGAATTTCATCAAATGTCCTTTGAGATCATTACAAATGTATACCAATACTGACAGGTCATTTAGCAAATTCATTTTATATTAATATTCTGCATTTCCATTGTAATGTAAGCAATGCAAATGTTTGTTTCTTTGACACACGTGTGTTGCTTAAATCCATGCATATGGATATGCAGATTTAGATTTCCTTATTTGACTTGTGTTTTCAAACATTTTTTAGATTGTTTTTCAGTAGTGACCTTTATGATTTGTGCATTTGTGGGAACAGAATGTAGTGGAAGCACAATAGTACAATGCCTGGAACAGCTTTAGTGTCCTGCACTGCTATCTCAGTCTGGATGGAATCTGCTTGTTCTCCCCTCGTCTGGCTTTTTTTTTTCTCCAGGCAATAAAGTAGAGAATAACGAGTATCACATCTAAAAGATGTGCAGTGTAGGGTTATAACTAGAAAAAAACTGGCTCCAAATGATAAATACATGCTTACAAACACTGGTTCTTTAATGGCACTTTATGGTTCTTTGCTGGATTGTGTGGTTCTTCATGGAACCTTTGCTTGACAAAGCACCATTTCATTCTGGGAAGGGTTCTTTGCATATGAAGTTGGTTGTTTTTGCTTTGAAAAAAACTTACTTTTATGTAGAAAAAATCGAAATCTTGAATGTGGCTACCTAGCAGGACACTAACATATTAAGATAACCTGATATTAGTCTGTGCTTCTTTACGTATGCAGCAAGAGTGCTTTTAAAATCATGACACCATTATCTATTCATGGCTGTTTACTGTATGGAACCCATTACAGATTTAAATAATTCAAGGTTCTTTCTGCAACCTTTATGTGAATGGGTGGTTTGGGAAACAACAATGGTTCCCCTTTAGCACCTTTACTTTTAGAGTGTAGGGGTGCTTGTATAACTGTTCCCTGTGACTCACTAGTTTCCCTTCCACAGTTGGTTCTTACCTTGCATTCAAACTTGCCAGGATAGGCTTTAGTTGAGAAATGGTTGGAGGGTGAAGTATTTATACTTTGATACCAGCGATGAATTGGTGTATCCATGTACCTTGCTTCCATTGCTTTTATCATGGTCTGCGGCTCTCTGTATCTGTTGCCACCAAAAAGTAGAACAGATTGTTGGACACATTGGCATAGTGTTATATTGCATTTTACAAAGCATCTTCATGTGCTGCTTCTTCTCAGTATGTGCATTTAGCATGTGTGTGCATTCAGAAAGTGTAAAACAACAAGTATAAATTCTGTTTTCAGAGGCTTAACTGCAAGCCTGTCATTAGAGTGTGGTTGCTAGGGGGTGGTCTCAGAGATCCAAATCCTTGACACAATCAGAAAAATGCAAAAGTCACAATTAAAAATAAACTTTGTGTTTGTTGTATTACCTATGCAGGCTTCTTCACACTAGACACACAATGCACATACCTTTTGCCTGTCATCCTTCCTCCAGAGCTCCCCGAGTGAGCTTTTGTCTTCCTCCTCTCCTAACTTGACTCCAAGAGTGAGGTGAGGCGGCTCCTTTTATGCTGGATCCAGAAATACTTCCAGTCCTATGACATTGCACAGAGAAAGCACTTTTCGGTCAAGTGGAAGCCCCTGAAAATAGGGATGTCTACTCTTGGGAGCTCCCATTGGTGGCACACATAGAACCCAACAGTGCTGACCAACAGGACTACAATTTGCAAGTTCCTTGTGGGTGAACACATGGGTGATCCATTTAAAGGATGTTGCCACATACAGCCCTGATAGGTGGCCTGCCCCTGCCTTCCTCTTCACTGTTCCACCTGGAAAAAGGAACATCATTCATCCCAGTTGGGACATCCATCCATTTACTGTCTCCATCCATTATATAGGCCTCTTGACAGGAGAAGTGGCCATTCAACCCTTTTGGGAAGCCAGCCCTTCCCTGCCTTCCATCACAAGTGATGATCACCATGTGACCCAAAAAATGGAAGAAACCTTACAGATGGCTTGAGAATGAGAGGAGCTATCCCAGTTTTTCACACTCTTAACAGACTGCAGCCATTGTGCAAATCAGACTTTAAGGCTTCATGGCACAATTTTGTGTCTTACTAAATAAGTGGACTGCAGGCTGTCAATTTAATTCACATGCAGTAGATAAAGTTGTATCCATTACCTTTGATGTGTTATTTCTCTATTCTTGTTGTTTTACTGTAGGCTATATGTACATCCGGACTCACCTTTCACAGGGGAGCAGTTGCTGAAGCAAATGGTTTCCTTTGAGAAGGTTAAATTGACCAATAATGAACTCGACCAGCATGGCCATGTAAGTACAGCAGGGAACTAATTTTCACTTTGATGAGATTTACTGTATTTTCTTTTGTGACTGTGACTTTTCAGTAAGGGTTGGCCCCAGAGTTTCACGTGGGATTTTTAAGAACCCTCTGGATTCCTTCTACGCCCCAAAGAGATTTGTGTTGTGTCAACTGGCCTCTGTAAAATGGCCTGTTGTGACAGAGTTTGGGTGATGTCTTCTAATAAACATGCATATATTTTATCACGTTAAAGAATAAATTGGCATTATATTCACAAACCAATGAGGTTAACAGTGAACGGTTCTATCAGACTAGAATAATTTTCATTGTACTTAAGAGGATTCTGTGTTGGGAAAATGCAAAGAATTAAATTAGAATACAAATAAAAAAATGCACAGTTCTTGTCTTGTATTAATGCCTACTTCATTGTTATTACAAATGTGAATAAGAGGCAATTACATGGGAAAAAGCCTCCTTTACTCTCTCAATTAAACATTGGCTCCTTTGTCTGTTTCACAGCTTTTACTAGCAAGCTGAATAGTTTGGAAGTTTTGATCTTAAAAAGAATGAGTAGTGGTGTAGTGAGTGACGTGCTTTTACCATTAGCTATCAGCACACTGATGGTATTGCTGTTTTATCTCAACTGTCTGAAGAAAGCCACAGAGATAAGTAAATCCTGCTCTTGTTGAACAAGGTGTGGCCACTTACTTGGCTGGGAGCTGCTGCTAAAAATGAATTCCATATCAGTGACACTTGCTGTATTCCCATCTCTGCACATTGTCTCCTGTACCTGCTGGCCAATGCCATCCCACACCTCTTCTTTGTGCGAATCCATGAATCTGATAGTGATCCTCGAATTTCTTGATCATTTTGTTTCATGGTTTACATGAATGAGGTCCACAACCTTAATTAAAACTCCATTCCATCATTTACATCTAAATCTTGCGATGCTCCTTTGTTTCTGGATATCAACCCTTCACACCCCTGTCATTTCGACACTGTGTTATTCAGAAAACTACTAGTACTGTGAGACATTCCCAACTGTCTTCCCAAATGTGACCCCACATTTTTTTATGAGGAAGATACTGTGTTTTGAACCTGATAGGAGTAACCATGAACCAACAAACTGTAGGGTGGGGCAGAAATTAAGATATACATTTTTTGTTGAAAATTGTCTGATTTAGGACCAGATGGTGAAAACCATTACAGAGAATTTCAGTCCATTTTCAACTTGAAGGTGTTGTCTACAACATAAACTGTACAGGAAAAGTGAATGATGGTGTCCATTGTCAAACATGCTTTATGAAATGAATGATTTGTTAATGTTTTTTGTTTTATTGACTTAGTGATATTGATCCCCTTGAAAAAATATTCAATTGTATTACTGTACTAAAGTTTGAAGAATATTAAGTAATGTGAAAAACAATCAAGTCTCAAGAAAATTGAAATAATATTACTGTTATCTTTACAGAAAGGCTACAGAAAGCACTGCGTAAATTAATGATTAATAGCATGGCTTAATGGTTTGCTCATAAAATAATAAAGGTGGTTATGGTCATTGACTTGATGGTACTTAACCCAAAAAGCAGTATACATAATTGTTGCCAGAGTAATTCTTGGTGCTCATCAAAAGAGAGAGAGGTAAGGAGCAGGCGCTGATACAGCACATTGCTGCACCTACCACACGACAAACCAACTCAGGATCCAGATTAGGAACCAAGTGCAGTCATGCAACAGGTGACACCTCAGCACCACACTAGTTCAGATGGAGTGGAACAGTGTGAGGTTTTTTATGGTGGCTGGAGTGTCAATTCTGCCACCAACCCCCAAGTTTTTCCCTGCAGGTTGGAGGGCCTACATGTAGATTAACTTCATACCGAGGATGGAGCAATTTTGGGTTAAGGGCCTTGCTCAAGGGCCCAACAGAGCAGAGTCCCTTTTGGCATTTACAGGATTCGAGCCGATAGCCTTCCAATTGCCAGTGCAGATCCCTAGCCTCAGAGCCACCACTCCACCCATCAAAAGGTGTGCATTTAAAGGCCAATATTAAATAATGGTATTTGAGAGCTACAGTGTCATACAGAATGTGACCAATTGTTGATACCCACCAGAAATGCTTAATCATGACAACTCCACATAAAACAGAGGCTGCTAAACTGTTCTAAAGTGATCACCAAAAACAGAATATGAAACAGTTACATTGAGGAATGCCATTAGTTTCAAGAAGTACAATAGAACAATAGATTTAATAATGATACTTGTTAAAAAAAGGCTCTATTTGAAACTGATTTATAGAGATTAACCCTAGAAGCAAACTGTGCCCATCAAAAGAGGTACATTATAAAACAGGAGCGGTGCTTATCATGAAGTGCTCTATAAATATTTTCTTACTGATGGTACTCAATATGAAAAGGACTCAGCTAAAAAGACTGAGTTATGAATAGTCACCAATAAGTGGAGATCTATGTTAAAACATGGTTTAGTTGCTTGGCCTAAAAAGTATTCTGGAAAATATTTTATTGTTATTGTTCACTAAATATTATGAAATATAAATGTAAGGTAAATTGCATTATACACAACATAAAAGGTGAGCAGTTTATGGCATCAGCAAAGGCTTTTATAGAGCAGACTAACTGAAGTTGCTTAGTATAATTAAAAAATGAAAAACAAGTTACAGATTGTGTATTAAAAACAAAACATTGTAGAACAGGTTGGCAGGTGCTATTTCTGATAATTATTTTGAAGTTGCTTTGCACATTCTGCTCCTTTCTAGTGCTCAGGTTAGCATTGACCTTGAGGCTGCAGTGGGAGCTTTTTTACTGGAAGTCCATTCCTCCTGGGTTGCTTGGCAGCACTGAATTGCTCTTTTCTGTCTGTATTTATAGTGCCCGCTAGTGGAATGGTGCCAGGTTCACTGTTTGTCGTTATCTGGTATCTAAATGCAGCTTGTGCAAGAGACATTTTTCCTGGAAGGTGACCTTTATGTTTTCTATTGTGCTTTTAATGGGTTCCACTTCAAGCCAGCCTTCCTCTAACAAATGGTACTATTTGACCTGTAGAATTGTCCTGCATATATTATTTCTTTATTCTTTTCTCCTTTCTTCAGATTATCTTAAATTCCATGCACAAATACCAGCCTCGAGTTCATATCATCAAAAAGAAGGATCACACAGCTTCTCTGCTTAACCTCAAGTCGGAGGAATTCCGCACATTCATCTTCACTGAGACGGTGTTCACTGCTGTCACTGCCTACCAGAACCAGCTGGTGAGAAAGCATCCTTTGCAATATTTTCAGATTTTTATTAAATAAACAGATATTTACCGAGCTCAAAAAATTACAGGAATAAGCAGCATCACAGAATCATCTAGAAGCCTATGTCCCACTTATTCTGAGCTTGGAGGGGCCAACTGTTTCTCTTTTTCAGGGACAGAGAATAGGACCCACCATTGATACATTTTTTATTATAAGCCTCGCTACTGTGAAAGGAATTTCTTCTAAAACCAAAAAAACAATTAATTATATTTAAATATAAAACAATGCAGTGTACTGCAACAGGAGTAAAGTATTTTTGCATATCCGGACCATGAAGAGTAGTCTTTTCAAGTTTCCTCTCTCAGACTTCAGGATCATGTTCTGTGCTCATGTACAGTCATGTGAAAAAATTAAGCATACTTTATGGAAATTGTTGACTTTTTTCACATATTTGAACAGGTAAACATTAGATCTTCATGCAAACAGTGCCTACAGGTGATGTACTTTTATAAAAACACAAGGAAAATGTGCCTTTTCAATAATTTATTCAACAAAAACATTAACAGATCTAATGATCTCCTGGGGAAAAAGTAAGTACACCCCGGCCCCAAATGCTGAAAAAGGTAGAAATGACTTCTTGTAAACATTTTCCATGACTACCTACCAGTCTCTGACATCGATTCTCTGAAACGTTTAACATGTTGAAAGGACCATTTTTGGTTCGATTGCAGCTTTTGGTCAGATGACCTCACATTCTCTTCTTCTAGTATCATACAGTTATCTCTTGGGCAGAATTTGCTGGGCCGGCCAGTCCTTGACAAAATAGCAGTTGTTTGAAATCTAGGATGATTTTCCTTACATTGGAATGATTGATTTTAAATAATTTTGAACTCTTTTTAAATTAGTTGCCAGACCAATAACCATCCACAACTTTCGTTTTGAGAGTCTTATAGAGCTCTTTTAGTCTTGGCATGATGATACCATACACATCAACAGCAAAGAGAGCAACAGACCCTAGATATTTATGTTCAAATATTTTGTAAAAGTAAACAATTTCCAAAGGGGTGTACTTACTTTTTCACACGATGGTACATGCCTCATATTGTCGAAGCTTCTGTATGATTGCTAAGATGCAATCAGTGAAGTTTTCCAGCTGACAAAAGAGACAGGGCCTTCAGAACGCAGCCATCTTGACAATCCTGTGTCACTCCTTGGAGTCTGGGGCTCTGGACTCTCACAGAGAAACTGCAGTGGGAACGGTCATCATGTTTTTATTGTTAGTGAATGTGCACTCTTTGTTGCTGATGATTCAGAATTGGATTTTAGGAATCTGAATGAATAATGTGTGGGTCTCCGATTCATTCAACAAACAGATAATATAAAAAGTCCTCCAGGATGCATTTGACATGGATTGGATTGGATTGATCTTTCATAATCCAGCTGAGTCTTCTAGCGAGCATCATTCACTCAGTCTCAGTTTCCTAATCCTGTTACCCACTCTTCCACACAGTAAGAACCAGCAAGCCAGAGCACTGTTTGTTATACCTAAGATGTTTCTATCATCAGTCCTTATAAAAATAATTATACTGACTTAGGAGCATCTCTACTGAGGATGCCACCCATGTTACTTAGAACCTGTTATGGTCATTTTGAGACAAACAACCTGTGTAGGCTTAGATCAGTGCACATGAATATCAGTTCTTGAAGCGACAAGATAAAAGAAGAGTCATTTTTAAGGCATGTGTCTGTTATTTGAAGTCAGAAGATCCCCTGTTCTAAAATAAGTCCTTTACAAACTCACCTTTATCTTGTGTGGTTTTCTTTTTGAATTGCTGTAGCTCTTGCTATCACAGTCTTTATTTGGAAGATCAAAAATTTGGACATGGGTTGATGCATGCCACTATCTTAAATACTGTTGATGTAGTGACATAATATACATTACATATTGTCTGTGCAGCTAGCAACCAGTGTCATTGCTGTCACCATGTCAGCGCCCACAAAAAAGCTTGTAAAAGAGTGGTGCCTCTCAGAAAAGCCCAATGGCGCCATGGTGACTTCACTAAAACTACATATCAAAATAGCCACATTATCCCATTCATAAATGCACTAAAGAGAAGCAGAATTTTCTTAAATTACACTTTGAAACAAGTGAGAAAACAGGAAAAAAAGTACAGAATTAATTTTCTAAAAAAGAAAATCATAATATGCACTATTAGGATCCTGCCAGCACTTCTCTTTGAGATGGATGGATAGGTGGATGAATAGATGGTTGATTTTCTGGGTGTTCAGCATCTTTACATCATGCATTGGAAGCTGGTTATGATATAAAACTCTGGAAAGAAAATGTTAGGCCAGGTTTATACTTCACGTGACGCAATGCATGCTCCAGTGGACACTTCTACTACGCAAGTGTTGTACTGTTTAATACTTGCGTGCCTACTTTACGTAAATCTG
This sequence comes from Polypterus bichir lapradei, assembly GCA_026402145.1. NCBI lineage: Eukaryota > Metazoa > Chordata > Cladistia > Polypteriformes > Polypteridae > Polypterus > Polypterus bichir. The sequence goes on from JANRMT010062843.1 coordinate 4,461,925, forward strand.
GAAGATTCCACCAGCTGGCAGTGCGAGATATCATCACGGTGAGAAAACGTTCAGCTTCACTGTGTTGTGAATTGCCTGAAACATCCATTACATTCTGAGGACACCTTGCCAAAATATCTCTGAAAATGATGTTTAATGATTACTTCCATCAATCCAGCAAGCATTAGGTGTGAGAAAGAAACAATTCCTGGACGGGGCTTCAGCTCATCACAAGGTGAACAACAAGCATACACATACACTAGCGTCATTTTAGCGTCACCAAATCCCCAAACCTTCATGTCTTTGGAAGGATACTGGAGCACACGGTGGAAACCCACCAGGAAAACATGCAAACTCCAGGCAGGGAACACCAGGGATGTGACTATTGCCCTGCCACTGTGCCGCCCCCACATGTGTAATTATTAATAGTATCCATTATTTAAATGAAGTTAACGACTTATCTGTAAAATGTAACAAACATACTTTAATGAATTTCATCATGAAAGTAATATCAAGTATAAATCTAAGGATTCTAAATGTGCAGAGAGCTGGAATATCATGAATTTAATGTGTTCTGTGTGGCGATTGCTGCTTGCCGCTGCTGTCAGTTCAGTAGGAAGCCCCTGAACAACTTAGTGATTAACAACTGGGTCGGTTTTAAGATGACGTTTACAACGGTCTACTTTAATGATAAAATAAACTACGAGGTTAAAGTGGACATTTTGAGATTAAAGCCGAAATTTCCACTTTAATCACAAAATAGACCTTTTCACTGTGTCCTTAATTTTTTTCTCTGTGGTTCAAATGCGCTGTTGTACATTCTGATGCTGTTGTGAAGGTGCAAAAAAAAAAAAAAAAAAAAAGTCACAGAAGACGGTATATGAGACTTTTAAAATGTATTGTGTCATTACTTTGGGAAATATGCGACACTTGAATATAAAAGCACCACAAATGCATTTGTATGTCTGTGTTTTGCTTCACCACATCGAACCATTCATCAAACATCGAAGCATGCACATCGATCTGCAAAACAGCTTTCTATCACATATTTATAGCAAACAGAGACTCTGGCGTCACGTTCCAATTTGCTCACACTGCGCCCCCATGACTTTTTGCTGGTATTGCAATTCGCACATGGATTGCGTTAATTTCTGAGGATGTGCTCAGAGGAACGCTGGGAATGCGTGGCAGCCATGATGCGTGTTTGTAAGTGTTCTGAGCATAACGTATAAACCGGCCGTTACACGTAGTGTCCTAGAATAAAGACAAATTAGAATGAGAATCACTGAAAGATCTGTAAATGTAAAGTTAAGCTTTGCTCTGATGATCTTCTTTCATGTTTTCCATCTGTTTCATTCAAGGTGAACTTCTGCACTGGTAAGGACTGAGTTTTTACAATTGTCAGTCTTACTTAACCTTTCTGTTTCAAATTAGGGTAGATGACTTTGTGTCTTTAGTTGAGCAGATGATAACTCATGATGGGTGAATAACTAATGTTGCTCCTTTCTGCATTATGAATGTGCTTCTATGTTTTTTTCTTCTTTTGTTTCAGATCACCAAGCTTAAAATTGACAGCAATCCATTTGCAAAAGGCTTTCGGGACTCCTCAAGGCTGACAGACATTGAGAGGTACTGGGAGCTTCATGCTTCTTTGAATTTTTGGGATCACTGTGCTGTTGTTCTTTGCCTTTATGGTCAAAGTTTGGAAGTACTGTAGTATCCATTGCACCTTAAAATTGCATTCACTATGACAATACAACACCAGTGTGATGTGATCTTGCACGCACTTAATGTTCCCTTGATGCCATGTGATGTCTTTGTGCCACAGGATGAGCTCCATTCCACTGCTACTCTGATTATATGACACCAGATTCTTTTCTGCTCTGCATAGTTAAGAGTCAGCATTATGCTGAAATGCAACTGGTCACTTTTTGAATTCAAAGCCCATTTGGCCCTGTGATACTAGAAGCTCCCTTTCTGTACACAATTTGAGTCTGCTTGTGACTTGCATTCTACTTTACTCATATAGCTATATATTCTCATTACCATGGCTGGGCGTTAGGAACCTCTTGACCATAACCTGAGGCATTTACTGATTCAGATTCTTTTTTTAGTTTCTCAAGTTCCTTGTTGCTATTAAAGACCTGCACCTGACAGTGTCCTTGTCTGCATGTGTTAATGAACTTTCTTCACTTGACTGTCTCTCAGGTTACCAGATTCTCATGTAAAATATGTCATCAATGTTCTGTATGTTGTATTCTCTCACTGGCACAAGGCTTGCACACTTAACTGACAAGACAGTCTGAAGACCAGTGGCACCTTGTCACAGTGGCATGTCAGTGGGGGGTCACACTGCCTGACTAGTTCCGCATTACAATCGATTTCAAATGTTATCACACTAAGTGGTCATTGAGGACATGCAGACCACTACTGGCCAGTTTTCAATTTCATGGCTACTTTAGCCGACTGGAATCAGGTTTATTTTTTGTGCCATATGCCACCTGTGCACTGGGTTATTTGCTCACAAGTTCTGCCTTGAAGAAAATAGCAACAACAACAATTCAGCATCAAATAAGAATGATTAAGAGATGTCAGACACAGAAATACAATAAAGTAATTATCAACCGCATCAGAAGGGACAAATGTGTTAGACAGCGGGAAGCACATGCGTTGAACTGAAGTGGAGAGCATCTGAATAAACTAAGGAGGCTCTTCACTACCTGAGAAGCAGGGACAAAAGGTCTCATGGTGTTTTCACCAATGCTGTATAATTACAAAATAAACTAGAGGGCTGTTTTAGCTAAACATGACCAATTAGCTCAGGTTTCAAAGACATAAATAGGACTAAAACAATTTCAAATTACAGTGTCATTGGGGCAGCAGTGGTCTGTATCAAAATGATGAAGAAGAGGCCTCCATTCTAATGGGTTCTGCTTTCAAGATGTAAAAGTCCTGCAAATCCTGGGCAAATTTTAAAATAACATTAATCACCCCCATCTTGTACACAAGGACCATTTACCCGCACATCTGCTCTGCTCCATTCATGACATCAACAGTGACTGGTGTTTTAACTTTGTCTGGGACAACCAGCACCCTGGCAAAGGTGGCTAACTTGACTATGTGATAAACGCGCCAACCCGACACAGAGTGACACCGGAGGCACATGTAAAATAAATAAACTTTTTATTTTTCTTCACCTGGGGGCCACATCTTCCCCGTGTCCCTCAGGCACAACACAGTCCCAGCACTAAGCACAAACCACACAAAATAAACTCCTTCATCTCTCTCCGAGATCCTCCACTCCTCCCAGGCAGCTCTCTCCCTCTTCCTCCTGACTGGCTCCCGGAGTAGTGGCTGCTGGCTCCTTTTATAGTCCACCCGGAAGTGCTCCAGGTGCTTGATCACCCACTTCCGGTTGCACTCCCGGCTGTGGCGGTGTGGCAGTCACACAGGATCCCAGCAGGGCTGTGGAGAACTTCATCTCCCAGGGAGCCCTGCGGGTATCTGAGGCACCACTGTCACCCAGGGGAGCTGCCACCCAGCATTCCAGGGGAAGTACTGTGCAGCCCATGGCAGTTCCCCCGGACCAGGTACAGAAGGGGCGTCCCAGCCAAGCATGGGCCCCGACCATCCGCCACAACTGTCTGTTGTTGAATCACGGATACATGGAGCCACCTTTAATCCTTTGCTTGGGCACTGTCTTGGTAAAGATTGCATGTTCTTCTCATGTTCATGTGAGATTTTCTCAGGTTACTATTTTCTTTCTACATCCCAAACACACACAGGCTAGGTTGTTTGACAGCTCTAAACTGGCTGTGGGTTAGGGATTAGGGTTGGTTTCTGGTTGCACCAATTCTTTCTGGTTGTTAGAATAAGCAAATTTGGAAAAGTACTGAGCCTATGATTGGTGAATGTTTATCATTCTATGAATTCCAGTATGCGACCCTCTGTTTTTAGGGTTCTGTCCTGTGTAGTCCCAGTATTTCCCTTTACCCCAGTAATCTCTCACTAGTCAGGCAACTCCTCTGTAGTGACTGATGGCTAATGGTTATGCCCATGACTTCTCCACATTTTCTGCCCTGATGGTATGCTCACTTTCAGGTCTCTCTTCTGTCTTAATAGTAACCTCAGACAGGCAGCATTATAGAATTCTGCACTCTGCATTGTGTTTTGGTTTAGTACTACTTTGTCCAAGGTGTCATACAACATTTGAGATACAATTGGTTACATTACTATTGATTTTCCAGTTTCAGCACAGGAAGGTGAAGTGACTTGCTCATGGTCACACAGTGGCAGTAGCAGGATTTGAAACTGCAACCTCAGGGTCTGTAGTCCACTATGCCACACTGCCTACCTAATGTGATAGTGTGCAACTACACAGAAAGGCACAAGAATACAAAAACACAGTAAGTCTGGCAAACAAGAGGATGCCTATCAGTCCTATTTGTTAGCTTAGAGTTAAAATGTCCTTAGCTTAATACCCAATCCAAAAAAAATATTCTGTTAAATTGCTGTTTGTAAAACTGAAATATTGAAAAAATCTTTCTTTCACTTTTTTACCTGTTAAATACCTTATTTGCTCTTCTTGTATGTTTTATGGTATTGTCTGATGAAACCAAACCTGCACATTATCTGAGGCAACTGGCAGGGTGTAGCCGAGATTGGTTCTGTGACTCTAGCTCCCAAACTTTCCCGGCTTTGTTTTTACGTGAGACTTGATTCAGTCCGCCAAGTGATAAAAGAAATCATTTGCTCGCTGTGAGAGGCGTCCTCGCACAGGCGACTCTGATAACATGCCAATGCTTTGAAGCGCTGTGCTGACGCCGACTGAAGAGGCTGTATTTATAAGAGTAGATATGCCTGCGCCTCCTGAATTCTGTCTCAAGTTCCAGTTTCTCTGAGAGCTCCTCTCCGAGCAGCACCTGGCATTCCACAAGTTAGAAGTGCATTGGCTGGTTATGTAATCAGCTGGCAGAGTGTTGCTTTGGAAGTGCACCTCAAATTGGGGGTTCTGGACAATCTTGGCTTTTACTTTTGAGCACTTTAATACATTTTTCAGCTGCTCATTCAGCAGAAAACTCCACAGTTAGTGCAAGATTTAAGCTATAAAACAAGTGGTTGAAAACAATTGATTTACTACCTCCTATGGTATTGGAGGCAAGGCAGGAACCAAACACGGAAAATCCAGTATCATGTAATATTGTGGGGCAGCCAAGGTGGCACTTTTTCAGGCCAAGCAGCTGGTTAAAATGCAACTTATTAATTCTACACTGGGGCCTTCATAAAGCTTATTTAAAGATATCCTGAAGCCACCTCTGCTTGAATGACCACATAGATGGGCAGTTGATAAACTTTGTAAGCATTTACTATGACAAAGTGGCATTAAGACTGCAAGGAGCCATGAATAGAGTGGGGTTCAATATTTGTTCCTCAAATTGACAGTTGGCACCGGCTGGTCTTCACTAACACTAAGCTTGCTCAGTGGATAGCCTTTCATTTAACGAGTGGCATATCTTTTCAGATTTGCATCTCCTTTCATTTAATGGCCAGTCAAGCAGGTTAAACTAGCAGCAGACACCTGCACTTCGGTTTTGACTTCTTTGGTTTGAAGGAGGAGGAGCATAGGGATAATCACACCTGTCCCCCATCCACCATATTGAGCCATTGCTCAGAAAGACGGCATCTGATAAGCATGTCCAACAGAGCAGTAATGACTATTAGGCTAGAATTAAGGCCAATCAATTGATCTTTGGGAGAGCTGAAGAAACCAAATTAGTCTGGAGTCAGTTACTGTCTGAAAACGGAGCGTAATTCGATTGCTTCTCCTAACTGATTGAAAACAGCTCCTATCTGTTCCCTGCAAGGCTGGTTCTCAGCTGATCACAGATAAAAACACACATATTTCTATTAGATGCTGACAGAAATTGCACTTTCCTAACCCAATAAGGTGAGTAATCATAATAGATGGGCTTAATAATACAAAAGCCATCGCTGGTCAGGATTTACTAGCGTGCTGCTCTCCAGGCCAAGACGTGGCTAATGCACCAGGGGTGTGGTGAATGTCATGCGGTGGCCCCATCTGGTCCTGTGCTTGGTGGGACTTCCTGTTGACTTCTCGTATTCATAGATGGTCCTGCCATCCTAATGCTAACTCAGTCACCCTGTACTGACAGACGACCCCAACAGATATTCATTTCTTTTCAGTTAAATTTGTTCTTACTGTATATAGTGTCCTTCACTTAAGACAGACATGGCTGCACAGATCCTGTGGATGAGTTTTGTTTGGATTTGATACCAGGCTATTTGCTATTTTTATTCATACCGTCATTATGTGTCAGATATTTATCTCTAGCTTGAAATTTAATTTGTTGTCGGATTTGTATTGGGTCTTCATATGGTTAATAATAATAATAATACGTTTTATTTATAGAGCACCTTTACCATGCTCAAGGCGCTTCACAGAGTATATGTAACATTGGATAGAAATATTTACTGCGAAGAACACTGGAACGGATAAATACTGGATATGCAAAGCAATAAACAGAATATAGAGAAGAAAAAAAAACATGAGTAAAATACTAATTTCAGTACTAAAAGAAAGCCTGAACAAATAACATCATGTGTGATGTAACACATACACAAATTATCTGGAGCATCTGGACAGAGAGGTAAACTGAATGAAGGGGCAGAATGTCAGGTTAAAAGCCTTCCTGAACAGATGAGTTTTAAGTTGTTTTTTAAAAGAATGAATGGAGTCAGCCGATCTCAGTCCAAAGTGTGGGTGCTATAGAGCTGAAGGCTCTGTCACCCATAGAGTGCAGGTTAGTGTGAGGCACAACAAGATTGCCAGAATCAGAGAACTTTAGTGGGAGAACAGGAAAATAGCGATGGAGAAGGTCACTGATGGAGTCTGGTGCAGGGCCATTTAAAGCTTTGTAGGTTATTAATAGAATCTTATACTCGATCCTGTAAGACACAGGGAGGCAGTGACAGCGAAGCAGGATGGGTGTGATGTGCTCACTGTTGCTGGTTTGTGTAAAGACTCTTGCAGCATAATTTTGAACCAACTGGAGCTGTGATATAAGATTAGAAGGGACACCTGCCAGTAGGAAGTGACAATAATCAATACGGGATGTGATAAAAGTATGGACAGCGTCAGAAAAGGAGAGGAATGAGTGAACACAATACATGTGATGGAGGTGAAAGTAAGAAAATTCCTTAATGTGGCTTACGTGGGTGGAATAAGAAAGGGAGGAATCAACAATGACACCAAGATTTCTTTTATTAGAAGGTCTGGTGAGACCTTTAGTACCAATTTTCAGGAGTTCAGTTTTGTTGCAATTTAATTTTATAGAGTTCTGCTCCATTCAGGTTTCACTGAGGTAACTTGTGAACTGAGAAAGCTTTTAACACTGAAATAGAGTTGAGTGTCATCTGCATAAAAATGATAACCCAGTCTATACCTACGAATGAAATGGACAAGGGGAAGCATATAAGTACAGAAAAGAAGAGGGCCGAGGACAGAGCCCTGAGGAACTCCTTATGTGACTGGCGCTGAGCTGGATCTGCTGTTGCCAAGGCTAACAAACTTTTGCCTGTCAGTCAGATAGGACTTGAACCAATGGAGGGCAGTGCCAGAGATACCCAGCATGTTCTCCATTCTGGGCAGTAGAGTGTCATGTCTGACAGTTTCAAATGCTACACTGAGGTCTAACAGAAATAATATGCTGGTTTGCCCACAGTCTACTGCCATAAGTAAATCATTGGTTACACCTAAGCAGGGCAGTTTCACAGCTGTGTTGTGCTGTGAAACCAGACTAAAAGGATTCCATGAAATTATTAGAAGTTAAGTAATTGGTGAGTTGTGGGGCTATAACACAGTCAATAACTTTTGACAGAAAAGGTGAGTTAGAAATGGGCTGAAAATTAAGATTGTCAGCATCAAGACCAGACTTTTTTAACATTGAGGTTACAGAAGCAATTTTAAAAGTGGCTGACACAAAGCCAAGGGATGTATTTATTATTGTTGTAACAGTCAAGATTATGGCATGAAGGCAGGACTTAAAATTTATGATGGGGATGGGGTCCAGTACATGGGTAGTCTGTCTCATTAAACAAAGCAGGTCATTAACAAATGCAGATGTGACTGGTTAAAATTTAGAAAAGGAGGTGGATGGAGTGGGAAGACTGGAGTGGGAAAGATATAACTGGATGCTGGATTTATGTTAAATGAATGATTTAGATCTTTAATTTTGTTATGGAAAAAATTGAGAACTTTTTCACAGACTTCAGTAGAGGAGGTAAAAGGGCTCTGAAAAGGGCACTATATCCAGTAAATACTGGGTTCCTGGACACATTTTACTTTTGCTTGTTAAATTTTTCTTAGTGAGTATTATTTTGTCAGGTTTCATGTACAATTTTGAATCTGAATTGATGGCAGATTCATATGAACAATTCATCCATTCATTTATATCAGAACCTGCTTATTCTAAAACAGGAGGCAAAGCCTATCTTGTCATTGTCACATGCTAGGCAGAAACTAGTAGTGAACAGGGTTCATTGAAAAGACAATACACTGATCAGCCACAACATTAAAACCATTAACAGATAAAGTGAATAACATAGATTATCTCTTTATAATGGCACAAGTCAAGGGGTGGAATATGACAGGCAGCAAATAAACTGCTGGTTCTTGAAGATGATGTGTTAGAAGCTGGAAAACTGTGCAAGCATAAGGATCTGAATGACTCTGAGAAGGGCCAAATTGTAAAGGCTAGATGAGTGGGTCAGTGCATCTCCAAAATAGCAAGTTTTGTGCAGTGGTTAGTACCTACCAAAAGTGGTTCAAGGAAGGACAACCAGTGAAACAATGACAGAGTCATGGGCACCCAAGGCTCATTGATGTGTGTGGGGAGCAAACCCATCTTGTGCAATACCAAAGAAGAGCTACTGTACCACAAATTGTTGAAGAATTTAATGGTGGTTATGAAAGAAAGGTGTCAGAACATACAGTGCATGGCAGCTTGCTGCATATGGGGCTGCATAGTGCAGACCAGTTCTGAGAAACTAGAAAGTATTAAATTATATAATTTGAAGGAAAAGAAAACACAAATACATCTTACCTGAAGTGTTTCTTAATCCTGTTTCCCTTCCTTAAACTTTGTAAGTTAGCATACATGAATACTTTGTTTATTCCCTTTACCCCTATTGGACTCTGTAGTCTCAAAATATTGGAAAGCTGTATGAAGTTGTTTTAGAATATTTTAAATTTCCATAATGACAGTATCGTGCTAAAAGATGATGAGTAGTTAAAAGTCTGAATTAGTGTAAGCTGCCATAATTTGGTGTAATGATTTACTTCACGAGGCAGAAGTACATAATAAAGAAGAAGGGCCTCAGATATTTGAAATTTTAAAATATGTGCTTCAGTTTGAATCCAAATAGCCTAAATAATTGAAATTCCTAATTTTTCACCCTCTGATTGAAGTCAATGAAGGGCTAGATCCTTAATTAAAGATAAATCAAAAATACTGTCATATTCATAATCACTGACATTGAAACTGTCTAAAATGATACCTCACAGGCTTATGTTTGAAAGTTGTCATTTTTAACTTTTAACTGGGAGTGGCATTTAGAGGGCTAGGAGCACCGGTAAAGAATCAAATATCATAAATATTTAAGACGTTTTCTTTCTTCTTAAATTTTCCTTTTTATCATTCTGGCGTGTGTTCAGACTATAGTGTGTATGTATATATATATTTATTTAGCTATCTATTTATGTAATTATTTATTTAAAGAGTCTCTGTAAAAAGTCGTTTCCCCTGTTGACAAATAATGAAGTTCTATTCTATTCTAAATATCATCTTCGTAATCAGCAACCTTGAAATAGCATAAAACGACACTCCACATGCCTATATTACCGATCTCCAGTTCTTCAAAGTTGTGTAAAAAAAAAGAGTAACTTTGACCCGTTGTTTCCCATTGTAGCAAGCAGTTCTTATGAATAGAAGAACTCACTTGTATGAAAACATTACATGCCTAATGGAGTTAGTGTAAGTGTGGTAAGGTCAAACTAACTTTTTGAACTCTCCTTTCATTGTCTCCCTTCAAGAGCTTTTACGCACCTTTTCTCCTTTTATCTGCCTTGGCTTTATTCTCTCCTTTTTCATCTATATGCCACCTGCTCTTTCCTGATGAAGGCTTTAAGCAGAAATGTTGTGCCTTTTACCTTCTTTTCTTCTCAATGAAAACATATACTTTAACCTTTGTTAAATGTTTAATGTTGCTGCTGATACTCTAAATTTTAACCATTTCATCTCAGTGTGTGCTGTACTGGTCAGCTGTATTATTATTATTCTGTTCTTGTTTGTTTGTTTGTTTTGTTTTTATTTCTAACTCTTTTCTCTCTTTCACTACATGTAAATGCACTTTTCTACACTATTTGTCCAGACTGCTGGAGACACTCGGATGTGTGGCGGCAGGTCTGGCCACACTGACTAAATAAACCGCTGGAAATGAGCGAGTTACAATCAGCTTGCAGCTTGTGGTCTTTGTCTCCCTCTGCAGGCTGATCTGTACATTGCAAGATATGAGATTACTCCGCCTCTCCTTAAAGTAAAGTTGGACAGGTTAGCCTTGCAACACTGTTAGCCATACATCCCTGTTCGATAATCTAAGCCTATAAATAAGAAAATCTAAATGAGTATTCCTTAAACATACGTACACATCTAAACATCTGTGAAGCACTGGAGGCTAAATGTGAATGGAGTATGGCAGAGGAGACATACCAGGTGTTTTCAGCGAATATTTTTCAATTACTCAAAAATAGTCAAGAATTTTAAAAAGGGTTTCAAAGAAGTATTTTGGATGTTTTATTTCTAACCACTTTTAATTGAAACATTTTTTACAGTACATTTAACATTGCAGCAGACTAGAATTGGTTAAAAACGCTGATAAATGCTTTGATCAGTATTTGTTGACTTTGAATTTTCTACAACTTCAATTTAATATAATATATCTTTCAATTTCATAAAGAGAATTAATAGGTTCATTCGTAGTAAAAATCAGAAGGTATATTCAGTAAAGCAGAAGATCATGTGAACTGAATTTGTCAAAAATTTTATAGAGAACTAAGATTTTGGGATTGTAAGAAGAGTGGCAAATCTGATCTGTTTTAGATTGATGTGAGATTAGGGCAAATACAGGAAAGTCATCATGCCTGAAAATGTTGAAATTGTGTTCAGATGTGTCTGACTTAAAGTTAAAATGTGACCCTAATTTTTATTAGTGTACAGGGAAAAAATAAAATTGCAAGCTCCACAAGGAGTGCAGTGATTCCAAGTGAAGCTGCTTGCTATCCTGGTTTACCTGCCTGTGTTCGACTTGTCAGGCTGAGAGAGTGCCGTGTTTAATCACTGAGTTTGTTAGTAAAGGGTTTTTTTTACACCTAAGGGCCCCCGCATAAGTTTCAGAACATGGTAAACCTATCATAATAAAGCAGTTGGCACAGACTCTGTGTATGTGCTTCTGCTGCTCTTCAAAAGTGTCTTTTTGTGTTTGCTTGCAGGTGTTCAGATGGCTCTTAAGATGAGTGTGATCATCTGCATCAACGTTAAAATTATTTCATTTAGTCCGTGTACACAAGTACAGATCTGTGTATGAGGGAATTATGGCTTTAGGACTGCAGCTGGTTTGTATGCTAAGTGTAGGGGGAGTGCACACGATTAAAAGCACTATAAAAAGAAAGAATCAATGACATCTGCATTAAGGGGTGGAATGGGGCTGTATTTGCTTTCAAAGAGATTCACCCTACTTTGTTTTTGGTTTCTGTGGTAGGGAAAGTGTAGAGAATTTGATCCACAAGCACTCCTATGCCCGCTCACCAATACGGACCTATGCTGGAGAAGAGGACGGTTTAGGAGATGAAGGTCATTTACCACACAGCAGAGGTAAGAGGCATGACAGTGTGGCGTGCATATCAGGGAATCTTTTATGAAAGCATGTTGTGAACAGCACTGTATTCAAAACTTTTTAAAAACCTGGCAGGATCTAATTAGTAACATTTTAGAATAAGCATTTAAATTGACAAAGCGGATTCTCTTCCCTTTTTTATCTTATTATATTTATTTTTCCTACTATTAAAGTTTTACTTTGTTGGCCTAGCTGTCTTTTTCATGAGTGGGGGTTGATTTGACTTGAACTTAGTTCTGTAAAATTTGACTTGCCTGTATGGAATGTTATTTGCTTTTACAACAGATAGGCTACTTAGCTTTAAGTTCTGAATGAGAGCGAGCACAAAAATGAAAAGCAAAGCAAAACCAAGCTGTGACAGAGCGGCAGTTTTTGTTTTAGTAATGATTTTGTGCTTAAAAACAGCCAGGAAGGGTGCTGCTGCCTTAGAACTCCAGAGTCTTGGATTTAAAGTCGTATGTGGACTTTGCACGTTTTCCCTATGTCTGTGTGTTTCCTGCCATTTTCCCAAGACATACTGTCCATCTTAAGAGTTATTGATGACTCTGAAATGGTCCCATTTGAGACAATGTCCCTTAAGATGGACTGGCACCCTGTCCAGGATTGGGTCCCAGATCACCCCCAGTGCTCCTTATGATAAATTAAACAGCCTAAGAAGATCTGAAAAAAGCCCAAGATAGCAAATGGACAAGAATGGCCTTATCAGAAAGCAAATGCAGTAGTGGTTTTCAGCATTCTCATGCTCACCATTGTAACATTTGTATTATTAGTTATCGTTTTCAAGGGCAGGCAGCATGGTGGTGGCAACGCAGGAACTGCCCATGTGGAGATTTCTCCCCAATCCAAAAGACATGCAGGTTACAGAAAAGGGTAAATCAAAACTGGCCTGATATCAGAGAGTGGAGTTGTGTACTGTCAGGATAATGTAAAATCTTTCTTTTGAGGAGTGTATTGCCAACAGGCCAGACCAGTATTTATCTTCTAATTCCCCCAGTGTTTCAGGCTTGACGACAGATTCCAATATGTCATGAAATCCTAAGTCGCTCGCCATGCCCTTGGTTTACCCTCAGGTCTCTATCCATAGTTGACAGCTTGGTGATATCCTTACCAGATGAAAAAAAAAACTCCTTCATTGTCTCCTGTCATTCTGAAGTAGAAGAGTCCCCCTAAACTGTTAACAACCTCACCCTGAAATGGCGATTGAGCTACGTTCCCCTTACAGGACCTCAATTTCTTTTCCTGCCAAGGAGTTCTAAAGTTGCAGACCAGTCACCTTTTGGTGACATCTCCTGGCAGCCACTTCATGCCCCTGAGGTGCAGGAGCAGGTCCATCAGATAAGGGCTTTAAACCCGTCTTGAAGAGAGACATCTGTTAGCATTCTGAAATCACTAAAAAGTGACAGTTTGGAAATCTGGATCTGCACAGAACTCATAACTTTTTATTTGAGTAGGCTTCAAATTGTGGAATGCTCTCAAAACATAAACTTGTAGTAAGAAAAAGAATCAGTCTCTTAGAGCAACACTTTAAATAAAACATATTAAAAAAATAAACTAGAATGTACTGTACATACTACAAACTACTTCAGCAAACATAGAAGAAGTTAATTTTTTCCAATGTCATATGGTGGATCAGGTGTGAAATAGCCTGAGCTGCTGGAAATTACTGCTGGCAAAAAAAAAAAATAAATAAAAAAATCCAAGAAGACTATAGAAAAGAGAAAGACTTTAAGAAAATAATACATACAGTGAGATTATAACATACAAACCAATTACAAGATTAAAATTAGAATATGGTGATAGCTACTATCTCAAATTTAACATGCACTTTTACAAAAAATACCAGGCTGCTGGTCTGCTCCACAAAAACCAAAACCCACTAGGAACCACACGAGGAAATGATGAAAGCATCTTACACTCACAAGGTTCCCGGCCTTTTTGTAGGCAACAACAGAGTTCTTTCAACTTGTTCACGCCTGTTCGATCATGAATACATTGTTTGATACCTTTAATTATGTTTGTGTGTTATCATTTTCATGAAATGCACTATATAAGCATCTAAAGTTTTGTTATATTTGGTGGAAAAGAAATGTCCCTCATACTTTATCCATTTAACCTTGTGTTACATGCACCCCACAATACTTACCCTGGGAACCTCATCAAAGGTGGGCTACATTACACGCTTCTGGAACATTGACTTTTAGTCACTCACCTTGCCTTTCATTCAGCTTGTCCAGCTTTCCACCACTGACAGGACTGTTCACAGGTATCCCCATGCACCCCTACAGGACCAGGATTAGGTAGGAAAGGGACCACTAACTCATCGGCCATTGCTAATGTCAGTAAGTACAAAGGTTGTTTCAGTGAGGTAATTACATGCTTTATTTCATCTTCACCTATGTTTATTTGTGGAGAAACCAGACATACCCAAAATTTGGGAGTTAAATAGTTGAAAACATACAGTCTGTCAACAAAGTCCACACAACTAGCTTTGTATTGGGTGGTCCACCTTTAGCAGTTATATGGTTGCAGTCTTTACCTTCTTAGGCCAGTTGTGTTGCTTGTTAACTTTGGGGCACTACTGCAGGTGGCTGGCAGAAACAGATATTGAAGAAGATGCTTCCAAAGCCTCTCCTTTATACAGTGCCCTGATGAAGTACATTTTTTGGAAAAGTACTAGTAAGCAAGACAATATGGCAAGCCACATAGTGTGAAAGTTGCATTGGTTGAAATAGAACTAATAATTTGTCAATGGTCTTTTCACTTCTTAGTGAGACCACATTGACCACTTAGTTAAATACAATAATGTTAAAAAAAAGCTCTAATCATTTATTTTGTATCTGTTTCTAAGCATACACTGGGTTATTCCATATGAGTTTGTACAAATCTAATAGACATGGCACCATATTAGTACTTGCTTTTACATTTGCATTTCTCCCATTAATCCATATGTATACTGACTAAACATCCTGCATTAAAAAAGCAATTGCCCAGCCCAGTCCTGCTCTGCTAAACACACAATTAATGTAATATTAACATTTCTTTATTCTTTCTACATTGCTGTTTACATATTTTATGAAACTACATCATGTGTAAATAATCCTTTCCTATAGTATTCCAGTCTTAACAAACCACACAAATTGAAACAGTATGAGACTTATTTAACGAACTGTAAAATGTATTATTTTGACCCCATACAGCTGTTGAGTCAGAACAAGTATTTAACTTTAAATGTGAAAAGCTTTCCTGTATAATCCCTCTATTATAAAAGAAAATCTTATTACAAGACTATTGGCAAGAAATTTTTTCAAGTCCCGTCCTCCTCTCAACCATTTATAACCACGGTCCTCTCACCACTCATTCGTGTGAATGCTTTTGTCAGACACAGTTCCTGCACTCTCAGCTCTTATAAATTTTTACATTTTCCTCACTGTAAGTTTCCAATAAAAGAACACTTATGCCCAAATCATATCGAAGAATTTCATCCCGAAGGGTTATCAACAGAAGAAATGAGTACACGGGCAATCCTAGCACTGAGAAATGATGAAGTCAAATTAATTAACGTGAAAATAGTTGATCGGTTACACTGCAAATTGGTTAAATGCGTATCAACAGACTATGCTGTCAAACAATTGTGACATGTAAAATTTTAACAGGTGACAAGAAAGTTAATGTAGTACATCTTCCGTGGATAACATTAGACACCAAAGACAGATCTTGATATGCCATTCGTATTAAAATGATTACAGTTTCCCATTAGAATAGCTTTTGCTATGACAATTAAAAAATCACAGGGACAAACATTCGAAAAAGTCGGTTTATTTATTAGAGAGAAAGAAACTCATAGGCAGTTATAAGTTGCGTTGTCACGATGTAAGTCCAAACACGGAATCAAAATTCAATGCGATATTGATGAAAAGTTAATTCAAAAAATTGTTTTTACTGAAGTTTTACAGTAAAAGTGTAAGTTTAAAAAGTATTTTCATGTTAATTTTAAAGCCAAACAGACCAAAAACATATAATGCAACGAATACCTCTAACGCAACATGAAACATAATTTTCTTTCAATTTATTACGTTTGACTATTTTTTACAATGATTAATTACTTGCTGTAATGTAAAACAGTTAGTTCCATTATGCATATGTAACAATTCCCATAAAAATAATAATCTCTTTAAATTGTACATCCACTTTCCCATATGCGAGCGGCAGATCCACAAAGTGGCTAGCGTGTAGTGCCCGCCTGGGGGTTGGCGAGCGAAGAGAGCAGGGGGCAGAGTCCCCTAGTAATAAATTATTGAAATCATCCTCATTGACAGTTTCACAGCTTCTAACACAACCTGCTTTAAATTAGACACTTTATGCGACTCTTTAATAAAATGACAGTAGACTGGATGTTTTACATTGAATGTTTGCTACTATCTTCTAAAATGGCACAGTTAGAGAGCTGTTGAATAACAATCCTGCCATTTATAGTATCTATATGTGTAGAGTCATGTTTTTGTATCTTATTATAACAAATGCACCTTAAATATAGGAAATGACCTTTCTTTAAATTTAAGTCTGTGCTGACTGCCGTTGTTGGAATTTTTGGCTTGCGCAGCCCGTTTCACTCACCCTTGATTCAAGATTTAAAATCGTGGAGGATAAACTTCCAACATGGATTTTATACCTGATAGATAGTATTTCTTGGTTTGCGATACATTCTATTTTATTTCTATATTTCTTAGATGTAAAGCAGTAGTTCTCAACCTGTGGGGCGGGCCCCCCTAGGGGGGTGCGAAGTAACAAAAAGGGGAACGCGAAGATGTGAAAAAAAGAAAACAAGAATCAAAAATATGAGAAAAACATCTGTTGAAACCAAGACAAATTAACTTAAACTGCATTCTGATACTAGAACAATAAATATAGAGTTAGATAAATGTCTACAAAAGTTAAATAGGTATAATAAAATATGCATCTACATTTCAAAAAATTGTTGGGGGGGCGCGATTAAAACTGTTATGAAAACTCAGGTTGCAAATACTTAAAGGTTGAGAAATGCTGATTTAAAGTGTTGCTCTAACAATGGAAGTCTTTTTGTTATTTCTTCTAATATAAATTTATTTTTTGAGAGCATTCCCTGTTTATATTGGTTTGAATTTTGCTAATTTCGAATAAGAAATAATTGGCTGACACTTAAGATACTCAATTTAGGCAACACCACTACAAACCATTTGCCTTTGGTTCATATTAATCTGGTACTAACAGACACAAGCAATCTTGAACTCAGTTTAAAGTACAGATAATCCCAGATTAGCACAAGAATCCAGGAAGTCTCCACCCGATCTTTTAAATTCTGCCTTCTAATGACGCTTCTCCACATTCACCCTGTGAGTGTCCATCTTCTTGAAGGAAAACAGAATCAAAAGTATGGAAATTACTACTGTGTGAAGTTTGATTCTTTCAAGACTATTCTTACTCCTTGCTTTGAGTATCACAGCCCCCTGGTTCCCCTACTATTTGCTGACTCTTCCTGTTGTTTCACATTGTGCATTATAGTCACCTATTAGCCCTAGTGAGGGTTTGCACTTGACTAAAATGTTTTTCTTCCTGCTCAAAAATGCACCTCTCCATTGCAGGGTCTGCTTTCACCACGTCAGACAATCTGTCTCTGAGCTCCTGGGTAACGACATCCTCAAGTTTTTCCAGCTTTCAGCACCCACAGTCGCTGTCTGCTATCGGCAACAGTACAACCATTGCTAATGCTCTCCCACACCCAATCCAGGGTTCGCTGCCTCCGTATAGCCGGCTGGGCATGCCCCTCACCCCAACAGCTCTCACCAGCTCAATGCAAGGTAGTGGGCCCACCTTCCCATCATTCCATATTCCGCGATACCACCAC
Organism: Polypterus bichir lapradei; assembly: GCA_026402145.1. Classification (NCBI taxonomy): domain Eukaryota; kingdom Metazoa; phylum Chordata; class Cladistia; order Polypteriformes; family Polypteridae; genus Polypterus; species Polypterus bichir. The sequence continues at coordinate 4,479,755 of JANRMT010062843.1, forward strand.
TACTTCCAGCAGGGACCTTATGCTGCTATTCAGGGACTGCGACATTCCTCCACAGTGATGACGCCATTTGTATGACTGTAAAGCTCAGAAGTCCACTTCTTGTAAATACACAATTGACACAAATTCAACACTGCAGTTAAACATCAACAAACTGAGGAGGCTGAAGGAATCAAAACTTGTTCCTGGCAAATCTTAAGGAGATGTAGTAGACCTCATTTCACTGTCATGGCCATGAGCGCGTCCTTTTCTCATGAAAGTCAAGACATTGATACCTATGGCTCCTGTCTCACATGTCTGGACTTTGATCACTTGCCAAAAGTAAATCAGTATACTGTGGCTTGTCCATAATTCAACTTGGGAGAATGAACTGGTGTTGCTCAGTCTCTCTGGAAGTTGCTCTGTGGTCAATCTGAATTGTTCTTCCTTCTTGCTTACTGAAGCAGCATGCTAGTTGGCCTTTTAGACAACAATCCAAACAGGACTTTCTACCTACTGAGAAGTGGCTTCTTAATCATCGAGGGAATGCTTTGAAGGTGGCGTTACCGTGAGACATTTGTGCCTGCCTTCCATCAGCTACAGACCCAGATTCAAGAAGTATTACACTTTCTTGTTTATAGACTCGGGGGCAGGACAGATTACATGATTTCCTCCAAATCTTCTCTCTTGACTTCCTGTTTCACCCTACTGTAAAAAGACAGCCTGAGTTTGGTATCAATTGACCTTCAAAATCCGCCAGAAGACTCTTTGAGACCTGCACATCCCTTCAAATGCATGCAGAGTTGACTTTGGAGTTGCATTGTTTTGGACATCAGGTTGAGCAACATAAGTGTGAAAAGTTAAATTAAATCCACCACTCTCCACTTAGCAGAAACTACCTCCAGCTACTCTTCACTAGTTTGTGAAAATGGTTGTGATTTACATCTCAACATTTAAGAAATTGAGCAGCAGCAGCTTGTCATGCAAAGTGTACAGTAGGGAACTCCTGGTGACTTCCGAGTGTGGCGGACCATAAGAATCTACTTTTATGGATGATTTCATTATTTATCATGCATGTTTGTGGTGTGGAACACACAAACACCTTCACTTGAAAATTTTGTTATGTGCCCACGTGTTATTTGTTGCCTCTCTAGTGACCCCAAACTCTTCCACTAGACCAGATGCAAGTCTGCCCCCCCCCCCCCCCCTCTCAAGAGGTAAACCAATCCCGTACCCTTGTTAGGGATTTGCATGTAGCTTACACAGTCTGTCCATGCCACGTAAATACTCATGCCAAGAAAACTTGTATAAACCATTTGGAAATATTGATACATGCATGTCCATTATGCACAACTCTAGTAGTGTGCTCCAGATTCAAATTAAGTTATACTCAATGCAGCCAAGTGGCTTAAATGCAGTGTAAAAATAATTGATCACCTCCAACAGTGCAACCACCTTTATGCTTAGTTGCAGTAAGCATTTGTACTGCATGCATCTCTTTAATCATTTGCTAGTACTGTAAACGAATATAGCAGGCCACTCCATCATGTTGCGCCATATTGTTTTACTTGAAAGGAAGGCATCCATGCTAATCAATTCTAGCACCGATTTGTTCTATTCTGCGTCACTCAGACATGCTAGTGTTCACTGGTAGTCTGCTTCACCGTGAGATGCAATGTGCATTACATGCATTAGATTTTCTCAAATTGCTACCTTCTATATGTATAAATAAATCTATTACACTACAACTCTGAGATGGTTTAAGTAGATTCCAGAAATGGCTACATGGATAGACAGAAGTACAGAGTTTATTGGTGCATGCTAAGCTGTCCTGAGCAAAGAGGATGTTGCTGCTCTTTAAAAGAAAGCAGAACACCTAATTTAAGAATCTATCCATCCATCCATTTTCCAACCCGTTGAATCCGAACACAGGGTCACGGGGGTCTGCTGGAGCCAATCCCAGCCAACACAGGGCACAAGGCAGGAACCAATCCCGGGCAGGGCACCAACCCACCACAATTTAAGAATCTATAAATTACAAAATAGTAAGTGAGCACCAATGGCTCTACTATCCACATCAGTGCGCATATTCGAGGGTTACAGAGAATGAGGAACTGTGCTTTTGATTGGGTTAGGGCCCCATGAAGTAAGAGTATATCCCACACACAGAATGAGGCCAAAAGACAACTTGCTAATGTGCTCAAGAGCTGGATTTCATGTGGTAGGCATAGTGCAGAAAACTCAGAATGCATGAATATGAAAAGGGTTGTCACGTTTGAATACTTCCAGCTTGATGATAAGACGGGTGGTTTTCCTTGCTTGGATTTTTTTTTTTTTTTTGAAGGTGGTGGGCATTTAAGAACATGCTCATTATATATACATACACTATCTTCATTTGAAATGATCTGCTGTAAAGAAGTTCCCTCTCTTCCTTAGACACTATTTGTCCAGTTTCTGTTCAAGCTTTATTTGGGGTCACTTTATATTGCAATAACTCTGCTGCCCATAGAATTTTAAATGGAAGCATTCCCAATATAGAGTTCATTAAGGCCACACCATATGCTAGTTGTTACAATTGCACACAATTTACAAAAATATGGGATTTATTATTTCATTTTTTCAGTATGGCTACACATGATAAACCAAAATCATGCAACTGAAATAGCAATTACAGTAAGGATCCCCAGACATACTAATTTAGAAGCATCATATCATTTCATTCAATAAATTAAGGGTGCTGTCTTACAAGGATGGGAAGAGCAGTTCTTTCTCACGCATTTCTTAGGTTACCCAAGGTAGACAGTAGAGGCCTTGTAAAGCAGTTCAAATTTCAGATGAGATGATTGTCAGCATTGATATTATACGTCAGTTGTGTTCAAACTTGAAAAGTTCCTAGGGACCTGCTTCTGGATGTCTGTGTCACTATACACGAAGAGATGAAAATCCTTGTCTACAATTTGAACCCATTATGAAACAAATAAGCCCAGCAAGTCTGTGGTGAAAAGAGAATGCCGTCATATCCACTCAGTCCATCCTCTGTGAGCAGTTCACTTACGTGAGCCAACAAGAAACTGCATCAACCATTTCCAAGGAAGGTCTGAGATGAAGGACAGGGTTTTCAAGTAGTGGAAGGGGAGAAGTCACAGCACGGGTTCATGATGGAAGAGAATCTGCACTCCAACAACATTCACAACACCCTTAAAAACAGGCAAACCAAAATGGAGGACACAGGCAAGCAGCTGAATAACTGGATAAGTGATGCACCTCATCAGCCACTGATGGCTTAACCTTCTGTTGACTTTCATAAACACTGGGCAATTCAGGCTTTCTTCAGCCAAGTTGTTTTTATTGTTTTGTTTTTTTTGTTTGTTTGTTTTTTAAACAAAAGGTTGTTCAGCAAGAGGGATGTGGGTGTGCTTTTGCTTTCTGTACATGACATCCAACATGATGAAGTAATGTTTAGTAAGATTTTGTTATTTAAAAGTGCAATATATTTATTTCTGCTCTAAAAATGAAAATTCATTGAATCATTAACTAAAAAGAAATGTTATTTGTTAACTGAAAAATGTCTGTCTATGCACAGCAAATACATATGCTAAATACAACTGTGTGTGTTCTGTGGACCGGGAGTGTGATGTGTAGTCTTTTTAGACGAATGTCCTTATCCTTGTTTTACATCAGCATTTCTCAAGAGAGTAATCTGTCACAGTGACATGGCAGCTTGAAAATAATGGAGCTTAAATTCACATTCCTGTAACTACAATTATACCACAATGGCAGGGTAGGACTAAGCCATGAAAGGAAGCTTAATACACAGCCAACCCTGATGTGCCACCAGTTTCCAAATCGACATGCATAAGATTGGTATGTCATGTATATTCTTCACTGGGACGCTGAGATAGGATGACAAAGGTAGGGGTTGCTTTTTTTTTTTTTTTTTTTAATTTCCCATTTGGCTTCCCCTGCTTTGAATATTACAAGTGCAGTGTAGAGTTGCTTCCACTATTGAATGTTGGTTGGCTAAATGAGCTGATAGACTTGAAACATCAAGTCTGATATTTGCCCAAATCAGGTTTCATTCAGACTCCCCCATACCACATAAACCCATGTAACAGACATGGAGGTCAAGTCAGTATTGGGCTTTCAGCTTTATTGCTGTTCTTTTCTGTAGCAGAATGATTGTACAACATACTGTACATCTTTATTACTGCTCCCACCCCCCCAAAAAAAACAAAAACAAAACACACACACACGCAGGACTCTAGTGTACAAGTTTCAATTTATTATGGGTTTTGCGAAACCATCACAGGGTCAAAATTATACATACTTGATAGTTCGATTATTAATTAAGGGGTGCTGAAAGTTTCAAAATGTGTTTTCACTTGGTGTCTTTTAACTGCCTGTTAAGTGACCATGATTAAGTGGTACCTTCGCTATGTTGCCATAAAGGGGCTCATTTGAAAGCACCGATTGGATTGACCCCCCAAACCCCCCCCTCATTACAATAGGAAAGTCCAAGAAGCTCAGTGCAGACATGAGAAATAAGACTGTAGATTTGCACAAACTTAGGAATATCTCTTGAAGCCATTTCTAAACAACTTCAAAAAAAAAAAAAAAAAAAAAAAAAAAATCAGTTCAATTGTTCAAAGTTATTTAGAGATGTAGTCAAACTGCCAAGGTCTGGTAGAAGACCCAAACTGTTACCCTCAGTCAAAAGGAAATTGGTCCAGAACTGGAAAGCTGTTGGAATCTTAGTGTCACATCATCATGGACCGAAAAGCTGCATTTCAAAAAAAGAATTCCCAGTTCCAAAATTGACACCATCAGGCTCAACTAAAGTGTACAGCTGATCACACGGACAAAGAAAAGGCCCACTGGAAGAAAGTTTTATGGTGAAAAGAGACAAAGATCAAGTTATTAGCCTAAAATGACCAGGGGGATGTTTAGAAAAAAAAAAAACAAAAAAACAAAAAGGTAAGGCAGCTGTTAAGCATGATCACGGTAGAGTCCTGCTCTGGGGCAGTTTTGCTGCCAGTAGAACTGGTGCATTGCACAAAGTGACCACACTTCAGCATAACCACACACCATTCATTGGCTTGAAGGTTAAAACTTGGGTAAAATAGGGTGTTCAAACAGGACAAGGACTCTAAACATACATTAAAATTGGCTTTGGAATAGATAACAGAGACGTGGATGGTGCTAAATGTTAGGTCCATTCCAGGAATGCAAGACATTTGGTTAAAAACCTACCAATTCTGCCAAGAAGAGTGGTCAAAAATCCAACCATAAATCTGCCAGGAGCTTGTTGATGGCTACCACAAACATCTGATCGAGGTGAAATGTGCTAAGAGACACTTAAACAAATATTAGGTGTGCTGTATGTCATTTGTGACCTTGTATGTATAATTTTAACCCTATGATGGTTTCAGAAATCCCACAAATTAAAACTGCTCACCAAATTTCTTTTTTAGATAGGAATGATATGTTGTACAATCAATCTGCCATAGAAAAAGAACAGCTGTAAAATCATTGAAAGCCCAACACTCTGAGATAATTGTCCATTATATTATGAGATACAGTAAAGTTTACACAACAGCTGTACAAAGAGGTGACATTACAACCAATTCTAAAAGTGTCAATGTTAATCTGACACATTGCTCCCTTTACACAGAGCAAAGCTCTAGCTTGTCCAAATGGCTCCATGAAGCAGAGAGCAACAATTTGTGCAAGGAATGTCCCCACCCCAACACACAAGTCCCTATTAAGGCGATTTCCAGAACCGCATTATGAGAAGTTAACAATATTAGCATCTACAAAAGTTACTTACTGATTGGCTAGATTTCTTATGCTGGTTAACACAGCATGGTGGCAGTCTAATAACGGGAATGTAGTTAATAAAAAAAAAACCATTAATAGTTTAAAGCAAAAGCAGTTTAAAGGAAGCTGTAGAGTTCATTTGCCAAATTCTCAGTCAGTCCTTGTGTGATGCCCATATTGCCAGCAGCTGGCATACTCCCTTGAACCCGGGATATCAATAGTCCAGAAACTAAGATGGACTGGGTAATGAGGACAAATACACACACACACAGCAAAGGATGGTGCAAATGTGCATAATAATTGTATTTTCAACAAACAATTGTCCAACAAAAGACAGCGAGGTGCAGACCTTGCGTAAATAAATACACTACGACAAAAATGGTGTTCTTTAAAAAAAAAAAAAAAAAAAAAAAGTCAAAATCAGCAATAAATGAATGACAAAAATCAGAAGCCAGAATCACCTTTGAAACCCTTGTCCAGTTTGGTCTTGTCACTCTATCACTTTGGCCCTCCTCACTAATCTATCACAGGTATACTCAACAGGTCTGAGACCCTGAAGAAAATGGTCCTCTCCCTGACTCCCATACCAGCCATAATCCCTCAGCATCTACTGGGATGCACTAATCCCAGCTCCATCTTCCCTCTGCCTTGGTATCCACTGGATCTTTAAGAGCCCTTCCTCAACTCCCAACCTGGCCAACATCCCTCAGCGTCTATCTACAGGGACATGCTAAACCCAGCTCAGTATTCTTGATCACCTCGGCACTGATGGGATCCCTATGTGCCCCAATCCCTCCTACTCTCAATTGCGCAGCAGGAGTGTTTTAATACACCCCCGGAGCGCCTTTCCCACAACTTCACCACTGGGATTCTCTGACCGCTTCCTTTTTCTCTCTGCTCCGACTCCTGACCAATTTTGCTCTCACTCTCATCTTTTCTTCACAAAACTTTCTTTTTTTTCCCCCTCTTACCCTTATTTCAATATTGCACCCTGATCTCTTGCTATTTCTCCTGGCTTCCTTTATACCCTTATGGATGTGGCAAACTAATTACAGTTGCAGAGTGCCGATGTGGAACAGCAAACCTAATCAGGCAATCAACTCGCCTCCACACTGAACAGCCAGCCTCAGCCCACCTGCTCAGACATGGTGGCACGCACAGAGCCAAAAATTTCACCTTTTTATTATAAAACTTGCACACTGTTACGGACCCCTAACATGTATCACCACACCTTGCCCAACCATGTTTTCAAGCTATTTCTTAATCTGTGGCCCAAAGTAAAAGTTGCTTGTTGCCATTATGCCATCCAATGCGAGATCAAAGTAAACTGTGCAGATCTGTATTGGAATTCTGGGGACAGTTACTCATTTCAGAGGTTCTTTTTTCTGAATTTGCTTTTTATATTCGACTTCAGGGAACATTACAGAATGACAGATATTTGGACATTATTACATATCCCTTGTGAACCGAGTCAAGTTCGTGCATCAACAGGCCTATACCTTTTAAAAGGCAGAACAATGCAGGATCTGAGTAATACAGATGCACCTCTTGACAAGGATTGGCATGACAGCAGCTTAGATCCAACTAAAAAGAATTCGAAAAGATGGTCTGGGCCCAGAGCCCCCTCAATTCCATTTGCAAAGCTCATATTTTAAAAAGCAGCATGATGGTAGGAATAGCCAGGCAATGTTGAGGAAAATGAAAAATCAGATGACCTGTACAGCTTAATTACAGATACACAAGCATAGGGAGGCTGCATAACTGATGCCTTGATGTAGCTAATTTCCACTCAGGTGACAGTTGCCCTAGTGAACCAATATCAGGGTCACCTTAACAAATGAAATGTCATGGTGTAACAAAGCATGCTGGAGCATAGCAAATCAATATTCAGTCTAAATGACCAAGTTGACCATTTGGAATAAAGAATGTCATTCTCGTATTTTCACAAAGATCAGTGTATTAAAAAAAAAAAGCAGCTTCACTACATACAGAGCTTTAAATGGACTTCTTCCAGTGTTGCCGAAGATAATAAATTTAACTTGTATTCAAAGAGAGAACACCATCAACCTGTAGTGGACTTTCGGATCACTTGAGCGTTTCTGCAAAATTAGCTAAATGATTTTCAAGGCACAACTTCTAATAAGACCCAGCAGTCGCTGCATTTTCAAGGCACCTGAAGACAAAAACTACCTGCATCAGGTAAGAAATGGGAAGTGCAGTTCTTACAGTGAGCACCTTTTCTGCATTAGAGAACGGTACATGAGGCATGAATAAACTTGAGGAAAGGGAACTGCAAATAGGGCTACAAAGGAACTTCTAGAATGACTACGTTTTATCCTAAGTTGGTCTGAAGCTAAGCAGAACAGTTTAAAACAGGTCTCTCATCTCTGTATTGTAGCAAATATGCAGGGTCTTCTCTTAAAAGGAGAGGGAAAGAACGAAAGGCAGGATCTCGGGGCACTACTGTAATCTAAGCAACGGTAACATAAGAAGGTCCAAGTCTTACATGACATGGAGAAAAGGTTCAGAGTGCTCTGAATATGGCTTTATCCATACCTAAAAGACTGTAAAATTCATTAGCTGTACCAGTGAGTCAATATAACAAAACAAGGATTCAAATGGAACAGGGCAAAGAATCAAAGAGCAGCTAGCAATCAAAGCAAAAGCAGACAATAACAATTGACAGAATGTAATGATAGTTTGGATTATTTTTTGAGTATATGCAGAATCAAAATAAAAACAGACAAAAACCTGGAAAGAAAAGTGCATGTGTCATTACTTTCACCTACAACGATGGTTGGTGTTGCGGATGGGGAGAGAGTCATACAGTATTTTATTGCAGCACTGAGATATACAGCATCATTGACATACTTCAGACTTGTTTTTCGGAAATTATTAAAACTTGGAGGTTGGCCCTGTAAAAATGTGAGTGTTGGTGTGAATGGCCTCCTTGATGTACTGTTGACATGTTTAAGGGTGTTTCCTGCCTTGAACCCAGTGCTGCTGGGATGTACTCCAGCCACCTGGAATTTAGGAACAATGCATTTTACTGGCTATTCACCAATGGGAATGCAGAAACAGAGCATTTTGTTATGCAATTCCATTAATATTAGCACTGGTACAGATACTAATGCAAAATTCTGTGTCCAAATTTTACACAAATATTAACTATTACTCTAATATTAACTATTATATCTAGAATATTCACAGGGTTACCAAAAGGAGAGCTTAATATCAAATGTTCAATTTACGAACCTCATCCACTATGTCTAGCACAGTTGCCCTCTTGTACAGTCTTGTACAGTTCCATTCAGTTCCAGTGATTTGTTTAACCTCTAATTGATCTCATGGTTTAATTAGTTGTTCCTTGTTTCTTCTCTTGCCTGGCATTCAGAAGAGTGCAATAGTGTGATCTTTACAGTTATTACAAACTTAAATATTTGTATTTTTGCCATAGCTTTAAACATTTAACTCTCTTTAGATGTTTTCTAATTAATTCACTTTCTCCTGCGGAGTTTGCACCCTTATTAGTATCTCTTTATTATAATAAAAAAAAATCCTGGGACGAGACGTGACTTTTTCAGAGTGATACTTTCATGTCCCGTGAGATGGGACTTTGTGCCAAGAGATTTAACCAGGCCCGGAAATAAAAAAAACAGAGTAGATGACAAAGTAGAAGGACGTAAAGAATTCAAAAACGTTGCAGAGCAGGTTAGAGATAATAAAAGTACTAAAATTCGAAAGTCTCAAAAAAATTATAGTAAAGATCACATTAGTGCAAACAAACGGAAATTACTTGGTGAAAAAACGGAACAGAGATTGAATATATTGTTCGGATTTAAACTAAGTCGGAGACTTGTAGATCGCCTAATTCGTGTTGCCATCAGGGAAAAGTAGTGTTTCTTCACAATGAAGAGGTGTATCCGCGTGAATTATAAGATTTGTTGTTTGGTGAAAGTGAAATCCACATGCGCGAGCGGCAGTGATGCAAAGTGGCCTGCACGTAGCGCCTGCCGGGATGGCGAGCGAAACGAGCAGGGTCCCCTAGTCCTAATAATAATTAACAGTGAACAGAGTAAACATGGGGCCAAATGACCCTGAATGCTGAAAGGCTATATGTACTTCAGTGTCTGACACAATAGTTTGCTCATGAGTAAATAATTTCATAAATAATTAAAACAGTTTTTGGCACAATTAAGAAATCACGAATCAATGGTGTAACATTCAGGTGCACTTGATGGTTTATTTAACCGATTTGAAAGTTGAAGCATTTCACATTTTTTTCATCTAAAAGTCTCTGATTACATTTTTAAAAGTTTTTGTAACAATGAGATTGTATTCAAAAGTAACAGCATTAACAAAATGCAATTACATGTTAGAATACTATATCTATACTAATAAACGGCAAAGCCCTCACTCACTCACTCACTCACTGACTGACTCATCATTAATTCTCCAACTTCCCGTGTAGGTAGAAGGCTGAAATTTGGCAGGCTCATTCCTTACAGCTTCCTTACAAAAGTTGGGCAGGTTTCATTTCGAAATTCTACGCGTAATGGTCATAACTGGAAGTTGTTTTTCTCCATTTACTGTAATGGAGTTCAGCTGGAGGGGCGGAGTTTCGTATGACATAATCACGCCTCTCACGTAATCACGCATTACGTAGAAAGCCAGGAAGAGCTACAAAACGCGCTTTAGAAAACATGCATTATATAATTAAGAAGGCAGCGAAACAATTAGAAGCGAGCGAGTGACATATAAAACCATATTCAGCGGCTCACGTGAACTGACGCAGTGCGCAGACAATACAATACAATACAATACAGTTTATTTTTGTATAGCCCAAAATCACACAGGAAGTGCCACAATGGGCTTTAACAGGCCCTGCCTCTTGACAACCCCCCAGCCTTGACTCTCTAAGAAGACAAGGAAAAACTCCCAAAAAAACCTTGTAGGGAAAAATGGAAGAAACCTCGGGAAAGGCAGTTCAAAGAGAGACCCCTTTCCAGGTAGGTTGGGCGTGCAGTGGGTGTCAAAAGAAGGGGTTCAATACAATACAATACACAGAACAGAACAAATCCTTAATAAAGCATAATAATAAAAATTTTAGAAGTACAGAGCAGAATTTAACAGTAGATGATATCATATAATAAGATTTTGATATTTTTAGAGTGCTGGAGACCTCATCCGTCAAGCTGCCTCCCCATTTGGCCATTCCACGGCTGAAACGTTGCTCGGCCAGCCAATCCGATGAAAGGGCCCCTCTTTCCCATGATTCCTGTGATCCTCCACCAGGGATGACTTTACCATAGGTAGGCAAACAACTTGGCAGGTGGGCCGTGGCACCAATTGCCACATTTGAGTACCGAGAACAGAAACAGAATAGGTGAGGGTTAGTATTCAATTATACTTATCATGTTACTTATGTTTTAGTGCTAATGACTAACAACAGAGATGCAGTATGTACAGTTAATCAGCAGCTCTAGTCAGGATATGCTAAACTGAAGTAGTAAGTCTTCAGCCGGGATTTAAAGGCTGGGACCGAAGGGGCATCTCTTATAGAAGCAGGAAGACCATTCCACAGTTTAGGGGCCCTGTAACTAAAAGCTCGACCTCCCACTGTTATTTTATTAATCCTTGGAATCATAAGCAGACCGGCATCTTGAGATCTTAATGTGCGCTCAGGTTTGTAAGTCATGATAAGTTCAGACAAGTAAGCCGGACCTTGGCCATTTAATGCTTTATATGTTAAAAGGAGGATTTTGAAATCTGCCCTAAACTTAACCGGGAGCCAGTGTAAGGATTTAAGAACTGGAGTTATGTGTTCATATTTTCTTGTTCTTGTAATAATTCTTGCAGCCGCATTTTGGATTAACTGGAGGCTGTATAAAGAACAGTTTGAACAGCCAGTGAACACCGCATTACAGTAGTCAATCCTACTAGAGATAAATGCATGAATTAATTTCTCACAATCCTGTTTATTTAGAAAGCGCCTTAATTTCCTAACATTTTTAAGATGGAAGAAACATGTTTTGGACAACTTTGTAATATGTGCTTTAAATGACATGCTAGAATCAAAGATAACTCCTAGATTGCGGGCTGATTCAGTAAAATTAATTGGGATTCCAACTGAGTTAAATGTCGACAAAATATTGCTGTGATCAGCGTCATTCCCTCCAACAATTAACATCTCTGTTTTATCTGTATTTAAAGACAAGTAGTTCTCATTCATCCATTCCTTTAATTCACTAACACAACTAATTAAAGACAACATCGGAGAAACTTCATTTGATTTAAATGAAAGGTATAACTGGGTGTCATCTGCATACGAGTGAAAATTAACATTATGTTTCCTAATGAGAGATCCCAGTGGAAGCATGTAAAGTGAAAACAGTAAAGGTCCCAGTACTGAGCCCTGTGGGACACCATACTGAACTTCTGTGTATAATGATGGAGTCCTGTCAGCACATTTCTGTACATATTGGAATCGATTTGATAAATAAGAACTAAACCAAGCGAGCACGTGGCCTGTAAGACCAACATCATTTTCTAGCCTGTGCAGTAAAATAGAATGGTCAATGGTGTCAAATGCTGCACTTAAGTCTAATAACATAATTACAGTGGAGTTTCCTTCATCAGAGGATATCAGAATGTCATTTACAACCCGTGTTAGTGCAGCTTCTGTACTATGACCAGTGCGAAAACCAGACTGGAATTTCTCAAATAAATTGTAATGCATAAGGTGTGACTGAAGCTGACTGGCGACTACTTTTTCTAGTATTTTAGAGAGAAATGGTAAATTTGAAATAGGCCTATAATTATTTAGTATGTGTGGGTCTAGGTCTGACTTTTTAAGTAAAGGTTTAATGACTGACACTTTTAGTGCATCAGGTACTGTGCCATGCAGTAATGAACTATTGATAACGGTTAGAATAGGTGCTGCAAGAACATCCATTGCACTTTTTACTAGTTTTGTTGGCACTGGATCTAGGGAACAAGTAGAGGGCTTCATTTTAGTAATTAAAGTTAAGACTTCCTGCTCAGTTACAGGATTAAAATTACTAAAGTGCTGAATGCAATGTGCAGCAGGGTCTGCTAAGCTAGTATTTGGTTTGTACTGTGATGCTGAGATCTGGGATCTTATATTTTTAATTTTCTCATTGAAGAAGTTCATGAAGTCTGTACTGCTAATATCTGTTGGTATTTTGCACTGTTGATCTGAGTTACCATTTGTTAATTTAGCCACTGTTCTAAACAGTACCTGAGGATTTTTATTATTGCTATCTATTAATGTAGAATAGTATTCTGAGCGAGCTTTAAAGAGGGCTTTTTTTATATTTATTAACACTCTCTGTCCATGCAATTTGAAAGACATGTAGCTTTGTTGTTCTCCATCTACGCTCCAGTTTTCGACACTCTAATTTAAGAGCTCGAGTATTTTCATTAAACCAGGGAGAGTTTCTATGCGCTTTGATCACTTTTGTTTTAAGGGGAGCCACTGTGTCCAGAGCATCTCTCAAGGTAACATTATAATGTGATATTAGCTGATCTAAATTGTTTTCCATGTTTACATTTGATGTTAACTGATCTAATTGGTTTTCCACAATTACACTCGACTTACTCAAGGTGTCTATAAATTTTGAAGCAGAATTACAATCTAGATGTCGCACTGTCTTTGTTTTAATCTGTGAGTGCGTTGGCATGGGCAGAACTAAATCAAATGTAATTAAGAAGTGATCAGAAATAACTACATTTAATGGAGTAATATTTAAATTTTGAATTTCAACTTTGTAAGTTATAATTAAATCTAATGTGTGGTTATGATTATGAGTTGGACCTTTGACAATCTGACAAAATCCTACTGAATTTAACAAATAAGTAAAACATTTGCTAAAAGTGTCAGACAAAAAGTAACAGTTCCAAAGAGTGCTGAACAAAAACCGAATTACACTGCTATGCTCAAATAGATAAACCAAACGCAGTGGCGCGATAGCAAAGCATTTGCCTGTAGCGCCCACGTCCGAGGTTCGATTCTCGAGAGGGGATGCACTAAGTATGTACGCGCGCTTCTCGATTTATTTTAACCTCGCATCCCCTTAGTTTGAGACGTATGAAAACGCATGCGGTTAACGCAGAAAGACAGATCACCTATTCACCTATTGAAGCTTCATGAATAATGGATACTTTATTCGCGATCAATGATTGTTTTGGTAAAGCCATACTCAGTGTATTCATTAGATGAACGGTAAAAAAGTAAGAGCGAGGGGACGGTAACTTACTGAAGCACACAAGCAAAACCACAATAGCACGCGGGCTCGATGTACTGACTTGCGCGATCACATTCCAAAAAATATTTCTTTTCAAGTTCTATTTAGTCCATATGAGTCAAACTCAA
>JANRMT010062843.1:4508942-4563088 GCA_026402145.1 Polypterus bichir lapradei
CCCCCCCCCGTAAGTTATTGCTATATATTGCCTTTGATTCTTGTAAGTCTAAGCATTATCCTCTGATGAAGACCCCTGATAGGGGTTGAAAGCTCAGGAATAAAAACTACTTTATGATACGTGATTCATTTTCTCCCTTTGTGGATCTCCAGCTGCAAATATGCAAACCGTTTCACAGACCTTCTCTTCCATATTATATATACATATACACACACACACACTATATAAAATATATATGCATGCCTGAATATTTATTATGCATTGTGGAACGAGCCCCGGATACAGACCGGTAGACATGTTTTAAAACACCACCACACATTTATTTTACAGTTCTATTTACAATGAGTGCACACACAAACCTGCAAGACTCCCCCAAAGTCCGAGCCTCACACTACACCTCTTTCTCTTCAGACTGCCTCCACACCTCTCCTTCAAGCTCTTGTCCTTCTCCTCACTCGACTCCAGCCTTGAATGAAGGGAGGCGGCCTCTTTTAGTCACCCGGATGTGCTCCAGGTGCTTCCCGGCAATCTTCCACCAGCACTCCCCAGTGTGGCGGAAGTGCCGGCTGCATACCTGGAAGCACTCCGGGTGTCCCCGATCCTCTTCCCCCCCAGCACTTCCAGGTGTGGCGGAAGTGCCGAGGTCCAGGGCTCTGTAAGGCATTGGGGCACCCCCTGGCAGTGACCACAAGCCCCTACAGGGCTGAGCTTCAATGCTCTCTACCCGTGGTCCCCAAAGCAACCAGGGTGGTCGCCACCTCGTGGTCTGGAGGTGGTTCTGGTACTCCTGGGCGTCCCGGCTGGGTACCACCCCCAGCCGTGTGCTACAGCATACATACATATACACAGAAATTAATTTAACACTTTTGTTTTTACTCAACTAGATTAATGTAATGCACTCTTAACTGGACTAAGGTAGGCATTCGTTCAGAATGCAGCTTCAAGAATCCAAACCAGAAAAGGAAAATCCGAGCACATCTCACTAGCTTTAGCATTGTTACATTGGTTGCTGATATCTCTTAGTATTGATTTTCAAAAAGCTAAAAATCATATACAGAGCTAAACATAAAAGTAGGGGAGAAGCAGTCTTTTGAGTAACGCACCAAAATTCTGGAAAACTTAACAGACATATGCCAGGCTAACAATGTGGATCAATTTATTATTATAATAATAAAAAAACCTCATAAAAACACACTCTTTAAATTTGGCTTCTTTGTAGCTACATTTTATTTACACTCCTAATAGACTATATACATGCATAGAATTCTCATATTCTTCAGGGCTACCCATATGCTAGCCTAAAAAGGTGCCTCTTCAACTGTTTTGAATGTATTAATTGTATCAGCAGCTCATAAAGCTCAAGGAAGGCTATTCCACCATTTCGGTGCAACAGTCTGAAAAGCCTGATCTCCACGAGCCTTTAGCCGAGTATGTGGAACAATACGAAGGCCCAAGTTAGATGACCTAAGATGGCGACTGGTCATATAAAGTTGTTAAAATTCTGAAATATATTGTGGTGTTTGACCATGCAGAGCTCTGTGGGGGATTACTAAAAATTTAAAATGGATTCTAAATTCCACTGGAAGCCAATAAAGCGAAGGTAAAAATCGGAGTAATGTGAGACCACTTATTGGAGCTGGTTAAGAATCTAGTAGCAGCATTCTGAATAGACTGAACACACAGCAGCAATGTCTTGTCTAAACATGTAAATAAAGAATTACAATATTCAAGACATGAAAAAAATAAAAGCATGCACCAACATCTTCATTTGAGCCTTCGATACTATTCTTCTTAGCTTTGATATAATCCTCAGATAATAAAAACATAAGCGAGATAAGGACCTAACATGAGCATCAAGGTTTAAAGACTTGTCAAACAAAAACACCCAGCTTCCGAGACTGATCTCTGTGTGCAAATTTAACCTGTTTTTTTCTTTTGTTTGTTTTTTTAGAATTGAGCTGTAAAAAATTAACAGCTAATCATTAATTTATTTCACTAAGGCATTTGAACAGGGCAGATAACTAACAGAGGTGTTGTGGTTTAAAAGAGCATTGAAGCTGAATATCATCAGTATAAATGTGATTGGAAATAGCTTTTAAGTTCTTTTAAATTCAAACTAAAGGAAGAATGTAACAAGGAAAATAACACTGACCCAAGAACAGATCCCTGTTGCACTCCACACGCAAAGGATGCTGGTGCGGACACATACTCACGCTACATAAGAAGCAAATTAGTCTAAGACAACATGCTTCATCTTATTTATTAGAAAGTGTATGGTCTACAGTATCGAATGCTGAACTAAGATCCAAAACTACAAGGACAGAACACTCCCCCACATCAGCAGCCATCAGAAGGTCATTAGTCACCTTAAGAAGTGCCTCAAGTTTCCCAAAGCCAGATTGAGCTGGATCAAAAATATGATACTTATTAAGAAAAGCAGCTAGCTGTGAATCGACTACCTTTTCTAAAAGTTAAGCTAGGAAGTTTAGAGTTTAGAGACAGGGCTCAGATTATTAAAATCTGAGGGATTAAGATTAGGCATTTTCAATAAAGGCTGCACAACAGCACACTTGCATTAAGTTAGAACAAACCCAGTGAGGAGAGAAGAATTTATCAAGGCCACCAAATTTGGGCCAATGAGGAGAAGATTTCTTAAAAATAGAATTTGGAAGAATATCAAACACACAAGATGAAGAATGTTTCTAATGCCACCACAACCACCGCCAGATCACAGCACTGTGCAGCCACCTACGACACTTGAATAAAGGCAGGTGCCCAAGCTGTCCAGAAGACCATCTGCATTGAATCCTTTTGGACAAAGCCAAGGAACAACAAAGAATGAATAAAGAACATTTACGTTAGGTAGAATGCACAGTGGTTGCTGGGTGGTCTTTTGGCCTTGGAACCCCTGCAAAGGTCTGTGTGTCCAGTTTACCTGGAGTTTCTTCATTAGTCCTCGTAGCTGTCTGACATTATTGTGCTCATCTTTAAAGAATTACAATACAATATATATCTGTGTTATACAGTATAAGCTTGTATTACCTTTTTAAATTACTTATTCGTTATTCTTGTTACTTCACTTGTATTTCTTTTATTGCTAACTATTACTTTGACATCTTGTAAAGCAGTTTGAGCTACATCCTGTGAATGAAAATGTGCTGCAGAAATAAATTGTTACTCACTGCCAGTGAGGCTGTGGTAATTAATCAAACTCAAATTCGCTTAATCCAAATGAAAAAAAACACACTCCTACATACTGACTTTAGTTTACGCAAGTTCATCTAACATGATGAATACTTTGTATTAAAAGGTTAAATACTGTATGTCAAGAAGTCAGATCTATAACTATTAACACAAATTTCATAGCAACTCACATGGCAGAGTTTTAAACAATCCTGTAGCTTTGCTGCCACCTGATGGTTGCCATGTACTTTTGCCTCTCAGAACAAGAAAAATGAAGCAGATGAAGAAAACTGTAAAAAGACCAGCAGCTTTTGTCTCTTCTTTTGATAATCATAATAGCACTGTAAGGCTTCATTATTTCAATGCTGGTGGAACTGCACCACTGGCCCCTGCCTTGCTTTCATTTCTGTTTGGGGAGACCCCAGCTCCTGAAGCAAATCATGAACTAAACAGACCTGGGGGGAAAAAAGAATGGAAAGAGAATTCCCTCAGCATAATATACACTTGATGTTTAAAAATGAAATACTGAAGAGCTACAGTGGCTGCAGGATTTCCATTTTAGCCACTTTCTCAATTAAGAACCAATTACTGCTGGCAATGGAACTTATTAAGCTGCTTTCTCCTGGAAGGGCCACCATTGTCACTCCAGCAAATTTCTTAAAGGGAAGCAAAGTCCTGCTGTTAATCAAACATTATATCATTCAATGGCTTACCTCTTATTCTGCCACATCAGAAAAAATGAAACTATTGATTTTCTGTTGAAAACTGAAACTGTTGATAAAATACACCTTTGATGAATTTCAAGGCATTTCTCATTTCTGCAGTTAATTATCAGTACTGAAGACCCCCTTAATAGTGTGTATTCCAAAAACAGCTACGGAAAGTCCTACCTGCATCCTGAAGTGTGAACTTTCAGAAAACTTTTGTCACTTCAATGGCAGCTGTTACAACCCTTCCAAAAAATGGAAAAATCAGAAGTTGAGAAAGAGCTACCAGAAGTAAAGTTTATTAATAGAAGAAGCATATTAAAACACATTGCGTCACTCAGTCCTCTACAATTAAGGTACCCACTACTCCTCAAGAACCTGCTCCGCTGAAGCTCAGCTGCAAAGTGGGTCATGTCGCTTACATTGAAACAAATTAAGAATACTATGGCAGAAGTATCACAATTTGATTTGAACAAGTCATTGGAAATCCGCAGAACTGTTGCTGCACCACATGAAGAAAACTGCTAATGCCATTCTGCAAGAAAAGAATGATAAAATATTCATCAGATCTGATGTGACAGACTGGTAAACAAAGCAATGGGTTTGAAGTAAAAAGTCCTTCAGTGAGGTGCCATCATTTACATAATTTTGTAACATGCCATTTTCATATTGTGATTTTATACTTACATATACAACCGCATGCAAAAGTATTCAATCCCCTTGAAAGTCATCATAATTTTCTGAACAAAGGATTTGTATATATATTAATATAGTATTTTAGTATTTTAATGTGAACTCTTATACTGCAACAATACATTTCCAAAGTAAAAATAAACCATTTGCTGTAGATATTTAACTGAAGAAGAAAAAACTCTCAAGTGTTTGCATAAATTTTCAAGCTCTACACATTAGTACTTTGTCAAGAACACTTTTGCTGCAATACTGACCTTAATTCATTTGGGGTAAGTATGTGGCAGTTTGAGCTATTCTTCCTGATAGCATTTAGGAGATCCTCTAGGTAGCAATCTTCAAGTAGTGCCACAGATTCTCAATAGGGTGAAGATCAGAACTTTGACTTGGCCATTCCAAAACATTCACCTGTTTTTGAACCATTCCAGGGTCTTTGTCCTTATGCTTAGGTCATTGTCGTGTTGACAGATGAATCGCCTCTTGAGCTGTTGGTACACAAAAGACTGGAACAAGTTCTTCTACAATACTGTGTGGTTATTTATGTCCATCAACTGTTCCTTCAACTCTGACAAGATTCGCAGTCCCAGGACATAGAAATCATCCCCATAGCATGATGCTGCCATCATCATATTTTACAGTAGGTATGGTGTTTCTTGAGGCATGGGCTGTGTTAGTTTTATACCAAGAGGAGACTTTGTGTTGCAGGTTTGAAAGGGCGAGTGTTCCTTAAAGGACAAAATAGAGCTTTGAAACACCAGCTGTGGACACAGTAGAAAGACTTTTTTTCCAACCACTGTTAAGCTGTTGGTGCCTATCACAGAAGCTGGTGACCCTCAGGAACTTGTCTTCTTATTGGGTTGTGACTTTGGGTCAGCCAGATTCCTTCCCATCAGTTTCTTTCAGTTTCCAATTGTTTTTAGATTATGAAGGACATCATACTCACAGACACCGATTTATTTTTTGCGGTTTGTAAATGAAAAAGGACTAGAATTCCAGTGATAATATAATGCTCTGTCTTATTTCATTTGTCAAGTGCCGTTTCCTTGCCATTATCACTGGAATATTGTCTCAAGTAGTACTTCAGAGGGTGTAGTAACAGTTTGTTCCAACGTCTTTACGATAGGCAGAGAGGTTTTAAATAATCAACAGAAGTCGGGACCCACCTGTGCAAATTGTTTACTTCAACTGGCATGGCTTAAGTTACTTTAATTGCTGCAGAACATCAGTAGGTTGTAACCTCTTAGTCGTTCCCTGAAGATGGCCTATTTGTAACATTCTGATATTTCCTTTTTCCAGATTTTGATAACCTAAAAACTTTAAATTTAAACCTCTGGCAGTTAACTGCTTACCTTTTCACCATTTTAGGTCTTTCATTACAGTAAATTAGAAGAAGGAAATGGAAAAAACTGAGCTATTCTACAACTACTCTAAAACACATACTTTTTAAGCCTGAAAGGCAATCTGATTATTAGGTGGTGGTTACCTACCAGGTTGGTCTGCCAGTTGGCTAACATCTGCCACATTTTATCAGTTGTGAGAGACAGTTCATAGGCATGGGCATGTGATACAGTGCCAAAATAATACAAAGAGTACATGGGATTTGTTTTGCCATTATTAGGGCTTGTAAGGTTGTATGCACTTTTGCATCCCCTTACAGAAACCAAACCTTGGACGCCAACACCTGAAGCGAAGCCTCTGATGCTGAGCCATGGTGGCTGGTTCACTTATTTGGCAGGGTGAAGATCGGAGTATTACATTCTTTTTTTAGTCCGAATCGCAATCTGATTATTACGTGGTTGTGTATACACACACACACACACACACACACACACTTTTACCTGTCTATACACACACACACACACACATCTAATCTCTGAGCAAAACATTTCCAGTCTGACCTAAAGCAAGAAAATAGGGAGAAAAAAAATAAAAATAAAATCAAAACACACCTCACGAATAGAAGTTGTGCTGTATCACTAGGAAGTAATTCTTTTGCTTTGAACTTTTAGTTATTCTATTAAACCTCTTTGCATTACAGTGCTGAAGTTGGAGAATCCAAAGAGGATATTCACAGTGTATTGCAGGTAACAGATCAATACATCTCTTGAGTTAAGAATTTTGTTTTCCGAAAGTATATGATTTCCTTTAAAAAATACCCAAACTGTTCATTCTAAATTTGATGTATGAAGGCTTCACAAACCAACTCAGGCAACACTTCATTCCCATTTAAGTCAGTATCAAACAGCATCTCTTCAATTGTTCTATACACATTGTCGCTTGGAACAGAAAGTAATGCAGTTACATTTATGCAAATGTCCTAAAACTTTTTTCACTCCATTTTTATCCATATGCAAATTGTTGCTTAGACATGCAAGGCATAAGGATTAGCATCACGAAAAGAAAAAAAAAAAACAAAAAAACAAACAAACCACGAGGGGGATCTTGCATAATCTGTAGAGAATGGATGAACACTTCACTACACCAGATTCTACCTGGCAGTTCCACAAAGCAATGCTGGTAATCATGAACATGCATGCAACTCATTAATTCCTTTGTAAATCACAAATATATTAAATGGATCTTCATTTTTTCAGGTTTCTGCAACATGATGTGTAGGAACTTATTTTTGACCTTAAACTCACTTTAAGGCAGCAATGCATAAACCATATGCATCCTTCATATACAATTCAATTAATCAACTGGATAACTGCATATAGAAAACATGTTTACAGCTTAATTGTTAATGTTTTTAATAAAGCTCTGTACTCAATGTGCATGAAAATGCATGGATACATCAGGTATAGTGTAATAAATCATACTCTATTTTAGAAATGTTATTTATTTTGTTTAAACACATTCAAACAAGTCTGCTTGGCAGTGTTCACTTTAAATCTGCTAAAACTTCTATTTCTACCATTACTGTCATAATTGAACTTATAACCAATTGTAGTTCATGCCATGTGGACTTTATTAAACATTTTTACGGCGTCTGACTATATGCACCATAAATGTAAAACTAAAAACACAGATTGGTCTCTTTTTTGTTTATCAGGGGCATCATCAAGGTTCAAGTTTTGCTTAATTTGCACTGTTAGTTTACATGTCAGTTACCAAAAGGAAGTAACTGGAAGTGCTCAAAATATACTCAGCTCTGCATAAGAGCTAAGCTGTCTGGTTTAAGAGTTGTAAGACACTGGAATTTAGATAGAAAAGTTTGGGTTTTTTTGGGGTCAGAATCTTGATAAAATCTTAAAGTTTAAACCGTCTTTTAAGACATCACTCCAGGAACTGGATAACACCCATGCTCATTTTTCTCAAACGTGTTATCAACTGTCAAGTTCTGCCAATATATTGCATTTATGAAAATAATTGCGGTGCAGAAGTTTAGCATCACAGCTCCAGAGTCCTGGGTTCAAATCCTGGCCTAAGGACCGTCTATGTGGATGCACACACTGCCAGGAAACTCTTACCAAGAGATGTACATTGGATTGACTCCTAACTCTGAACATCCTCTGCATAAGCAAGGATTAGTGCATTAGGTTGCCCCGAGACCTACAGAGCTCATTTCAGGGTTGGTTCTTGCCTTGTACCAAAGACTGCTAATACAGGCTGCATAACTGGGGAAAAAGCATATGCATCTTTCTAAAATATCCTGAACACAAAAATAATGAAATTAAAACACACAAAGACATACTTCCCAGGAAGTTGATACATTATAGCCAAATAGGACACAGGAGGTGGTTTACAAGGACAGACATTTAGTGACAGTTTTTGGAATCTACAGTAAACATTTGACAACACATACGGAGCAAAATTCATGCAGAAAATAAACACACTGGCAGGGCAAAGAAGCAGCAGCAGTAAACAAAGTCAATTAGTACCAGTCAAACAATACAGTGACCTACCTACTGCGCTTAAATCACTTATTACATCTCTGTGATTTCGACTACATCCTGCATGTTTAAGGTCTCAAGCTCTCTCTATTTTTGACAAGAAGCTCTCCAATTCAATTATACCCAATCAAATTCTTATCTAGTGTCATAATTTAGAAGTTACTAACTCTCTTCAGCCAGTATTTGAATTAGGTTTGAGAATATACATACGAAGTTGCACATGTACATACTACTTTTTGTACAATCTTGAAACCACAGTATGCCTTTCAAAAAGTTACTGGCCCTCGATCTGCCCCACTATTAACCTTCACAAACATCTGAAATGACGAACTATAACAGATGCAACTCTGCTGTGAAAACAGCATAGGAATTAACTGTGGATAATCCAAATAAAATCATGACCAAACAAAAAGCTTTGAGTTACCAGTCTTTTTTTAAAGGTCATTGCAAATACAATGATTTACACAGGAATGCTATGTTACAAAAACTGAGGCTGCTGAAACTGTCCTTAACACCCTGGCATTAGTCTTTTATTTATTTTAAATCCACAAACACACAGAGAGAAATGGAAGAGTACTTCAGCCTGCAAAGCCCCATCTGTGTGTAAGTATGTATAAAAAAAATATGTAAGAATAAAACACCGTATATACTTGCATATAAGTTCTCCCACGGATAATTCAGGAGGTGGTTTACCATATAATTTGTGGTATTTTATAATGTCTATTGTATAAGTCGAATGCGGAAAACTCATGCTAGAGAGATTATGATATACTAACACCCACCTGAGAGAGTAACAAAGGAGCACACTGCCTTTTTTTCTACGTATTGCCACACGGTAATACCCTAACTATTCTGAAGAAACGTTTGCACTGATTTGTGTTTTTTGAATCTCACATCCTCATACACCTTTACCATAAGAGCATCCCTTATCTACGATAGAGTGTTCGATAAGAAAATATGAAGCTGGTTTTAAATTAAACGTCATTGAAGTAGTGAAAGAAATTGGTAACTGCGCTACTGCAACAAAATTCGACATGTCTAAGAAACTGATGCAAGATGATGTATAAAAAAAAAAAAGTCACAGTACGCTAGTATTTACGGAAGCTAGCCTGAAAATAAATCTAAAAGCATTATCTACTGTGGATGCTCCTTAATACTGTGTGACTGCTTTACTGCCACTGGAACTGAAGCCCTTGAACATGTGAATGGCACAATGAAAGCCTGCTACGTGTTTTCCTACTATAGTGGGACTCAAGTTCCCGCAGTGTTGCTTAGTGACAAATAAGCATGATCCAAAACCAAATCACTTAACCTTCTTGCCCTGCGGTTACACCAAATGCTTAAAATAATTGTGCTGCTCAAAATAATTGTACTATAAAAGGTGCTATGCAAGTGCTTACCCATAAGTGGAACAATGACAGGATACATTTTAATTATAATTACGACTTATATTATTATTAGCTTCAATGGCAATAAAAAAAGCTGAACAGCTTCCAAAAGAAATTAAAGTTAGTACATTTTGAAATGACTTGAGTCTTTCAAGTGCTTGAATTTTAACTATTCAGTTATTAAATATTTTTCAAACCTATTAAAGACTCGCCTATTATAGACAAGCCATCCATTGCAGGTTCCTTGATGTAAAATTTCTTTTACAGAATCTTCCAAAAAATATAATAGGACATATGCCCACATATACTGTATTTTGTTAATGCCTTTGTTACAAATGGTTAATATAACATGTAAAAATGTCCTATTATATTCTGAATGATTTGCACATCAAACAAATTCTGACAATGATTATTTAAAACTGTGATCAATATTCTATTTTACAAAGATTTGCAAAATTCTACCTGCAGGCACAACAAATATTAGTTATAAATACAGATAATTTATATTGTGACATTTTCGTCATCTAGGCAATGTGCAAAAGTGTCAAAATGATGTTCGGTTATACCATAGAAAAAAAACCTACAACTTAGCAGCAGCAAAGTAAATGCAGAGAAGAGCAATAAGTGTATTCCTGGACTAAGGGCTGCCCTGCTCTGTAAGGCTGTGGAACTTAAGTCTACAAAATTCCCAAATGTATCAATAAAACAGATCCATGAGAATTCTTTCAATTGAATAGTAAATCATGTACTCAAGAACACCTATAGAAATTACAGGAAGAGAGCATTTAAAACTAAAGCCAAAAAACATTTCGTCACATAAAAAATGTAATGGGAATCAGGGACAAATAGCTAAGTTGTGTAGCTGAAGACGACTAACATTTTAAAAAGTGCCTGAATGAAACATTAGGACATCTCAACTAGCAGTTAACCAGCTAACAAGACAAGCCTGATAGATTAATTTCCTCTTCTTTGCCAAAGCTACGTTTTGTTCAATGTATCATGCAATTCTGAAGGATTACATGAATGCTAGTCATTTATCGGTAAAACATTTTGCAATTTGAGAGTGTATTAAAAAAATAACTAACTTGTACTATTAACATTTTACATCTTGCTTCAACAGAACTTTGGATAAGAGCTGTTGCTAAATCTGACTGCTTAAAGCTCAGCAACAAAGAAATTTATGTTACAACTGCATGTATTCACACACTTTACAATACTGTATTTGAACAACAAATTGTGGTAGCTAATGGTAACAACAATTTTTAAAAAATGTGATAAGTATAAAAAAAAAAAAAAAAAACAAAACACCACAGTGCATGTCTTTAGGTGAAAAACAACAATCACAGACAACTATGAAAGAGCTGATAATCATTATAAAAGCCTTAAACTTCAAAAATATAAGCAGCTTTACGCCCCTGTAATTCCATTAAACTCAGGTTACATTACCTTTACATCACACTTGCTGAAATTATCTACATTATGAAACAGGTGTGGCAGTTACCAACGAACAGAACATTCTCAAGGTAGTGAAGAAAATGTTAATCTCAGACGATGTTGCCTCATCATCATCCTCAAAGTTATAGTTTCTTTATTGTTGGACACATATACAAAAAAAGATTACTCTTGTTACAAGAAAACTTTCAAAATGAAGTTGTATGACTAGGTACTTGGTTAACTAGACATATACTGTAGTCCCTCCCCCTTTAAAACAGGAGACAACATACTGTATGCCATTTCCAAAGCTTGAATGGAAGACAGTGTCTGTTATTTCTTTGAAATACATTACATATCATGATTAAGAAACTTGACAAACATAAGTGGAGCTTAAATTTAGATGAGCCGTTCTTCAAACGAAATATATAATCATACATAACGTGCCTTTGAAAAGGAAGTGCATTTAAATGCATTGCTAAACAAATCAGAGGCCAAGGGAGTCCTGCATTATGATTTAGTTGGCAGCATTTGGTGGTCCTTCAGGAATGAGTGATGTAAAAAATGTTGTAATAAAAGACCAGGCCAGGGCTAGGAGACCAGGGTGCTGAACTGCATTAGCCTCTTGAAGCCCATCATTCCCTCTGTCTTCTTCCAAGCCTTCATCCATTAGGCGTTCCTGCAATGAAGGTGCAAGAGGAAATAACTGGTAAATAAACTATGCCATTAATAGTCTTTTGTGAGGTCTGGATGCAGAGACTTTCATGGTTTAAAAAAAAAAAAAAAAAAAAAAAGTTTTTTTTTTTTTTGTTTTTTTTTGCAAAAGAAAAAGTTGATTTGGCTTCCCCTGATACAGTCACCTGTTTATTACTCATACATTCCGCATTTATTGTAATGTCAAGCTAAAGAATTGTACAGCATAGATAAAAGGCCGTCAGTCAGAAAAACTAAACACTAACCGTTATCATTATCATATATTCCAATGAAAACCAAGACAATTTAGAGAAGCAAATTAACTCAACAAGCACATCAAGTATTCAAAATGTGATAGAAAAAGCTAGGATTTTAGGCCAGTATTTTAAAATTTGTGAAGCAGATGCAGCACAAACCACACTGGCCACAGTACTGGGTGTCAAAAGTTGTTTAATTCAGATATTTCAACTGAATCATAATGGCTAAGGACATTATTGTCAACAAAAACCTTACTATGATGTGTTAAAATTCAATGAAGAAAAAGTATCATAATGTAGATAAACCTCAAATAAGCTGCACGTCTTTGCTCTCAGACATTTTGACAGGACATATGAAACAAGCATGGATGTACTAAATTTCTCATGTAGCATGGTCCAGCATCAATAGCCTATCCCCATTACAAATGTTCACTATTATTCTGTCTTTATCTGTTCTTGAAAGTTTACTTCAAGGTAGGGTGGTCTACTGCCAAGAGTACTACAATAAATACAATGCTCATTTAAGATGCCACACCTTTTCCCTAGCTGAGTAAATCTACCTCTCCTAGTTTTTGGTAAATCCCGCATTAGAGGCATATCAATCACACTTAACATGTAAGCCTTCTGCATATGTTATATATATATATATATATATATACTGCTCAAAAAATTAAAGGAACACTTTTTAATCAGAGTACAGCATCTAGTCAATGAAACTTCTGGGATATTGACCATAGTTAAGTAGCAGAGGGAGTTGTTAATCAGTTTCAACTGCTTTGGTGTTAATGAAATTAACAACAGCTGCACTAGAGGGGCAACAATGAGATGACCCCGAAAACAGGAATGGTTTAACAGGTGAAGGCCACTGACATTTTTCCCCCCTTATCTTTTCTGACTGTTTTTTCATTAGTTTTGCATTTGGCTATGGTCCCGGTCACTACTGGTAGCATGAGGCGATACCTGGACCCTACAGAGGTTGCACAGGTAATCCAATTTCTCCAGGATGGCACATCAATACGTGCTATTGCTAGAAGCCTGCCTCATCATTTTTTCACTTTGATTTTCGGGGTGTCTTTATATTCAGCCCTCTGTAGGTTGATAATTTTCATTTCCATCAAACAATGTGGCATCCTTTCGTTCCTAACACATTACCCAGTCCATATCAGTACAGATATCCAGCATGAATTTTTTTCCCCCCATTGAGATCTGATGTGTTTTCAAAGTGTTCATTTAATTTTTTTGAGCAGTTTATTAGAAAGAACTTGATTTTATATTAAAATAAATACATCTAAAGAATTTTGACACAGATTCAAAAACTTTATATCAAGAACTGAATGTCATTTCCTGGCAAAATGTTGTATCCATACTCACACAAGAATATATTGGCTTTGATTGGCTGCAAACACCGCTTGCATTTGGTATGACACTATTACAATATCTACAACTTACAGCTTTAGCAGAAATGTATAGAAAACCCCTTGGAGTTCTGATATCAATTTTCAAAAGGATAAAGCCTAATTATCTAATTTTATTTAACATTGGCTTTAAAAGATAGATAATACAAATCTCCCTACAAGAAAAAAGTTATAAAAGCATCGTGGTCATATTTCCGGTTATATTTAAAGGATTGTGTGTGACCTCAAAGCAGCAAGCAAATAATAAATAGTTCAGGTAAAACCTCCACTCTTGAACTTTCATTGTTGATCTATACTTAAATCTTTCCAAAACTGCCTGCGCAAACTTTGGTATCAGTTTTAATTGCTCAAGCTGTGTACTGTTTTTCTCGAGATACACATTAAATCCTTCAAAAGAAGCTGTTTTGCAGCCGTGTGAAATATTTTATAATTAAAGTGAAATATTAACATTTCACCTAAGGAGTATATGTACAAGACCTCTCATGAAGAGAACTATGAACACCACCCGTAACAATGAAATCAAATTAATTCATGCACTGTGTATGAATCATACAAATTAAAGTTATACCAAGGCTATAGAATTTCTTTCAAATAAACAGTGAAATACGGTTTCTTCTCCATACTTAAAAGGGCAAAAATGAAAATGTTGCAGGATTAGATGCATGACAAAAATGTCACAGTCCAACAATAGATAAGGCAGGTGCCATACAACCATAAATATAGGCCAAAATAATGTTGAGCATCCCAGAATTCAATGAGCAGTTGCAATAAGACTTTTATGATCGTCATTTTAGAAATCTACATGCGTTCTCTTTCACAGCACTGTAACACACTTCTGATTTCCCTTATTTTGTTTTTTTTATAAATCTTCAGTTTTGATTCTCCAAAGAAATTTAGTATAATACAAAATATAACAGGAGTAAACGGAATACACAGCTTTTAACATGATTATTTCATTAATTGAAGGAAAAAAAATAAAAACAAAAAATCAGCAACTCCTATATCACTCATGTGAAAAAGGTATTGACCCCCAAATGTTATATTTTGTTGTGCTGCCTTTAGCAGCAACAACTCCAATCAAATACTTCTGGTAAAAGATCAGTCTTTGGCATTACTGTGGAGGAATTCTGTGTGTTATAAGCAGGAAAAATGGGCAAGCGTAAAGATTTGAGTGACAAAGGCCGAAGTGAGAGGACTAGATGACAGAGTCAGAGCATCTCCAAAATGGTAGATCTTGTAGGGTGTTCTCAGTATGTAGTGGTTAGTACATACCAAAAGTGGTCCAAGAAAGGACAACAGTGAATCAGTATTAGAAGTCATGGGCATGCTCAAGATTCAATGAAGAGCGTGGGGAGTAAAGGCTAGTTCGTCTGGTCCAATCCCACAGAAAAGCTACTGTAATACAAACTGATGAAGACCTTATTGCTGCCTATGTCAGAAAGGTATTAGAACATACAGTGCATTGCAGCTTGCTACGCAGCTCCAGACTAGTCAGAGTGTCCATGCTGAACCTCTGTTCACCTTCAAAAGGGCCTACAGAGAGCATGTGTGGATCAGAAATGGAGCATACAGCAATGGAAGAAAGTGGCCTGGTTAGATTATGTAGATGGCTGAGTGCATGCACACAATTTATGCAGGGAAAAGATGGCAACAGGATGCACTTGGGTCCTGGCATTCAACTGGATGTTACTTTGACACGTACCACCTACCTAAAGATTGCTGCAGACCATGCAAACCATTATTGGTAATAGTATACCCCAATGGCAAAGGCCTCTGTCAGCAGGAGAATATGCCCTATCACACCTGCCAAGGTCTTAAAGAGCCCATGCCTTGATAGGTTATTGTTGTTTTGATGACATGAAAAAGGGACCTACACAATATTAGGCAGGTGGCTTTGATATTGTAGTTGGTCAGGGTATATACAAAATTACCCTTTGTATTAACAATTACATTGTTTTTCAATTTTCTTTGTTTTAATCAACTAGAGCTATACTCATGTACTTCTTTTCAATAGGACAATACAAATTTTATGGCTTTATAAAAAAAGAAAAAAAGAAAAAAAAAAAAAAAGTGCACACTTCCTAGAGTGCACTAAAAAGACACTTCATACCATTTCCTGCATGTCCTGTTGCGGCTCTGCTCCCTGCTCCTCGGCATTAAGATCACCACCTGGATTCTGTACATCTTGCCTGAATGGAAACCAACCTGCTTGGTGCCTGTCAATAAAACCAGAATTAAGAAGCTCTTAGGGCTGGGATAATTTATATTATTACATTCTCTTTAGATGCAGAAAACAAAATTAGTATCACACACAATTTGACTGAGGAAGAGACCCAACTATACATTTTTTGCAATAGCCAGTCAAGAGCCCTTTCCACAATTTCACTTACAAGTAAACAAGCAGCATGGCTCCCATCACCATAATGAAGCGACTGAAGGAGGAATAGAAGTAGACTATGCTCAGCAGAATGGCAGCTCGAGAGAATGTATACATCCAGTCCAGCCAGTCCCGGTTCAAGTCATCATCGTTGATCACTGGCCCACCTTGAGCATTCATTTGGATATTCTGGTTGACGGGTCTGTTCTCTGGAATAGCAGCATTTGGAAGAACTGGGGGTTCATTCTGTGCTGGTGGAGGAGGAGGAGGAGCTACAGACTGTGCAGCCACTGGAGGGGCAGGCAGTATTGATGTAGGTGCACGTGATGATGCAGTAGCAGCTTGACTTAAAAAATTGAAGAGAAATACACATTTTGAAAAGTGTTGCTAAAAGTCCTGCAGGGGTTAGTATCCGATTAAACTGAAAAAGGCTGCATTGACAGAAGAAATGTATAAATTACGTCTAGAAATTATTTTATAGTGTAGTTTTAACAGGGTTGTTTAGAACTGAAAAAAAAGAAAGGAAAAAAAAAAGCAATGCGAGCACTAAAAAAGATTAACAAAAGTTGAAGATTTAGGAGTACAGTGAGCACATAAAATCACTGTATTGTCGCATTACAAATACAGTAGTTTCACATGACTCCCAATGTAATATACCAACCATTATGACTGCTGTTATACAGTTTACTAATTTTGTGAGATACATTTTTAAAACATATACTTAGACATCAAAGGCCTTCATTTTTGTTTTATATTATTATCACAGAAAGTATACAGGTTTAATAATGCAGGTTATGTTACTGCAAAACGTATACTTATGTCACGGTAGAGGTCTATAATTTACTATGTATCTGTTGTTTCAGGCATATGTTCACCAATTGCCAAAGTCCTAAACAAAATACATTCAAGTATGTAATTTCTGATTGGCTCAGGCAGTAAATTTACAACTGCAAAGCAAACTGCCTTTTAGTTGCACTGCTACCATATTAAATATCCCAGTAACCAAGTGATATAGAGGGACTGAAGTCATAGTAAACATGCCTGGAAAAATAATTTAAACATGATCTGAGTGAAAAACATTAAACAAGGACAACACTAGCAATGAAAAGCTTAGAAACTGAATACTACTTGGGGAAAGCTGTGAATATTGTAGCACTTGTATTAACTTTACTAACTAATAGAATATAAATTTGCTCAATTAAAAAATAGCAAAATCTTCGCCTCTAATATTTTATACATTTTATTGCTGTGTGCAGCATGCAATAGGTATTTTAACCCTGGTTAAAAAGTTCAATATTACTTACTACTGCATATAATAATGTCGTGCATACATTTGTTGCCACCAAAGAATCTGCACTGGGTTGTATGCTGGGTAGATGGGAAACCCAACTGAAAGTCCAGGTTGTACAGGGAGCTGATTAGCAAGGCTACAGAGAAAAACAAATGCACATGAAGACTAAGATTCTTTCCAAATTTTCAATAATAAATCTTAATTTTCAATTTTATTTCCTGTTACTACATGAAAACATACTGTTACAGTTCTCTCATTTTTACAGTGCAATCAGAAAGTGACTAAAAATTCCATACATTTTTCTTTTTGCAAACCCAAGTCCAGAGTCAAGGAGATATACAGAACTTGTCCTGGAAGTACTGGGCAAAACAATTCCATCCAGCCCATCACTGGGCATTCTACACAAATATCCACACCTAGTACAACAATTTACAATTCTTAAATAGTTCTGAGCAGGAAAAAAACACAATTGCACCGTCTTTAATTATTAAGCAAATTAACAACTCCATTTCTGTTTTTATTTTTTAAACCACATTTAAAACTGAAATCAAATTGTTTTATTTTTATTTGATACTTTGGTGAGGTTTCCAATCCAAGAAACTGTCCAATCACATAGAAAGCAAACTTTTCTTTTATTAATAGAATAAAAGCCTTTTACAAATTAAACTTAAGATTTTAAATCTTTACTCTGGCAATCTGTATAAAGAAGAAAAAATATAAACAAATGTACCCTTGCATAAAATATGGGGGAGCACGACTCTGCTCGGGGCTAACTTGCAATTGCTGGCTCCGATGTCTTAAACCCTCCATACTTGAACCTGCAGACTCAGACGTTGTTTCTGGACTTGCAGATGTTCCTGAGTTGTCCAAAGTCTACATGAAAGAAATGCTTCAATGTTAACAAATAATGCAATGTCACATAAGCATATTTACAACAGTATCCGGATGTAACCATTTCAGCCTCAAGTTCAAAAAAAACTTTAAGAGAAACCCTGTTTTTATTTATGACTTCGACTATATTAATAGCACATCTTTATTTTAAAAAATATAAAAAAAAGGGGGCCACAAGCCATTTATATTGTATACTATTTATACTGTATATTAAAAGCAAACAGTATGCACAAAGTTTAACTTCCCCTTCAAATGAAAATCATTCCAGGGAATCTCAGGTGATCTTTACAAATATGCAGTGATCTTGAATCTTGTTTCTTTCATTCTACTCTGTTATTGGTCATACAAAGCAGTATTTAGATGATAAAACTTTATATAAATGTATATCTAATTTTCCTTTTACTGGTATATCAAAACAAAATACACAAACATTAAAATATTCTGTTTAATAAATAAATAAATAAATACAATATTAATAATATTAATAATAATAATAATAAATAAATTATTTTACATAGGAATACCCATCAGAACAATTAAAAACTAATTCTTACATTGTGACCACACACTCATCAAAATGTCAAGTATGGTTAGCAGTCAAAAACAATGCATCTGACTTAGAGAAAGTGGCCCATTTATCAGTGTTTTTAGATTGCTTTTATGGATTCCAGGACCTTGGTGTGATTAAAATACAGATTGAACTTAAAAAGCTTTGCTAAAAGCACACTAAGGCCATTAATTGGCCAAATATTTCCAATCCCAAACATTACTGTCAGATATTTAATACCTCCAATTTAATTTTGACATTTGTATTATATAGTGCAAGGAGAAATGTGATTTTAATTTATTAAATGTTTATAAATACTAAATCAATAATTATTCATAACTCAAATTTAAGGACTACACGATTTTATTTTGAATGAAAGGGGGAAAACAAGTACAAGTACAAGGGAATGAAATTGCCATTGAGAAAATGTTTATTTTTATAGCACATTTTCATAAAAAGAATGTAGCTCAAAATGCTTTATAATGTCTTATAAAACAGATACATAAAGAGAGTGATATAAGAAAAACAGAAAAAAGTTTAGCCGGACTAAGTAATGAAAGGAAGCAAGACACAAATGAGAGCTAGAAGAGGGCTGGGACATGTGTGCAGTGATCTCCCGTTTAAAAATAGCATCCTCAGAAAGCAGGGTCAAACCCGTTACAGCCAAGGCCAGAGGAGACATTTTGAACTTGGGGTTATTCTGCAGGTAGTGACATGAGGTGAAAGAAGGAGAGTCCAAGGGTCCAAGTACTGGGAACAAGGGCAAGCCCACTGACAGGGAACAGGATCGATGCAGTGCTCATCAGAGGGGGAACTGCAGAAATTTAAGCAAGCATGAGTACAATGATGGAGTTGACAGAATAAGCACAAGGTTTCTAGAGTGCCACGTTAGCATTTATTAAAGACCTGAAAACTGGAGTTGGATAATTTTCAGTTGCAGAAAATATGCACTTTGCACTGGTCTGTCCTCTGTGTACAAAACTACTAGGAGGTTAAGTTAACAACTGAGTACTGCTCATGTCCCAGGACTGTAACAGGCAACGTGCTGAAGCAGACCCCTGAAAGGCAGCCTGCTAAAGTTCATCTCAGTTTATTTCAGATTCCTATCAGAGTGCTATACAGAATATCCTAATGTATTCAATAAACCCATCTGTCATGCAATGTAATTTCAGATGCATGACTGCAAAATCATTACATGGGAAAGCCAAAAACGGTCTAGTCCAAAACCTTTATGCAAAGACAACATTCTGTATTTACTTAGGGTTCTATAAAATCAAAGATTATACACAATCGTTTAAAGTGAGCAATTTCTATAATTTATACTAAAAAGGTACATACTGTTGTTCCCAGTGATTCAGGCGAGCTCCTGCTTTTGCTCATGCCAGGTTTTGGTGATCCAGGTGGAGTCCGTGAGGCACATACCAAGTGTACCATGTGATACTCATCTTGCTAGTTTGTAAAGATAAAGAGATATTTAGAATTGTTTACATAGTAAAACTAAGCTTGATAATTTAAAAAGAGATCAATAACTGCACCACACTGCAGCAGTGCCACATATGTGATTATGTCCAGTTGGAGGTAAATCTTCCAGTTTGCTGAAGTAGATGATAAAAGCAATATTCTACTAAAACACATACAGAATGAACATGTATAAGAACTGTCATCATAAGGTGTTGGGTTAAAACAAGTCAGAGTTTTTAGTGCACCTATATATGAATTTTACAAGCATTGTAGCCTTTTTGTTCCTCAAAAAAATATGCAAAAAGTGTTGCATTTGTGGTTTGGAAAATGACATTTATTAAATCTCATCTTTCTACTATAAAATGTGCAGAACACTAAAAGTACAAAATTCAGAAGTGTAGAAAGTATAATGATACAAATAATAATGAACAATAATGCTAATAGTGTATATACTGTAAAAATGTGTCATTTGTGTGGAATATCTTTAAGTAAAAATGAAATGCACAATAGAATGTCACACTCAGGAAAATACCACCAGTAGAGAGTTCTTTAGAGGTTCCCATGTTGCCACTCTCTAAGAGAGGACAAGCACAACTAGCATGATTGGTTGCATTTGTCTTTATAGTTTAAGGTCTAATTAGCTAATCAAAGCAATTTTGTGCTGCAACCTGTCAGCATTAAATACTAAAGGTCTTCATATTAATGCAATTAAAAGGGTGGCCAAACTTTTGCACATCCCATTTTTTACATTTTATTTCATACAACTTAATAATGTTACACTGAGAATTTTGCTCTGATAAACATCCTCTTGTCTACATTTCTCTGGTTGGGCCATATTGCTGTGATATTCTCTTATGAAGACACAGCAAATTATCATGCAACCTCAGAGGAGTGCCCAAACTTTTACATAGCACTGTAGCTATATAGTTTTTCAAGCAATGCTCGGCACTAACATGGATGACACTATCAAAGCCCGAGTAATCCTCGGGTCTAACACTTATGTACAATGTGTCTATACATTTGCCAGAGTGACGCTAGGGACTAAAGCTTTTAACAATGTTTTAACAGCCTGAGTGGGGAGTATAAAGTGTTTATTGATAGAACTTTTTTTTTTTTTTTTTATATAAAATGGTAGAGTTCTTCCACTGCCTCATTTACTGCTTTAGAATCATGCACATTTACTCATTTAGGCAGGCATAGTTTATGTTGTTGTCATGCTCTTTAAAGTATTTACTTGATTAATTGTGCCCTGTGTGCAGTTACTTTGCCAATCTTGGGGTAAACAGATGGGAGGGGAAAAAGCAACAATATGTACTGTTTGTGTGTGGTAGTCATTTACTAAATCCCAAGAGGAATAAGATGTATCAAGTATTCAATGTTATTCCCCAGACCTAGTAGACAACAAACTGTATTCATACCTATTCACTTGAAGAAGTGCATTTTCGGCAAAACAGGGGTCAATTTCACTTATATTGATACTACACTTTATAGTCAAGGAATCTGGCATTTATAATTAATGCAGTTTGGCTGTTTCAGCTGTTTAAAATAAACCTTACCCTCAACAACAGTTTGATGAACATTTTGAGTACCTTATTTTAATATAAAAAAAAGTCTTTCAGTATAGGAGCACATGCTGATACAGTACATTGCTGCACCCACCACGTGATGAGCCAACTCTGTACCCCACATTGAGACCCGAGTGCAGCCATGCAACGGGTGACACCTCAGCACCATACTAGCTCAGATGGAATGGAATAATGCGATTTTTTTTTTTGGTGGCTGGAGTGCCAATTCGGCCACCAACCCCCAAGTGTTCCCTGCAGGTTGGAGGGCTTACATGCAGGGCTGGATACAGGTTAACGTCATACCCAGGACGGAACAATTGCAGGTAAAATTAAAATGGTGCGTTAGATACCACAATATTGGGGAATGTTAAACTCTAACGGCTTTGGATTAGAAAAATTTGTCTTCCTTTTGACAATTTACTACACATATATCTCCATTACTTCTATAAAAATAAACATAAGCTAAACTAGTAACTAGAGAAATAAAGTGGAAAAACCTGAATTCCAAAGCTACAGACATTTATGATGCAGAGAGGGGACACATACCTTTCTCAAAACATCTCTTAGCTGAAGATGGTCTGGAAGAAGCTTTCCAGAGTATACTAGCCTTTGATCCTTGGATAACTAAAAGAAATTAAAAAGTAGCATAATTATTATCAGCATTGTGCAAAATTTTGACTTTTAGCTTTCTTCATCAAATAATGCCATTTCAATACCCTTTTAAATCAGTTTTTCCTTTAACTTTAGAACAATTAATTGGCTGCATAATATAACGTATAGTCATTATATAATCTAGTGCAAAATGAAACAAGAATTCAGGGAGTAGCAACATATCTGCGTATGACACCCACCTTTACCTCACTAGCAAACCTACTTTTTCGTTTCCACCTTCCTCGCTTATTGATTGCATAGCAGAAATTAAATCCTGGTTTTCTTCAAATTTTCTTAAACAGTGACAAAACTGAGGTTCTCCTCATTGGTACAAAATCAACATTATCCAAAACTGATAATTTTTCATTAGTTATTGATAATTCCTCTGTCTCCCTTTCCCCACAGGTTAAGAGACTGGGTGTCATCCTTAATAGTACTTTATCTTTTCAGTCCCACAACATTATCATCTCCATCTGCGTAACATTAATTGTATGCTAACCCCTCACTCCCCATACCACTCCTAACCTTGTTCATAGCCTTGTCACTTCTCATCTGGATTATTACAATTCCATTTTCTTTGGTCTTTCTCACAAATCTCCTTATAAGCTTCAAATGGTCCAGAATTCAGCTGCCCACATCATTACTAGAACCCCACCTATTCACAATATCACTCCCATCTTACAGCAGCTTCACTGGCTTCCAATTAAGTACCGCAATGAATTAAAAATTCTTCTGTTAACTTTTGAGGCTATCCACAACCTTGCCCCTCCATATCTGTCCATATCTCCTCAACGTTGCCATTCCCTCCCACTCCCTTTGATCCTCTTCCTCCATCCACTTGACTGTCCCCTTGGTCCGTCTTACCACCATGGGGAGCAGAACATTCAGTTGCTCTGCTACCCAGCTCTGGAAATCATTACCTTCTGAGCTGAGAAACATTGATTTGTTATCACTTTTCAAACCTAAACTTAAAACTCATATGTTTAAGACTGCTTTTTCTCTTTGACTACAATTGCACCGATTTTAAATTTTGTATTTTTAGTTTTGTTTATAATGTGTGTTTTATCTATTGTTCAGTGTGCTTGAGTCTTTAGAAAGGCATCTAGGACTAAATAAAATGCATTATTATTAAAATGACAAATTACTGGAAACTGATTGGAATGGCCTAAAGTTTAGAAAAATCAACTCAATAAGCATACCTGCCAGCCGATACCTTTACATATTTAAAATGCACAGTGCAGTCAAGATTTGGAAAAGTAATTAAACAGTGTTCTTATATCAGCCACAATTTAGGGTGGGCAGCCAATCCCCACACAACTTAAAAGAACCACATCCATGACAGCACAGCTAGTTTCCCATATGATCTGCTGCATACTTAGCCTCTCCTCCAGGATCCATTGCCTCCTATGCAAATCCCAATCACTGAACAAACAGGAATACTCTTATCACAGCCATAATAGTTTTACTATCCTTTTTCTACAGTTTAACAACAATTTAATGCCTATATTTTATCACGTACAGAGTGATCTTGTACTCAGATTTATTCTGCTGTGTTGAACTGTACACAATAGGATTCTAAAATATCCTTTGGCATTTTATTTTGTATAGGGACAGACAAAAAAGCAGATTTATTGTTTGCTTGCTAATCACACTAAGTTATTGGCAGTTTCTGATTAGTGCTGGGCAATAAAGCAATCAATATATTTAATAAAATATGCTTTTTCAATTTTGGGGTATAACACTTGATTCAACAGTTTTCCTCCATCTTATTAACACAGAAATGGACAAGGTATGGGGCCTATCATGTACCACGTACGTTAGCAAAACACCAGAACAGCAGCCAAATGGATTGTACTTAACAGTATCGCACATTCCCATGAAAAAGTCACACAGTCACTATTAAAAAAAGTTGAGTTTATAGAGCAAAAGAGTACAAACACAACTTGGCAAGTGAAGCCAAGGAGAAAAACGTGTTAACTGCTCAAATGACATAATGCCAAAGAGCGAGCACACATCATCAAAAGCTTGGAAGTGATTCAGCTATCACAAATCAGACCAACACAGAATAATCTGGTAGGCCCCCACAAAGTACCTAAAAATATTGTTAAAACTACTAATCTATTCCACTACCTAGACGATGTTATTTTGGAAGAATTCAGTAGATAGGATTGGCAAGCTTTATTGGGCTGAACAGCCTGTTCAATTATAGATTATTCTAATTCTAACCTCAGAAGTCACATACCAATTAAATATGAACATTTCAAAAAGAACAGTGAACTAACAATGTGGTTAGTTAAGCATTTAAACAGTGGTTCTATGCCTAGACAGCAATTTATTGTGTCAGCATTTGCAGCAAGTTTTTTCGTGCCCTAGGGCAACTTTGGCCTGCTATCTCTGCAATAAACCATATCAGATCTTTTACATGTTTTAGGTATTACTCTTGTTATAGTTGTTCTTTAGTAACTAGATGCCTGTCTGAAAGAAATCAAATTTTATTCATGAGGCATTAAAACTGGAAAAAAAAATCATTCCTATATTTTAAACACATATTGTCCTGTATGGTATGACAAAGTACACCATAAAATATACATATTTTACAAGATTCTTCATAATCTGTGAATACGCAAAATTTGAAATGCTTTGATAGCAACCTTTTAGAGGTACGTAACTATGAGCTTCTAGTTGCCAGACAAATGTGACTGCTGACTTCAGCAAAGTTCTGCTAATCAGCTGGACCTGCCCATCCTTGTTAGCCTTATTTGGCAGATGTCAGCTGCTGGTATTGTTTTATAACCTAGCAGACAGACAATATGGATAAGTATTTCAATTGTCTTTGCTTATAAACCTCATATACATGTAACATGGCTTCATCTTAGGCACCGTTGTTCAGAGAGAGAAGGTGGAAAAAAACAAATACGGAAAAAAAAACTCTTTGAAAATTTACAAGTAGGTACAGTGTACATTTCATACCAAAGAACCGAACATTATTTTTTTTTGATTCATAGGTGCCATTCTAGAGAGAGTATGAACACATGCCATACAAAAACTGGTTAATCACAGAGACACTAACTCAATATCACCATCAGCAAGATATTGTGCATACGTTCAAAGTCACCATTATGGACTGTTAATGTGACATGTGTTGTGTGGTGCATGGACAGCTGTGAAGAATGGGAACCATTAGTTCTGGGCAGTATGACCAAAATTCTTTATCACGGTATTTTTCAAAATTATACTGGTTTCACAGTATTAGACGGTATTTTTTTCCCCATGCACGAGTGGATGTTAACCACATTTTCCACTGCAATTACTGCAGTAGACTGGCTAAGAATAACCTATTCCACTGTCATGAGATTTGTACATTGTACAAAAAAATATTTTAATGTGCACACAAGTATTAATACAGGTTTGTATGGCCCCATAAAGGGATAGTTTTTAAGGGGGTGGAAATAATGAAGATAAGTAATCACATTGCATGACAGTTGCAGTCAAAATACAGAACGTTTTAATTGAACAAATTTTTCAAACAACTGTAATTTTGACAAAATATTTTCAACCAAAGAGGAATTTAGACTTAGTAAAAATATCCAGAGGTGCTTGTCAAAAGTTGAACTGCATTGAACACGTCTCTCTATTACAAAAAACAAGAGTCTTGGGAGAGAGATGAGACAAGATCTTCTTGGAAGACAATTTGACATCCCACGAGAGACACTAACATCACGCGAGACAAGACACTGAGACAACATTTAAAACAAGTTCACGGACATCTAACCTAGCAGTTATTGGAATGCTTTTCGCAGATGCACTTCATGTGCTCCCAGCTCTTAAAACGACAAGTGACAAGCAGAACACGCAGCGTGCCAGCAGATGATCCGATCGCTTCTCTTTAGTGTGTGCTCAGCCCCCTCCCCCCCCCCCCCCCCCCTTCACAACACGAGCGGCAGAGACACGAGGTGGTGAAAGGACAGCTGCTGTACAGATTATTACACTCCTGTAAATTATTGACGTGCAGCGCGACAAACAGAACAGGCAGCTCGCCAACAGCAGCAGATCCGACAGCATCTCCTTAGCGTGTGTTAAGCCGGCGCCCCCCCCCCCCCCCCCTTTACAACGTGAGCAGCGTTATTATACCTCCTGTGAGAAAGATTTAACCACACCCAGGGCTGGAAACAAAAGACAAGTATTGTTTTCACAAAAGTTTTAAAGTGAAAATAATGTCTATGTAACAATTCCCATGAAAAAAAATCTCTTTACATTGTATATCCGGTAAACCAAAACCAAGGGTGGGAGAGCGAAGTGAGCAGGGGGCAGAGCCCCCTAGTCTTAGAAAAGGAATAAATAGTAAATATTTTTTGTAAACCAACTACACTTTCTGTTAATGTTAACAATCTCTGTCCACTGACACGTTAGCTATATGGATTGTAATGGCGTTGGTTATCTCGATCCACCGCTTACTTTTTTGTTGTAGGCAGTACATCTAGCAAACGCAGCTACAAGTGACATCTGGCTCGAGTGTCCTCTAGCTTTTTCAGTTTTACCCGAGGACGTGGAGGGTGCCAATCTTAGTTCCATACATTCATGGTACTCCAAAGCATGTTTGCGACTAAGGTGGTGCAGCAAATTGCTAGTGTTGCCGCCTCCAGCGACAACTTTAGCTCAACAGCATTTGCAGTAAATAGTTGTTTGGTCCACATCTGACCTTTTAAAACCAAAGCATCTGCAGACAACAGACACAGCTCCTTTTTCAGCAAAAGTTCTTCTGTGTCATGTTTAACTTTACGTTGAAGCAAATACAACAAAAAACACAGCATAGACGGCATCTGTTGAGTGAGCCAGTGCTCCTGCATAAATGCACAGGATAAATCCACTGTTTCCTTTTGGGTATATATGAGCTGCTAAATAGAGATAATTAAAGTACTAAAATTTGAAAGTCTCAAAAAAAAAAAATAAAAAAAAAAATAAAAGATAGCAAAGATCGCATTTGCACAAAAAAACGGAAATTACGGTGAAAAGAGATTTAATATATTGTTCGGATTTAAACTTTAAGACTTGTAGATCATCTAATTCGTGTTGCCATCAGGGAAAAGTAGTGTTTCTTCCCAATGAAGAGGCATATCCGTGAGAATTAAAAGATTTGTTGTTTGTCCCGATATCTATGCAAAAGGATGAAGATCCCATGTCTTTAGAGTTCTGGTGCTTTCTGTCCTGCTATATGGTTGCGAGACATGGACGCTATCCAGTGATCCGATATGAAGACTGGACTCCTTTGGTACTGTGTCTCTCCGGAAAATCCTTGGGTACCGTTGGTTTGATTTTGTGTGAAATGAGCAGTTGCTCATGGAGTCCTGAATGAGACACATTACCTGCATTGTGAGGGAGCATCAGTTACGACACTACGGCCATGTAGCACATCATCCACCATCCTTCCATGACCCCATACACCCCCCCCCCCCCCAAAGATGAACCAGCTTGTAAGATCCTCATCGTTGGGGATGCGAGTGGCTGGACCAGGCCAAGGGGTCGCTCACATAACGCCTGGCTGCAGCAAATATAGGGTCATTTCCAGAGGTTGGAATGTCTGCCTGGGGAGCTGCCAACCGGGATCCCGAGTCGTTTTGTTGTGTAGTGGGTGTGGCAACACACTGTACTAATGCATGCTCTCCAACTTGACTTGACGTTTGGTGAAAGTAAATCCACATACGCGAGTGATAGAGATGTGAATTTGCGCAGGCTGGTGGGAGGCTGGCAACTGAAGCGAGCAGGGGGCAAAGCTCCCTAGTTTTCTAAATGTATACTCAAGTCCTGGATATGTACATTTTTAATCATTTTCTTGAAAGATAAAATTGCTATAAGCACTTCATACATTTGGTTTTTCACTGATCACCTTCTTTATTTACACCTCAACTCCACCTGCAACGATGGCCGTGTGCAGACAATCAAATAGGAATTATATTCTTACCTCAAGGACAATAGTTCCAGGAATAAAACATTATTTCTACTTTCCTTTCATTAACAAGAATGCCTCAAATATGGATGGCATTTTATTAAATCAAAATGAAAGCGTTTTTTTATGCTAGGACCTTTGTTACCATAAGCTGTGCTGGAAGATGCAAAAGTATATTTTAAAACAAAATTTTATGTGGCAATTATACTAGGATGGTGAAGAAATAAAGGAAATGTTTGGTACTTTTCAAGTTTAAGATAAACATAGTATTATATCATATCATTTTTCTAAAATACATACAGCAATCATATCCTTCACACACAAAGTATAGCAATAAGAACAAAAAAATATTTAAAAGTTGTTGATGTCAGAGAAGTCCTTCTGCATTAACCATTATAATCAACAATGGTGCTGCTTGTAGACAAGCTGCTTTTCCTGTGTATGGTGCACAAAAAGTATTTGTGCTCCTACACTTTTTCCTAGTACTAGTGCACTTACAGGGGTCAAAGCTACCTAATTTAAGCTGCAGGAGCCTCAATTTCCTTACTTAGGGCAAACTGAATCTATACTTTCATATTCTAGTGACTCAGTACAACCCCAGTCAAAGTCTTTGCATTCTTTTCCATGTCGTGATGTCAGTGCTGTTTTAAATGCCTTAAAGTGGCTCTTAAGAGAGTCACTTAATTTTATCATACTCTATGCAGTATGTAAAATTCTTTACAAGAGAAGAATGTCAGGAGCTTTTTCCAAAGGAGTTGTTCCTGTCCTTCCTGATATTATGCCTGGGATCAAAACAGGAATCTGTGTTGGCATCCTCTTCAAACTTTAGAACAATATTGATGAGAAAGAAATTACCTTAAGGAAAAGGCATTGACGTTTCACAGGGATATGACATAGTGATTTAAGAAAAGTATATTTAAGCAAGCTGTATTTTTTTCACAAGTTTGATTTTGCATCTTGCATTTTACTAAATGTTAACCAGCTTATGTGCATTTACCTTTAAAGAGATCATATGTTTTTGTCCTGCCATTAAAAAAAAAGCTAATCTTACATTTGGGGCCTATGTGTTCTCTCTTCCCTGTGGATTACCATTGGAATGAAAAATATTTGTAAGCATAAAACATGTAATTACCAACACAGCCTCCCTGTCATGCTGTGGAGACTTTCCAGATCCACAGTGCAGTCCACGAACGTGCTGTGCTCAGAAGAAAATGCAAAAATAAGATGTACTGGCAATAAGGTCCACATTCTATGTAAACATCTACATGTTTACCACATTTCTTGGATTTTAACATGACAACCAAATTATTACAGTTTAATGGTACTATTTTTAAACCTCACACAAAAGAAAAAATTCAATACTGTGGTTTCACAGTTCAGTATTTGACTCCTCTATGTGTGTGCACATACACGCGAATCTGCACAGCAAAAATTTGCAATTTTTGACTTGACCTATGCATGTTAAATTTATATTTAAAAACAAACAACAAAAAAAAAAAAAAAAAAACACACCACATACATTGAAATACTTGCTTAATCAAATTTCAGGTTGCTGGGGAGTGGAATTTATCCTGGAACTGCAGGGCACGGGCAGCACGGTGGCGCAGTGGTAGTGGTGCTGCCTCGCAGTAAGGAGACCTGGGTTCGCATGTTCTCCCCATGTCTGCCTGGGTTTCCTCCCACAGTCCAAAGACATGCAGATTAGGTGCATTGGCAGCCCTAAATTGTCCCGTGTGTGTGTGTGTGTGTGTGTGTGTGTGTGCGTGCGTACATGTGCAGTGCGGTGGGCTGGCACTGTACCCGGGGATCTGTTGCTGCCTTGCATCCTTGTGTTGGGTGGGATTGGCTCCAGTACAGCCCTGTGACCCTTTGTTAGGATATAGCGGGTTGGAGAATGACTATTTTGACATGTAAAACATAGTATTTTTGAAAAGTAAAAGGGAAAAATCTGCAATATTTATTTTAGATAAACTATAACAGACACTTCAATCACCAAAAACTTTTTACAATTCTTCTTCTTTCGGCTGCTCCAGTTAGGGGTTGCCACAGCGGATCATCTTCCATATCTTTCTCTCCTCTGCATCTTGTTCTGTTACACCCATCACCTGCATG
Organism: Polypterus bichir lapradei; assembly: GCA_026402145.1. NCBI lineage: Eukaryota > Metazoa > Chordata > Cladistia > Polypteriformes > Polypteridae > Polypterus > Polypterus bichir. Next base: position 4,539,439 of record JANRMT010062843.1, read on the forward strand.
TCTTCTCTCACTACATCCATAAACCTTTGCTTAGGCCTTCCTCTTTTCCTCTTCCTTGGCAGCTCTATCCTTAGCATCCTTCTCCCAATATACCCAGCATCTCTCCTCTGCACATGTCCAAACCAATGTAATCTCGCCTCTCTGACTTGGTCTCCTTACCATCCAACTGGAGCTGACCCTCCAGTGTACTTATTTCTAATCCTATCCATCCTTGTCATACCCAGTGCAAATCTTAGCATCTTTAACTCTGCTACCTCCAGCTCTGTCTCCTGCTTTCTGGTCAGTGCCACCGTCTCCAACCCATATAACATAGCTGGTCTGATTACCGTCCTGTAGACCTTTTTCACCCTTGCCGATATCCATCTGTCACAAATCACTCCTGACACTCTTCTCCACCCATTCCACCCTGCCTGCACTCTCTTTTTCACCTCTCAACAATCCCCACTACTCTGTACTGTTGATCCCAAGTATTTAAACTCATCCAGCTTCGCCAACTCTACACCCTGCATCCTCACCATTCCTCTGAATGCCTACAGAAAGAATTTATCATATCATCTTCTCAAATTTTCATGTCAAAGTCTATCCCAGATACATTGGGTTCAAGACAGGAAACACCCCTGGAGAGGGCACCAGTCCATGAGAGGCATAACTTATGCACAGTCAAACACACTCGCAAAAACACAATTTCTAATTGCAACGTGACAGGTCATGAATCACTCTGAGGATGTGGGAAGGAAACCAGAGTACCCTGATGCCAAGGTGAGAATGTGCAAACTCCACACAGTAAATAACCTGGCATAGGGCTCTAATACAGGCTGCTGGACCTGTTAAGATACACCACTAATCATTGTGCTACCCTACAGAGCCTGTCTGTCTTCATCTCTTTTATTACTTTTTTGTAGGCATTATTTTTGTATACACAAAGTGTGAAGTATTATGCTAGGAGTGTTTTTCTTTTCTTTTTAAAAAAAAAAAAAAAAAAACATTCAATTTAGGTTTGCATAGAATAATGACTGCAGTGGGTTGGCGCCCTGCCCGGGATTGGTTACTGCCTTGCGCCCTGTGTTGGCTGGGATTGGCTCCAGCAGACCCTCGTGACCCTGTGTTTGAATTCAGTGGGTTGGAAAATGAATGGATGGACAGAATGACCATGCTTTTCCATTAATCCATCTTATAAAGTTTTTATATCAAATGATAAGCACAGCTAAATATTCCTTGATCCTTTTGAATCAAAAACCAACTTAAAATTGTATACATATGAATAAGCATGTCACCTCTATCCAGTGAACAACTGCAAACACCTTATAATATGTGACAATGTCAATGACAATGTCATAAATGCCTTACTAATGATTAAATTTATAAAAATGACAAGTGAACACTAAGTTTGGAGCAAAAAAGCAACATTTCAAATCCAAAACAAGATACAGATGCTTAAGGTAAAGCGAGAGGCAAAAGCAATTATTTTACTTGGTGCCCTGAAAATTGGGGTTACACATTAATATACAGTAATCCCTCGCTATATCGCGCTTCAACTTTCGCGGCTTCACTCTATCACGGATTTCATATGTAAGCATATCTAAATACGTAATGCGGATTTTTTGCTGCTTCTCGGGTTTCTGCGGACAATGGGTCTTTTAATTTATGGTACATGCTTCCTCAGTTGGTTTGCCCAGTTGATTTCATACAAGGGACGCTATTGGCGGATGGCTGAGAAGCTAACCAATCAGAGCACGCAGTTAAGTTCCTGTGTGCTGAATGGCTCAGCGACAGAGCGCCAAATTCGATTCCGCTGCGTGAATCAGGAAGTCTCGTCTCGCTCATTCAGCATCAACGTGTTTCGCTGTGTAAAGAGTCAACTTTTGTGCTCTTTTGTATTTCTTTGTGCATAGTCAAGCCCTTCGTTATGGCTCCAAAACGATCTGCTCCTGCTACTGCTTCAGGGGCTGTGCCCAAGCGCCATCGGAAGATGCTAACGATCACCGAAAAGGTAAAAGTTTTGGATATGTTGAAGGAAGGGAAAAGCTACACCGCTGCAGGACACCATTACGGTGTCAATGAGTCCACGATTCTTTTTATTTAAAAAGGAGGAAAAGAATATAAGATCTATGGCCGCAGTGTCCTTTTAACCAGGAAGCAAAACGAGTTGTAAGTGGACGTAATAAGGTGGTAGTCCGGATGGAATCTGCTTTAGGGATTTGGATTGAAGACTGCCGGAAGAACAACAACGGTGGTGCTACACAATCGCCTGAAGAGGCTCCTTTAGAAGAGCTGTAATGTTCTCCTTTGTTGTGCAGTAAAATTAAACTCATCATTATCGGACAAGTCGTTGTGTCATTGTTGGTGAGTAAACAATTAATTTTCTATGTACAGTGCTTATTACATGTACGTATGTTTAGTGTCACTGTACACACATTTACTGTATACAATTTTTCCTGCATTGTACGTATTTATTGCTGGTGGCCTGTCTATCGTAATGGCTATAACATGGGATATCGGAGACGCTCGATATCTTTAAAATAATATTTAGGTTTTACTGTTATTAAACAGTGTGTTTACATACATAATTTCAATGAATCTTACCTAATATCTAAGAGAATACAAAGGGTTTATGCTGTATAACTGTGCAGGGAATATTTATAAACAGTGTGGGACAGTTTAAGGGCTTAAAATATATACAAATAACCATACAAACATATGGTTTCTACTTCACGGATTTTCACCTATCGCGGGGGGTTCTGGAACACAACCCCCGCGATCGAGGAGGGATTACTGTATACTACTTGACAGAATTGCGCAATGCTGGTCAATAAAGCAGACAAATGGGCAACATTCAACTAAGAGTAGACCAAGATACTCCTGACCTATCTGTAAGTACTATCTGAAGGTCCTAGTTGCAGTGAACACAAGCACAGATAGAACTTGCTCCTCCTTGGAATAATATGACTGCACACTGTAGAGATCAAGAGAGGGATTGAAGCTGCTGGCAGGGGTTCATGTAGTCATACTTGGTAGCCAATAATGGCTTATGAGCTACCTCTCACCATAACCTAAAAAGTCAAACATCTCCCTAATAATGGGCTCTTTACATAAAGACACAGCCGGCAAAATTTGTCTGAGCAATGCTAGACTGCTGAAGTGAACGTATCATTTCAACTAAATGACAGACATACAAAAATGACGACATACAATGCAGGTGCTTTGTCAGAGTCCAAAACAAAATTAATGTAACATATTTTAGAACATTAATATACATTGATGACTAAATGGAATTAAATACTCCTTTTATTGCTTGCTCTCAAAAGTCTGAGTACTACCCTTCTGCTGAACTACATCACTTTTGATGTCTATTATTCTTGTTGTCCTATATTGGTTAACCACTTTTTGCTTAGGTGTCAAGGTTACCAAAGTTGACGTTAGATGAACCTATTTAGGAGCAAATCTGTCATCAAGCTGAAGGTTGAGTGGGCAGCAGCCTACTAGTTTACATGCAAAAAGAAAAGTTCATTATGTATCCTTTTCATTTTGTCTATGTTTAAGAATTGGTTCAGTTGAATTTCTGGATTTATACGTCTTAATCTGTACAATGATTTCGGAGGAAGGTAAATAAAGCTCCTGATCTCCTGAAGTTGTGAGGCAGCAACACCTATTGCTACACTGCTTTATTTAATTTTGTAATTTTCCCATTGTCTGTTTTTAGTATAACATTGACCATTGTGGCCAGTTAAACAATGCAAATGTATAAATACACACTTTGATAATGTTGTTTTAGCCCAAAATATAATTAAACTGCAAGTTCATAAAAATCATGACTTGATTTGTAACACACGCACAGCAACTTTGCTTTTAACATTTAAATCATTGAACTAAACAAAACAGGTATTGATTTTTGCATTTTCTACAGAATGTGTTAAGTTAAGCCAGCATTAAAGATTGAGGCAGTTTTTTTTTTCTCTGCTGCTCTATTGTACCACAATCTTTTACTGGTACATGTGCACAATAGCTTGTTTTTTTAGCCACATTTGAGACAAAGATCCATGTCCTATGAAATTTGTGACTATATAGGTAATAGCTGCAAAATAGTAAAGAATGGTTTTTGCTCTGTTGATTGTTAAATTGATAATTGTTGTTATGCTAGCTTAATAGCTCTTCATTTACAGCAGAACAGGTTACAAAAGTTAATCACCACACTTGTTCAAAACAGTCCCCAGACTGGTGTTACTCGATTAGGCTGACTTCCTATGAAAGTTGCTTTGCATAAAGTGTCTGCTAAGCAAATAAAAGTACATATCCCAGACATTTTCCCCCACTTTCCATACAGGACAAAACATCCCAGACCCAACCCCCCAAAATGACATAATAAAATACAATAACTATAGGGTCACTAATCCATAGTTCACATGTGGGCGAGTAAGCAAAGAAAAACAAAACCAAACATTTTCAAATCTTCTCACAAGTAAAAATGGCACCTACCTTAAAATCTGGTAATTATGCGAATAATTGACTCTAGTATCTATTTACTTACCGGTTTACTTGGGTAAACTTTAGAAAGGTGTGATTTCAGTTTTTCCACAGTCCAGTTTAGAAAACAGTTTATAGTCTGATCATCATATTTTTGGTTTGGAGCCTTAATGACCAAGGTCACTGGACTGTCAACTGTATTGTGGTCCATGTTTCATAATAATCAATGCACTTCTTACGAAATCTTGGTTAAACGCTGCTTTCAAGCAGGTTTTCAAGTTTTCACACAATATGGTAAGAGCACAATGGCCTTTGGAAACAGAAAATGTATCCCAAGAAAATCCAGTATTAATATGGCCAAGGAGGTGAAACTGATTGAGATGCCATATCCTATAGGCTGATCATTTCTGTTCAGTTTTAAGAAAGAAGATAACTGGGTCTCACCAAGCAAACCCTTTGCATCACACAGGACCAAGTAGCAACTGGTAATACCTGGAAAACAAAGTCAAAGATGACATCTGAATAAAGCCTTTGTTTACATACCTCACAAAATCATACAAATGCATGTAAATGAATCATATATAGCCAAAAAAAAAAAAAAAAAACATTCAAGATACTATGAAGTGAAACTCATGCACATAAAAACAAGTTATTAATAATAATCCTCACCCAAGAAAGTTACAATAGAAAAGACGCAAAAAATATAAAATATATTTCATGACACAAAAGCAATGAACAAACCTAAACTGCGATGTATTGGCATGGCAATGAAAAGGCAAAAATACTCAGGGGCTTGAAAATTTACAAATTGTATGTAACTATTAGATCCATTTAGCTCGAGCTGGATGCAACAGCAGATTTTCATTGCAGCACTGCCCTAATTCAAAGGCTAACATTTTTCTCCCATCAATTAACGAGTAATACTAAATAAATAAAACCAAAACAGTGACACCACAGAAACTTTTGATTAATATGTGCAGTATAATATTATATAGTATATTCCCTGTCGCCTTAGCTGAACAGCACTGCTTTACACTTACTAAGTCTAAAAATCGGCCCCGGATGGTGAAGCATGGCATTGCTAATAAGCAAATTTCTTAAGTTTTCTTTAGCAGGGTGTGTGTGTGCTACGTTATCTAAAGTTCTGTTGCTTCTGTAAGGCTTACACAACCCATATGCGGATGTCAAGTTTATGTTGTGCCTAAAAGTGCGCAAACGCACCATGTAAAATGTTCAAAGACAACCATTTTGTAAATTATGCAAGGTCAAGTGACACCATAACAGAATAAAAGTTCACGATATTCACTCTTGCTAGTACTGGATAGAATCTGAAGGGTGCCGAGGATTTTCTAGCAACTTGGGCCACTCCAAATGATAAAGCAGTAAAACAATACTAAAAATAAACTAACACGATCTACATATCCTTTACCTGCTTCATTACAGACGAGTTCTGAAACGCCACTGACGGGGCTTTTTTAGCTAGCCGACTGTTGAGCAGATCGTTATCTACAACCTCCCTACGTGGTAGGACGTGGTTCAAACCAAACACGAAGTAGGGAAGTTTGGGAGATGCTTTAGGCCACCGGAGACTTTCAGCGAGGTCAACAAGCTGGACTGACAAGCAACTTTTGTTCCATGCAAGCTTCATATAGTAGTGTCCAACATCATACGACGCTTTACAAAGCACTAAACGTTACAGCATTGGATATTTAAACAAAGGGTCACTGCACTGTGGGCATCCTTAGACAGGAGAGCCTTCGGTCCGGACAGAATCGAAAAAGGCCGCCCAGTCTGTTAGCCGACATATGACAGCAGTAAAAGAGGTGTTGCTTTCTGTAACGCTGCATATAATATATACGGAAATCCAAGATTTATTCGTTAAACAGTTAATAAAATAAGAGACAAAGCCTTCAATTGTCATGCATTATTGTGTCAAAAGCCGCTGGTTCTCGCCCGTTGGATATGCAGGCCTTACATTTACATCGGAAACACGATAAATATCTTTGCAGCTGCTAAAATTCTATCGCCGTCAAAATGATACTTCCCAAAACGGGCAGCTTCCAAAACTCAAGGCGTCACATACCTTACTTCAACACCCGTGTCAAATCACGGGTTCAACGCCCCATTTGCACCCGACTTGTTGTGATCAGCTGTAAGATGGAGTCAGAGCGGATGTTGGCAGAGGAAATACGCCACGAAAGGGCGGGGCCATCTACTTTTTCCGGTGTTTCAAAAGCAGGACTTGTCATGTGTTACGCCTGCTCCAGCTGTTTCTGTCGGAAAGATTTCTGGGTTAAACCGAAAGTTTATACGTTGTTTTGTATAATGGATACCTGATTTCCAACGCACTACTTTTCATATTCAAACACTGTAATGTAGGAATAGTAAATCACGTAGCACATTGGCACGATTGTGAAATAATTTCAAAACCTTTTATTCTTCTGAAATACAGGCACTTCCGGGCAGGTGGTGCAAGTGCATTGAGAAGGGTAGACACTACATTGAGAAATGACATTATCAGTTTTGTTAAGGTTCGTTCCATTTTCTAATAACTCCCATTTTCTAACTTTAACTTGATTCCCCCCTCGTATTATTAAAATCACTTTTACACCAATAGTGACGCATTAAGAGGACAAATTCAAATACTGAAAACATTTAAAGAACTGTGCAAACTTTAAAAGTATTTTTCATTTACTTCTTGTTTATTAAAAAAATCATATACATAATGAAGAATTTTGTGAAAAATGCATTTACAAAATAAGTAAAAAACAGATTCAAGATTTCCGTAACAAAACACAGTTTCATTATCTTTTTAATAGTCCAAAACAAAGTTTTGTTGGAAAATGCAACATGATAAATATCTTACTTTGTTAGTGAATATTTAAATGAAGCATACCAAACCTGTTCACTGCATTACACTGAAACAAAGATATTTGACTTTTCACAAAAAGAACTTAACTGAAAACATTTTTGTAACACATGTATCATATATATTAAAGTAAACAGATGAAGCAAATTTCATTTAAAAAATTTCTTGAGGGAGAAATGTATGTATTAATTACCATACATAAACAAAAATAATCAAAAACTGCTTTTCAAAAATATATATATAGATAAGAGAATCCTCCACACCCCCAATCACAATTCTGTGAGGAACTCTATAAAATCAAAAGGGTTAAACAGACTATATTGAGCTTGATATCAGAGAGTGCAGCAGCTAATAATTGGACCTCAAAAAAATAACATCCTTTTTAATTATTTTATTTAAGACTAGGAAAGTATCTCTCTGAAAAAGTCACTTCTCATCCCAGGCTAAAAAGTCTCATCTCGTCCCAGGATTTTTTTATGTCGCGTCTCTGCCGCTTGCGTATATGGATTTCACTTTCACCAAACAACAAATCTTTTAAATCTTGCGGATATGCCTCTTCATTGTGAAGAAACACTACTTTTCCTTGATGGCAACACAAATTAAACAATCTACAAGTCTTCGACTTAAAGTTTAAATCTGAAAAATATATTCTATCTCTTTTCACTGTTCCATCATTTCACCGAGTACTAATTTCAGTTTTTTTTGTGCTAATGCGATCTTTACTATCATTTTTTTGAGACTTTCGAATTTTAGTACTTTTATTATCTCTAACCTGTTCTGCATGTGTATTGTGCCAATGTTTTTGAATTCTTTATGACGTTCTACTTTGTCATCTACTCTTTGTCTTTTATTTCCGGGCCCCGGGTGTGGTTAAATCTCTTGGCACAAAGTTTCGTCTCGCGGGACGTGAAAGTATCTCTCTGAAAAATTCATGTCTCGCCCCAGGCTAAAAAGTCTTGTCTCGTCCCAGGATTTTTTTTATTATAATAGAGAGATATAATTGTCACTGACCACCAGATATCCAGCTGTCCACAGTCTTGGTAACAGATAAAGATTTCTGTCAGATTTTCATTTCTTAGGACAGATGGTTTGGACCAGACTATGTGGATACTACTAGGCAGGCAATCATCACTACCATTTTTACATAGTTTTCTTGTTTTGTTCACTAGTTTCTATTTAAAAGATTTTGTTTTTATTTCATTGTACTTGACTTACTTCCTATATATTTGAGAAAATAAATACACTGGGCACCATCCAAAGGAGTGTGGGAATCTTAAATACATTATGGAATTTATTTCATTTAAGAATTGTGCAAAAAACTACAGATTATATACAGTATAAATGAAACATATATACAAACAGTTTACAGATTGCCATTAGGCTGACCGGGTGGTGTCAATGTGTTTAATAGGAGAGTAAAGTGAGGTGGTGGTATGCAGCCCTCTTCTCTTCACTGACTCCGATCACTTTTTTTTTCTCACGTTTGAAAAGTAAATAACACCCATTGATCATCTAAAATAAGAACAAGCTCTTTAGAAAATTGTGATTTTCTTTCACAGTGTGCCTGTTATTTCTTTTGCAATTACTTTAGAAATAGTAGGTGTCCTATTTTGTGCTTATTTATTAGTGAAACATGTGGACTCATTTGCCTGCTTGTGTTTTTCACTTGTTCTTGTTCATGCAATCTGTATCCTAGATTTTGTCTTGTATGCTTAGGCGCATTCATATCTGCGTGCTGCCCAATTGCTCTGTCTTAAGTATCTTCTATGCTTTGCTTGATGCATAGGGGTCAATGTCGCTCCTCTTCATTTTCAATCTTCTTATCATGGAGTTCTTTTTCATGTTCAATGTTCAATAAACACAATATTTCCACTCGATTAGGAATTCTTAACATATATGTACCATGGGTGACTAGCAACAGTTGGCTTTATGGGGACCTTGCTTTTATTACAATAAACTGCTCTCCAGTTAAGTGGCTTCCAGTTTTCTGTGCCCCAGGATTGCTCCTTGCTTATCCATGTGTCTCAGTGTTTTGATTTCTTGTTCTTCGTCTTTGTCACTTAATTACCTTCTGTGATGTGTTTGATGCTCAGCATATGACACAGCTCTTGTTGTTCTTCTTATTATGGTGTCCTTCATCACATAATCAACTTCTGCAACTTACTTGACAGTCAGCCGATGTCACTGCTCTTTTTCTTTTTTGCCACATTACTTCCTCAAATACTTTGCCGTAAGAAACGCATGACCACAGGTCATTTTGTGGAGGCAGCCAATACTTAACATTTTTTTAATATCTCGTTATAAGTTTTAAAACCAAGATCAAGCCCTAGCCCCAGCAGTTATTAAGTAATTACATGACAGATGGACAGGTCTTAGCATTTTTATATATAGACTAGCTATGCTACCTGTCTAAGATGGGTTGAAGTCTATGTAACCAATGTAGACCTCAGTGTTAACATCTGCAGTGCACCATACAATATGGTATATGGTATATGGGGTTTGTAAAAGCAGTGTTAATTGTTGTGATGTACCGTCTTTTGGAATGATAAATGCAAAGCATTATTACAAATATTTGTGACGCAAAAGCTTTTGGAATGACAGAAACATTGCAACTGGACATACACACAGACACTTGATGATGTGATATTTACTTCATATTACTTTTCATAACTTTATTTCATCTTCACAAATGTCCAAAAATGGCACCATATAATGACAGTATTGTCAGTCATTTGTTTTTCAGTCAACTTGTGGTACTTTTTGGTAGGTGACATCAGGGGTATGCTCAACAAATTTCTACTTCATGCTCCTTCATAAAGTGGCTGGTTAAGAAGGGTTTTGAAAAACCCACAAAAAGTTCACTCATACAGTATATTACCTAGGTGACTATTGTGTTGAAAATACAGAATTTTGAAAGTTCAAAGCTTGAGCTTTGGATTGAACTCAAAATTCATAACAGTCTTTCATTCAATAACCTAAATAAGTGTGCCGATTTTTGCCAGCTTCTGAGCAGGGCCTTGGCTGCTGTTGGTATAGGTATTAAACTTTATGAACTTTAAGAGATCAAATCAAAATAGTGGGAATTCACTTAATACCTAATCAGCTCTTAAATCTTAAGATGAGGTAGTACACAGACATTTTACCACAGACACGCAAGCACCCAGGAAAGGTGACACACATCTTTCCAAAAATGCTCAAAATATATTCTAGGGATTTTAAAACATGTTTCAAAATCCAAAGTCCATTTCTCTCTATTATATAAAAAAATCTTGGGACGAGACGAGACTTTTTAACCTGGGATGAGATATGACTTTTTCAGAGACATACTTTCAAGTCCTGCAAGACAAGACTTTGTGCCAAGAGATTTAACCACACCTGGTGCCTTAAATAAAAGACAAAGAGTAGATGACAAAGTAGAACGTCATAAAGAGGTACAAAAAGGTTTGCACAATACATATGCAGAGCAGGTTAGAGATAATGAAAGTACTAAAATTTGAAAGTCTCAAAAAAATGATAGTAAAGTTTGCATTAGTGCAAACAAACAGAAATTGTTACTTGGTGAAATAATGGAACAACAAAAAGAGACTGAATATATTGTTCGGATTTAAACTTTAAGACTTGTAGATCGTCTAATTTGTGTTGTCATCAGGGAAAAGTAGCATTTCTTCCCAATGAAGAGGCGTATCCTCGAGAATTAAAAGATTTGTTTGGTGAAAGTGAAATCCGCATACGCGAGCAGCGAAGTGGCTGGCACGTAGCGCAGGCTGGGGGGTTGGTGAACGAAGCCCCCTAGTTTTCATAAAAACAATTACTTCTGTCGTATATGAAATATGATAAAAGTAAAAGATAGAGCAAAGGTTATTTCCATGCCAAAAAATAGTGCTAGAGATACATATTTTTTTCTTTTGTATGACCCCACAGAGAATGCCATATCCCTTACACTTCATACTATCCTGACACATCTGTGTAATACAAACTGCTATACCAGAGTCCTCTTTATAGATTACAGGTCAGCATTTAACATTGTTATACCATTAAAGGTGTCCACCATACTCCTCAATTTAGAACAAAAAACACTGCTTTTTTAGATTTGTTGTCTGCTTATTGAAATTGTGGCAAAATATGCACTTTCTTATTATTTTTAACAAGAAAGAAAATGTACGCATGGTGTAACATTCTGATGCATTCGGGTAATTAGTTTGCTAATTTGAAAGTTGGAGAATTTTCGGTTATTTGCTTGATCAAAGAGACAGATATCACATTTTTATTTTTAAATATTTTGTAACAGTGTTCAGTGTGATGGAGATTTGCTCAGACCATCAGATGTGGCTGTTTGTACAGGCAGGCATAAGCACTGGGATTGCACACATGTATGGTTTCAATTGCTTGTGCTGACTACTGAGGACCTATTTTGTCAGAATGAGGAACTTTTGGACATGTAAAGGAGGAACATACTGTACACAAAATACACAAACTGAAGTGACCTCTCTCAAGCTAATTCTGAGATAATAAACTAAGGTGTAGTTGAAATTGTACAGAATGTTTCTCAGTCTGTTTTAATGATAGGCGACATGCAAGATGGAGTTGCTTAGGTCAGGACAGCTTAAAGTATTCACTGATTCATCCATTTTCTAAACCTGCTTATCCAGGGCTGGGTCACACGGCAGTTGGAGCCTATCCCAGCAAGGAATGGCATAAGCAGGAACTACACCTGGGCACACACTAGCCAATTTAGAATCACCAGTTCAACTAACCTGCATATTTTTGAACTCTAGAAGGAAACCTGAGCAAACCCAAGCAGGAAGCACCCAGGGGGCAAACACCAGGCTCATTATTGTGAGGTTACAGCACTATAATTACATTACAGTGGTACATATTTGAGGTTAATTAACATATTTACATTGGGAAAAAATGCCCTTTATTTGAGACTTACTTTAGAAACTTAGTGCATCTGCCCATGATGATCAGGCTTTTGTTTGTAAGTTCTCTTTGAACCCTAGAAATTGTTTTGACCTCATTTTAGTGGTTTTAGAGGTCATGGACTGTCTTGGTCACATCTGTTTTGGCGCTTGCTTGATATATTTTTAACAGTGTTGAAATTAAGCAGCATTTTTCTGAAATCTCATTTTGATTTTCTTTCGGATGCCACTATTTTAAAGATGTTTTTTGTGAATGGTTGCTATGCTGTTGCTAGGCAGGGTCAATGGGAAGTGGGCTGTGCATAAACTTTCCAGATCAAGAGTATAAAGGTCATGCTTTGCACTTCTTGGTTGTCCTTGATTGGCCTCTCCCAGAAGACCTTCATGTTCATTCTTCATTGTTTTAGAATTCCTAGTCACAAATATTTTTGTCCTAATTTTTAACTATGATTTTGGCCATGGTTATGTGTTTCTTTTAATTATTTGTTTATCAAACTTTCCCGCATTGTTAATTATTATTATTATTATTATTATTATTATCTAAGATAGGCTTCTGCCCCCATCTCCCACAACCCTGGTCTGGATTAAGTGGGTTAGAAAGTGACATGACCTGACATTGCCAGCTTCCAATTCCAATACCATACACCTCATCCAGTCATTACAGAGTTACAACAGGCTGATCAGCATTCCATAGGAATTTCATATGGATGGAGATCTGTTAAGTTTTGTTCTATTATGTTTTGAAGCATGAAAATCTGCAATGCAGATGAACAGTCACTATGGAGACCACAGTGAACTTCTCTGAGAATGTTATTGACAGCTCCTCTTAATTATTGAACAACACTAGGTGAAAATCTTTAACAGAATCTGAAAGGAGTGTTATACCTCCTTCACTGCTACATTCCATAAAATCAGTCATAATTAATATGAATTACTGCATATTATATTATATGTTACTGATATATTTTGCTTTTATACTGTATTTGAAGGAAAATAAAAATATTTTGAGTCTAAACCTCGAAAGGAGTATGGCACTACTTTTATACCAGACGATTAGCTCACATGTGCATATATAAATTACAAGTTTCTTTTAGTTGTGGTTGATGCTAAAAACACAAAATTAAGTATCATTCTGTCACTGAATTTGTAATACTAAAGAATAATATACTTTTGTAGATTCATTCTTGCCTAGTGGGTGTATACCTGGACCAGTCCCTTCATGTGCCACAGTCAAGAGACAGACTGCAGAATTTCATTGCAACAAGACATCTCTCAAAGATGACCCAAGGGCTGGAATCAAAGAGCCAAAGAAATGTTACCATCGTGGAGCAATTCTATAGCAACAAACACTATAGGAAGTTACTTATCAGTCAGTCAAATTTATTCTTCATTAACAAATACAGTAAATGTTGTTTTGTCTGTACAAACTGGGTGTCCAGAATATTGACCTCTGAAATGAAGCATCGCTGCATTTAGTGTTACAATGATGACCATTAACTAATGAATTTTGTGGAGGAGAAATGTAATACATCAATGTTACCCAGGGTCCAAGCAACCACCAAATCAATGAAAGCATGGTGTTTTCCAACTCCAAATAAATTCAAGTTTAGAGCAAATGTCAGGAAGATCACTTTCAGTTTTTTGACGGTGTATACCGTATTATTTACATGACTCAAATGACCCTCATAACCAGTCATTTTTATACATATTTGCTTTGCTATTGTTTGGCAGACAATTACAGAAAAGTGGCAAGGAAAGCCGTTAAACACTTTTCATCTGCTTCATAACAGTGTTTCTTCTCACACCACACAGGCTGTCAAAGTTACTCTATTAAATTGCATATTCAAACAGATTACACACTCACAATATTCTCCAGACCTAGCCCTGTGTGACTACTACTTTTTCCCCAAACTGAAGGGCTGCCTTTGTGGGATGGTCTATGTTCTAGGTCACCAATAGGAGGACCGCGGTCCGAATCCAGACCCAATATCCATTCTATACAGACCCAGACCTATTATTATATTTTGATGGATCATTTCTATTTTAATCTGCTCAACCTTTCTTGCATTTATGGTAGTCTTTTTTAACATTTTCTCTTTGTCTTTATAGTAGTCAATGTACATACACAGGAAACACACAGACCAATTGTGCGCATTGCAACTCATTGTGATGCTACTTAGCTAATCAAATCATTTATTCAGAGCAATGTTGCAAATTTGGTGTGTGTGTGTGTATATGTGAAAAATATACAGCAAAACACACATGCAGCGCTGAGACTATGACTGTAATTTGACACTATAACTGTAATTAGAATTGCCAATGTGAGGCATCACTACGAGACAAAGTACAAATCTTTTGAGCAATCACATCCACTGAAATCTGAACTGAGGGTACAGAAAAGACATGATCTTTGAGCCCCATCCAAAATATCCAGAAGAATCATGACACAACCATTCACTGCCCAACAATGTGCCAATGAATGTTCCCTTAAAGTTGCATGGATTTTAGGACAAAAAACCTTTTACTGACTCAGGAATTGTCAAGGAGTGCATGAGTGTAGTGGCTGAAACCTTAATGGAGTGAAAACAAAAACAACAGTTATGGGAAAAGATCACTCAAATTCCTATGTCAGCATCAACAACCACAAGTAAAATAAAAACATTAAGCCAGGATGTGCTAGAACAGCTGGATGAAGTAATTCACAAGGCACCATATGTACTGTAGATGAGTCACATGATGGGCCTGACAATTCTCAGCTGTTAGTTTATGTAAAATTATTCATCAAGAGGAAGAAAGAGTTCTATGAAGACCTGTTGGATGATACATCCCTTTAGACCAGTTCAAGAGGAGAGGACATCTACCTGGCCATAAAGATGATGTTAGCAAAGAAGGGAATAGAGCAAAAACAGTTGGTTTCAGTAACCACAGATGGAGCTCCTAACATTTTTCGGAGCGAGAAGGGAGCTGTGGCAAAAATGAAAGAGGACAATCCTGAGCTCAGCTCTTACCATTGCATAATTCATCAAACAGTGCTCCATCCCGTCAGATGAGTATGCTGAGGTGATGAACAGAGTGATGAGAATGATAAAGTTTCTCAGGGCATCGTCTTCCCATCAGTATCACATGCTGAGGGAATTCCTCAGAGAGGCAGATGCAAATGCTGACCTGCTGCTGCACAACAATGTAAGACAGCTCAGCAATGGCAAAGTGTTGAAGTAGTTTTGATCCATCACAATGGAAATTGCAGCTTTCTTGGCACAGCTAAAGAGCCAGAAGGCAACACCATTTTCTCATTTTTTTAGAAGATGAGAAGAAGATGGCTTTTTTGGTTGATATCACTTCACACCTGTGTGAACTGAATTTAAAGCTACAGGACAAGGACAATTCATTGTTTGACCGCTGTCCACTCTTTCCAGGGGAAACTTGAGGTGTTCAAGGATGACCTGCAGAGAGATTGTGCACACTCCCCATCAGTGAAAGGAACAGGTTCAAGGTGAGAGAGTTGGATCTGCTTTTGTTGTTAATGCTAAACTTCAGAAAACATTTTGACAGCTTCAGCCTCGGACATCAGCTCACTCTGTTCATTTAGAACACATTCCTTATCACAGACGTCACTGGGGTCTCAAAGAAAGTCACACAGCACTTCAAATGGCCAAAATGGTGGGCCTCTCCTGATGTAACCCTGAAAGAACAGTTTGGAAGTTTGGAAGAAGTGCCAAGTAGCACCACAGACAGACTATGAGCTCACTGATGCCCTGATCCAAGTCTGGGAGGAGATCCCCCAGGACACCATCCGCTGCCTCATTAGGAGTATACCCAGACATTGTCGGGAGTGCATACAGGTATGTGGGGGCTATACACACTACTGTGTGCAGTATAAAGACAATACAAAATAAACATGTATAATATTATTAGACCTGTCAACAGTCCAGAGTACTCTTATCAGAAATGGTCTTCTTGGAAGAGTTCCTCTAAGGTTGAAATTATGTCAAAAAATTCACCAATGCATACAAAACACAAGAACTAAGGTGCTATAGGTGCTATGGACTGATGAGTCAAAATATGGAATCTTTCGCTCTAACAGAAATCGGTTTATCCACTAAAGAGCTGGAGAACAGTATATGGATAAATGTCTGCTGGCTACAGTCAGGCATGGTGGAGACTTCCTGAAGGTCTGGGGCTGATACAGCCCCTATACAGCACTATTCTCAAAATCTTTGAGCCTAAGATTACGTACAAATACAGAAGCAAGCAAAATACCCAAAAACTGCACTGGAACTGTGGCAAGTTCTCCAAGATGCTTGGAAAAACCTTCCACATGAGTATCTTCAAAACTGCAAGCAAGGGAATTGCTGCTTTTTTAAGAAAAAGGGTTGTCATACCAAATGTTGATTCCATTTTTTCTGTTTATTGTGCAGTTTGATTAATAAGGAAAGGTAAAAAGGCAGTCTTAGACATGCCAAGACCACTGTTGTCCAGGTATATGCACCAACTGAGGATGTGGCAGAAAAAGACAAGGACGCTTTCTACGACCAATTACAAGGAGTTTTCTACAAAATACCTAGCCACGATGTCAAACTACTTATTTGTGATATGAATCTGCAAATTGATTCCTGTAGAACAGGTGTCGAAGATGTGATAGGCCCACATGGGTCCGCCAACTGCACAACTGACAATGGCAAATGGCTGTTGTTTTTTTGTAACATAAATAACCTATGTGTTATAAACACATACTTTGCGCATAAGACAATACATAAGACAACATGGTGCTTGCTAGACAGTAACATCAATAATGAAATTGACAATCTTTGCATCAACAAGCGATGGAAATCGGCAGGTCTCGATGTTAGAGTATACAGTGGAGCAGCTATTTACTCAGATCACCAGCTACTTGTGAGCCAACTTCGCCTCAGATTCTGGCAGAAATGCAACCGTCAACCAATAAGGCCATTTACTGTAGAGAAGCTAAAAGACAGATCCATTTCTGCCCATTTTCAAATAGAGTTATCAAACCATTCCCAGGCACTGCAACATGATGAATCATGTGACGTTGAACAACAATTGACAGCATTCAAAGCGGTAGTTACTAAAAGTGCTGAGATGACACTGGGTCGCCAGAGAGGTACACAAAGAGAACGGTGGATCTGAGAAGAAACTTGGCCACTGATAGACAAGCGGAAAATGCTAAAACACAAATGGCACCAAGCAAAAATTGACTCCATCAGCAAGTGCAGAGTACACTGACTTAGACTGGCAAGTTAAGTGCAGTTGCCACGCGGACAAGAGAGCAAAGAATTGACAAAAAAAGCCTTGAAGCACAGGATGCAGCAGACAAAAATGACACAAGAATGTTGTATCGTATTGTTCGAGAACTGACAGGTGCTTGCAGCCGTTACAGTGTCCTGATCAAAAGTCAAACAGGAGAAGTCCTAACCAGCCAAGTCGAACAAGATGCCAGATGGATGGAACACTTCCAAGAAATCTTGGACCAACCGAACCCATCTGCAACCTATACTTTCCCTGTAGACAACAATGTAGCTGAACTTGATGTCAACCTTGGCAAAATCGAAACAACCGAAATTGAAAAGGCACTCAAAACACTAAAGAATAAAAAAGCCCCTAGACTCAACTCTATCAATGCCAAACTTTTGAAATGTGGTGGCAACTGTATGACGGAGCAACTGACGGCCTTATTAAATAAGTGTTGGCAGAACAAGGGTGTTCCCATATGACTGGAGAAATGAGGTCATCGTCAAACTACCAAAAAGGGCAGCCTCAGTGACTGTAACAACTGGCGAGGCATCACACTGCTATCAGTGCCTGGAAAGGTGTTTACCATTGTGCTACTGCACCACCTGCAGGGCATGGTAGACCAGATCTTGAGAGAAGAGCAGACAGGATTCAGTCATGGCCGCTAATGCTGTGATCAAATTTTTATACTTCGTCATGTCATTGAGCAGTGCATCAAATTTCAGTATCCATTCGCCATAAATTTCATCGATTTTAAGATGGTGTCCGACAGCATACACGGACAATCATTATGGGACATAGTTCATTCAGAGTACACAGTTTATTGACATCTTCCAGAACCTTTACCTGAACTCCCAATGCTGCATGAGAACAGATACAGGCATTAAGGACTTCTTTGACATCGCAACAGCAGTAAAACAAGGATGCATTCTATCATCTTTCTTGTTTCTGTAGGTTATTGATTATGTCATGCAACAAGCAATGGATGGCATCGAGTTTGGCATCCCGTGGACACCACAGTGGCATCTAAAAGACCTCGACTTTGCCAATGACATTGCTTTGCTGGCATCATCACAACAACATCTACAGGACATGACAACCAACCTATATATGGAGGCCGCAAAGGTGGGTCTGGTTATCAACAGGGGCAAAACAAAAGTGATGGCAATCAACAACACAGTGGACAGTATGCAGATTCTGATGGACCATCAACCAGCTGAGCAGGTGGAGACTTTTACATATCTTGGCATTGTCTTTTCCAGGGACAATGCTATAGATGCAGACATCGGGTACAGAATTGGGAAGACGGTAGGAGCTTTCCAAAGGATGAGCGCAATTTGAAAATCAAGGGTCATCACCTTGAACACTAAAGTACGACTGTATCAAGCTATTACTATCCCAATGGCAATCTACGCCAGTGAAACCTGGAAAGTTACAAATCAAATCACCAGGAAGCTAAATATCTTCCATCACAAATGCCTATGGCGAATTCTGGGTATCACCTATCGTGACCACATCACAAATAAGGAAGTACAGCATATGGAAGGCATGCTCAATAGGATTTAAATCAGGTGACTGGCTTGAACATTCAAGAATTTTCCATTTTTTAGCTTTGAAAAATTCCTGTGTTGCTTTAGCAGTATGTTTGGGATCATTATCTTGTTGTAGGGTGAGGCACTGTCTAGTGAATGTGGAGGCATTTAGTGGAATTTGAGTAGATGGGTTGTTTCTATACACCTCAGAATTCATTATGCCACCGGCGTCAGCAGTTACATCATCAATGAAGATAAGATCAGTGGTAGCTGTACATGTTCAAACCATAACACCCCCACTACCATGTTTAACAGATGAAGTGGTAGGCTTTGGATTTTGGGTAATTCCTTGTTGTTTCCACACTTTGCCCTTGCAACCACTCTGAAACAGGTTTATGTTTTTCTCTGCCCAAAAGACTTTTTCCTGAATTCTGCAGGCTCTTTTAAGTATTATTTCGCAAAATGTAACCTGGCCATTGTGTTTTTGTGCATACAGTAACTAATATTTTGTATCTTGTAGTGTGGCCTGTTCATGAATCCTTCTGCAGATAGTCGTCTCTGACACATCCACATCTGCCTCCTGAATACTGTTTCTAATCTGTTGGACAGGCATTTGGGGCTTTGTGTTGACCATAATGAGGATTCTTCTGTCATTAGCAGTGGAAGCCTTCCTTGGCCTATCAGTCCCTTTGCGATTACTGAGCTCAGCAGTGCATTCTTTCTTCTTAATGATTTTCAAGACAGTTGATTTAGGTAATCTTAAGGTAATGTCTCTAATAATGTCTCTAGTGGTTTTATTCTTGTTTTTCAAAAATGTCTTCTTTGACTTTCACTGGCACAGCTCTTGTCTTCATGTTGAGCAATGGCAGCTACTAACTTAAAAGGTAAAAGCAAGCCCAGGTATCTTATGCCTGCACGAATGAAGAAATGAAAAACACTTGAGGAATCTCAAACACCTCTAACAGCAGTTGTCCTAAACATTATGGTGCTCTGAAATGAGGGGACTATGTTACAAAAAGTGTTACTACATGTGTGATCAAAATGTATGTGAGTACCCTTCAATGAAATTCTACAATATGCATTTTAATCATCGTTACCTCCCCTGGAGCATTAGATGGCAGTCCCCCTGGATTGCAGCGGTGCCTTGGACTCCTGCAGGGCTTCATGGGAGTTGGAGTTTGATGCAGCCCTGTTGGGATCCGTGAATGCTGCCAGGGGGTGCTACAGTTGCTACTGAGCCCTGGAGAGCAGCTCTTCAGCCACACCCGGAAATACTGCCGGAAATAGCTCATCGAACACCTGGAGCACTTCTGGGTGTGTTATAATAGGATCCAGCAGCCAGCACTCAGTGGGCCAGAGTCGGGAGGTGGGAGATGAAGCTTGCTGGGAGGAGTGGAGTGGAGTGGAGTGGAGTGGAGGAGAGAAGGAAGAAAGAGAAAAAGAAATAGATGAAAAAGAATTGTGTGTTGAAATGTACTTGGGACTGTGCTTGATTTGTGGGGACAAGGAAGGCATTTCCCACAAGGAAAAGAAAAATAAAAATTGTGTGTGTTTTGAACTGGGGCACCCTGCGTCTGTCTGTGTCAGGTAAGGTGGTGGCACGCCCACTGTTGGTGCCACATGTACGCTTGGGAGGCAGGCTAAGGGCTTACTTGAGGGCAAAACAGGCAGAGATTAACAAAATGCACTAACCTCTCTTCTCCCTCTTTTGCAGATCACCTGAATGGAAGCCTGCTTGAACCTTGACCAGTTCCTGCATTCCCTTCCTAACCACACACTCTTTCTGACCTTATTTCTGGCTTGAACTCTTACAGACCTGCCTCTTCCTTCCCTACAACTATAAAAGCCAAGCATCTTCCCTTTCCACCCTGTCCCGTTTTAGGCATTGACTACTTTGAAGTTATTTTGCTTTATTTGTAGTTGTAGACAATATACGGGGTGGATCCCCAACTCTTTTTCTGCTTTGTGTCTCATTTTTGTGGTTCTGTCGCTCTCATATGGGTATGCGGTTGTACAATTTAAACATTGTTATTTTCATGGGAATTGTTACCTATGCATAATAGAACTATTTTACACTACAGCAAGTAATTAACCATATTAAAAAAGAGTAAAATGTAATCATTTGAAAGTAAATTATGTTTCATATTGCATTAGAGTAATTTGTTGCGTAATACGATTTTGTTCTGTTTGGCTTTGAAATTAACACACAAATACTTTTTAATCTTACATTTTTACTGTAAAACTTCAGTTAAAACAATTTTTTGAATTAAAGTTTTGTCAATATCACACTGAATTTTGATTCGGTGTTTGGACTTTCATCGTGACAACGCAACATATAACTGCCTGTGAATTTCGTTTCTTTCCCTCTAATAAATAAAACAGCCTTTTCGAATGTTTGGCTCTGAGATTTAATTGTCTTTGCAAAAGCTATTCTAATGGGAAACTGTTGATGTTTTAATGCGAACGACTTGAAAAAATCTCATGGCCAAGGTCTGAACTCGGAGGACTTGAAAAAATCTTCCAAAAAGTCTTGTTGCAGGATTTTATATACATTGAAGACCCCCTTCAATTTTTCACTCTTTGTTATATTGCAGCCATTTGCTAAAATCATTTAAATTAATTTTTTCCCTCATTAATGTACACATAGCACCCCATATTGACAGACAAAAAAAAAGAATTTTTGAAATTGTTGCAGATTTATTAAAAAAGAAAAACTGAAATATCACATGGTCCTAAGTATTCAGACCCTTTGCTCAGTATTTAGTAGAAGCACCCTTTTGAGCTAATACAGCCATGAGTCTTCTTGGGAAAGATGCAACAAGTTTTTCACACCTGGATTTGGGGATCCTCTGCCATTCCTCCTTGCAGATCCTCTCCAGTTCTGTCAGGTTGGATGGTAAACGTTGGTGGACAGCCATTTTTAGGTCTCTCCAGAGATGCTCAATTGGGTTTAAGTCAGGGCTCTGGCTGGGCCATTCAAGAACAGTCACAGAGTTGTTGTGAAGCCACTCCGTCGTTATTTTAGCTGTGTGCTTAGGGTCATTGTCTTGTTGGAAGGAAAACCTTCGGCCCAGTCTGAGGTCCTTAGCACTCTGGAGAAGGTTTTTGTCCAGGATATCCCTGTACTTGGCCGCATTCATCTTTCCCTCGATTCCAACCAGTCGTCCTGTCCCTGCAGCTGAAAAACACCCTCACAGCATGATGCTGCCACTGCCATGCTTCACTGTGGGGACTGTATTGGACAAGTGATGAGCAGTGCCTGGTTGTCTCCACACATACCGCTTAGAATTAAGGCCAAAAAGTTCTCTCTTGGTCTCATCAGACCAGAGAATCTTATTTCTCACCATCTCAGAGTCCTTCAGGTGACCCATTCCTGGGTCCGTGCATTGCAAGATAGGTCATCCCTGCAAAACCTTGCCACTTAACACAAAAAAGATCAACACAAACACATATTAGGTGGATTTGCTGGCATATTTAATACAGAATAAACTCGATCCAACACTGTCTTTAAGGGTTATAAAGTAGATTACATTCAGCTAGATTGCTTTGATATTATACAGAAAAATCAGTTGGGTATATTGTACAAAAGGAGTGAAAGCACTCACTGCATCTTCATCCTGCAGGACATCCATGTGGCCACTACTCTTGCTCCACATTTCCAAAGCCCCCTTATGCTCAGGGTGAGCTGTTCCCTCTGAATAAAGTTTGTAGTTTATTGACATTAAGATGTTAACCTTTACATCTGGCCATTGTTATCACAGGTCCCACTGGACTTTCTGTATGTACGATCATGTTTAGAGCAGCTTCCTTCCATGCTGCCTCTACTAGATCCTGCCAGCAGGCCTAGCAGTAACTGTACAGCAACTGCAGATAAGTAGAGGGCCTTAGTCCATTAGCTAAAAGAATACAGTTCTGATCAACTTCAGTTTTCCAGCCAGCCAAATTCCAGAGTTACACATAGGTGCTTCAGCCACAATCACCAAACAAGGATGGGTGACAGGCTCCTCAAAGTCACATATGGCTACTCTTGTCCATGTCTTTGCACTATGCCCATTGCCTCTACAACAGGCAATCAGCATTCTCATGGCTGCAACTGCTAGTGCGGAGTAGCAAAACTCCATTCTTTGTTCTTCTGCAGCCAGGGAGCAAGGTTGACCTTACATAGGATCAGCATTTCCTGAAACCTTGCCACTTTAGTCTTGTGAGCTAAAATAATAAGAATAAGATATATGAGTGACAAAATCTGAAAATGGGCAGCAAACACACACCATATTTTAGTATTTGTTTATTCCTTTTCAACAAAACTAGCACATCTGACCTAGTCAGCAAAGATATTCTTGGCATCACTATTCACCTTTATCACAGAAATATTACACAGATATTGCCATAGACCTACAACAGCTTTAAATTAATCTTTAAGCTCTAGAGAACTAAAGAATGAAGACAGTGTTTAGGGAAACTCAGATTTCATTCTTAGACTATAAACAGGAGACTGTCTCTCTTCATGAAATGCAATAAGGTTAATGGATTTAGTTAGGAAGTGGTTCTCTCTTACAATAATGTGTAACCCCTTAGTATGTTCCTGTGTGTACCTCTGTTGTATAAAACCTCAGCTTCTG
>JANRMT010062843.1:4563098-4641618 GCA_026402145.1 Polypterus bichir lapradei
AGAATGTTTGCTATATAGAAAGTTTGTACCAACATAAACTGAACTCTGTTTCTTTACTTTAGTTATGTAACCAACAAACCAATCCTTCACGTATCAGTTTCCCCATTTTTTTCCTGGATAACATCTTTCAGTGCAAGTCTTGACTTAACAGGTTTTGAGGTTCACCCATTCCCTCTCAATCTTTCATTTTTTTGTCTTCTTTTCCCTTATCCAGGGATGCTGGAGTGGAGGTTTATCACTCTTTTCTACTGTATACCATTTCTAGCCTTTTTATGCACTGTCCTTTCATATCTCACAGATTCTGAAAGCTGCTGTAGTTGATGGGCTTAGTTCCAAACCTGATAAATTAATTTTCTGATTAGACAGACCAAGTGCCACCCGGCTAGAAATCTTTATTTTGCATAATACACTTCATGATTCAAATTAATTTATTCAAAGTTTACAATTCAGATTAAGAATAACATTCATAGCAGAAAAAGAAGTAATTATAAATATTTGTTAGGTATAAATATTGGCAGAAATATTCAGGAATATAGCATCTGCCTGTATGCTTTGAGTCGCTTTATAATGATTCAACTGATTCTAAATTAGCTGATATTCTACCTAGTGTGCTATCACTTACAAAGTTTACCAGCTTGTTATTTATATACAAATTAAAAAAAGCAGCTTCCCCGGTAATGACCTTATAGAGACACCCCTTTTAACATCAACTAATTCAGATAAGGAATTCCTACATTTGTTTAGTTTTATCCCTAACTCTCAGTGTGTGACCTTATCAAATGCCTTCTGAAAATCAAGATAAAGAATATCATATGCAACTTACTGATCATATGTTTTTGTGGTTTCTTCATAGAATTCTAGCATATTAGAAAAACATGACCTCTCTCGTCTGAATCACTGGTGCCTGTTTGCTAACACTCCCACTCTAAGCAATTAATTAATTTTTTTGCACCACTGCAGGCTTGAGTGAGGTTTGTTTTTAATCCTTTGTCATCAGATTCATCCAAAGTAAACTGAGCTGCACTTGCCAATTCATTTTTGCACAATATAATAAAGTAACTTTTTTGTGGTGTAATTGTGACTCACCTGCATTGGGCTGCCTATCATCTCAGGCCTCAATCTGGTGAGAATCTTCTGGAGATAAATGGGAAAAGACACACCTCGAATATTTTATCCAGAATCTACAAGAAACGCAACATTCCTAAATTAGAATTTGAATGAAAAGAGTGACCAGACAAACAACACCTAGAAGGTCTGAAAGCAAAGGAGCATGATTCACTAGAGGAAGACAAACACTCTGTGGTAAAATAAAGAGTGCCAAAAAGTTTCAGGATACATGAAGGAGTTAGAATAAATGTCATCACTAGGTCAACCCTGAATGGTTTTCATTTAGTCTAACTACATTCTAACAGTCATTTTCTAACCAGCTTAGTAATGATCAGGGTCGCGGGGGTCTGCTGGAGCCTACCCCAACTAGCATAAGGCGCAAGGCAGGAAAAAACAAAGCCAGTCCATCACAGGGCAGGCACACACACACACACATCCACCCCAATCACATACTAGGGCCAATTTAGGATCACCAATTCACCTAACCTGCATGTCTTTGAACTGTGGGAGGAAACCCACACAAGATATATGGAGAACATGCAAACTCCACGTGGGGAGGACCTAGGACACAAATCCTAGTCTCCCTGCTGTGAAGAAGGAGAGCTGCCACTGCGCCACCATGCCGCCCTGCATCCTAACATCCTTTTGATATTATATTTCAGTAAGGATGTAAAATATTGATAAACTCTGGCAACGGAAACAAACTTTGCAGCTGAATTACACAGTATTATAGTTTACATTTGTGGAACAACATGTAAAAGCATTCACTGACAATTTTGCAAATGGCTTAAACAGAATTCTGCTGCCCTCTGGTGTTTACATTAGGTCAGCAGTTAGAAGGCCTGTGCCCAGAGTACCACAGATTCAGCAGCACCTCTGTTCTCCTTAAACACTGCTACTACAGGTCACTTTTACTTACCTCAGTGTTGCAGAAGTCCATTTTCACCAAAAAAATAAAAACAAAACTGTATTTGACTTAGTATCTCACAGTTATGACTTCCTATCTCATTATTTCAGTTTAGTAGCTCTTTTTTAAAATGTATTGTTTCACAATTATGACTACTTAATATCCTATTAGCACTTCATAATTATGACTGTCTCATAATTTTAATTTAATATCTACTAATGTTCAGTGGGCAAAGTATGGCAAATGAGTTTGCTAGCATTTGGAATTCAAGATTGCGGCATTCTGAACAAAGAGTGCCAATGATTATGCTGCACTACTTACCAACGTACGCATGGCCCTTGAAAGCAAAGTCAGCAGTAGTTAATATGTGTTTCAGAAGAAGATGAAAACATCACTAATGCAAGAGTGTTGAGCTTGTCATCTCTGTGTGGTGCTAAAAAACTATTTACTCAGAGTAAATTTATTTTGCAGGTGATTTTGCATTTACAAAAGGCAAAACTCACTAAAAAGTTTTTGGGGAGTTTTAAATTTTACTTATTTTTTGGTGAAAAACAACAAATATTGATCCTTAAATTCTCATTCACATTTCATGTTTACCAGCATTCTTTTCTGCAGCTACAGTGTGCAATGTATATAATCTGTAGCAAGCCTGCCAAAACAATTCAATTTATCCCTGTAGAGAAACAGTTTTATTTTAAAAAATGTGACATGCTACAAGTTTTCCACACAAACGCACACCAAAACACACCATCATTGCTTAGTTTTCTCCACAGAAACAATCATTATGGAGACGTCTCTCCTCTCCTGCTACTGTTACATAGAAATTTCCCTTCCCTATTTCTAGATTCCTGCATACTGCAAGCGCCATGAAGCTTCAATTTTTTTCCAACTCCAAAACATCTTTAGGATTGCGATCACCAGGGGCCTCATGCATAACACCGTGCATAGAATTCTCACTAAAAAATGGCATAAGGACAAAAGCAGAAATGTGCGTACGCACAAAAAAATCCAGGTGCATAAATCTGTGAGTTCACCAACTCCAACGTTCTTCCACTCCATAAATCCTGGTCAATGTGAAAAGTAACGCACTGCCCCATCCCATCTCCTCCCACAATTACGCCTCTTTGAATATGCAAATAAATATGAATGAAAAGCTCAGCGTTCTGTGAAAAGACATTGGCAAAAGCACATGGGAAAATAGAAGAATTTCAGTGAATACCAAGCAGAGAGGGTGGCACAGTGGCAGCACTGCTGCCTCACAGTACGGAGACCTGGGTTCGCTTCCCGGGTCCTCCCTGCGTGGAGTTTGCGTGTTCTCCCCGTGTCTGCATGGGTTTCCTCCGGGTGCTCCGGTTTTCACCCACAGTCCAAAGACATGTAGGTTAGGTGCATTGGCGATCCTAAATTGTTCCTAGTGTGTGGGTGTGTGTGTGTCCTGCGGTGGGCTGGCACCCTGCCTGGGGATTTGTTCTGAGTGGTGCATTGAGAGGAACAACACTAAATCAGCTATGGTATTTGGAATAGTTTGGCCATTCCGTGGACCATTATATTGTTACAGGTTAATTACAATCAGATGCCTTAAATGAATAAACAATATGCGGTTAATTGCAGTGTATTTGATAAAGCCACGTCAGGGATGTGGATCTAAAAAAGAAAGGGAAACCACACTGGAACAAAAGCACTGCTTTGACGCTGGGTGCCGCCAGTTTGCAAAACCGAGCGGAGAACTTGCGTCTACCAAGCATTTAGCTAGCGTGAAAATGCGCGTGGCTTTATGCCAAGTTTAGGTTTTATACATTGCAATTTGAGCATGGAAATGGGAGTACGCAACATTTTTGTCCGTACGCACCGTTTATACATGAGGCCCCAGGATTGCCACCATAATTGGTAAAGTGGGGACATACAGTACTTCTAGAACACATCTGGTGGCTCAACAAAATGTCTACATGACAGGACGGTAGTCCATTGATTTTTTTTTTCAATAGAGGAATTTATTTAAATACTAAAATGACAGGCAGAATGATGCAGAATTATTACATGTAAATGCTTCATAGGAACTAAACAACTTTCTTTTTTGTGTCAGTGGCACAAATTTAGCTGGAAACAAAATTAAATTTGTATCACACATTTTTTTTGCAAAGGAAAACACCAAATTTAATTGCTAATTCAACTTCATGCAAATGGTTTTGTTCATCACTTACTGCCAGCCAATACATGTTTTTTTTTTATAGTGGAAACAGACTTTAAATGGTGGTGGGCAACTCCTCTGCCTCTAAATATACAAAGAAATCATGATTCCTTTTCTGATTCATTTATTCCTTGTGTACGATTTCAAGGTCTCTACTTTCAGATTGGTTTGGTATAAACTGTCATCCTGATAGCTTTGAAATCAGTAAAGGAGGTATAATATTCAAGAAGATGGGCAAATTACAACTTACTGTACATTATTTTCACCACACTCACCATTGCCACCAACATGCCTATCAAGAGCACCAATATTGCTAACGTGGTGTAGGACCCCCATAGCGGCAAGCCAGCCTCTTCTGTCAAGTATTTTAGAACATTCTACAAAAGAACACAGGAAAAGAATTTAGCAGAGGCAACAGCCATACTTATATTAGGAATGCAGCTACAGATGTATATTTTTCATGTTTAATTCAGACATTGTGGGCATAATCCCAGCTTTCCTGTTGCTTAAAATTATTTAAATCAGAAAGTTGCTGTCCTTTAGTTTGAATTTCCTTATCATTTGTTTCCTTAGTGCTGGCTATACCACCATAAACAGTTTGAGGCCAAAACCAAACCATTACAATACAGAACTACATGGATAACCAAATCATTTAACAATATGATGTAAAATAAACCTATGACTTCACAGAGGCTCATTTTATTCTGAATACAGCCTCAGATTTCAAGAGTATGGTTTATAGTGCCTCATTACAGATTTATATTCCAGAACCGAAAATCAAAGTTTGCTTTGCAGTATACCATATTTTCTGCTTCACTGTTATGTTCACTGGAATCCTGAAGTCTTACTAAAATATTTAGAATGCAGATTGTCTTAAAGGTCTTCAGCATTTCTGTTATGAGTGTCTTTTGCCTAATGACTAAGTACACTGAAATGAACATGAGAAAAACCCTGTCAATTCATATTTATCTAGGAATTTTATGTCAAAATTAAAAGGCCCTGCTAACTAAATGGTTCAATATTTAATATTTACAGCTGTTTGTGTAAAGAATTGCTTTCCAAAATATACATCAAATGTAACTTAACCCAGATTCGTGAGGTTATCAGTGTATCTTCTTGTTTAAAAAGAAAACAAAGACATTATTTTAAATTAATTTGATATTAGCTCTTTTTTCTGCTTATTGGGCTTCAACAATACAGATACCTACCTTCAAAAACACATTAAATGTGTAGAAGGGCACAAGGAATTCAATCCTGAAAAACATGACAAGAACTCAAATGTCAGTTCTCATTTTGTTGTGTGCCCCTTGCTCAAGAGATATCAAAAGTCAAAACATTACAAATTCATTATCACACCGGATTGTTTGTAAACTGCTACAGATAAGTAAACAGATTTTTAAGATTCTCAGCATTTCTCAGTATCTTGAAATACTTTAGTTCTTCAAGGTAAAATCATGCATACTAATCTCTATGGAAAAGTCTACTCTGCTCTAAAAGTAAAATGAAACATCCAAAGGCTTTAATCAGTTTAAATGTTTTCAGGCCTCCTTAATTACATGCCATTTCTATGTGCCACACTAACTTTCATTTGAATGCAAAAAGGTGACATGCTGCAGTTTAGCTCTGAGACGGTCATGAAACCCTCTGAAGCAGACACATCAATAAAAACCGACATAGGCAGCATGTGTTGAGTGAGCCAGTGCTCCTGCATCAATGCACGGGATAAATCCATTGTTGCCTTTTGGGTATATATGATCTGTTAAAACCTATGAATCTCTCTATTATAATAAAAAATCCTGGTACGAGACAAGACTTTTTCAGAGAGATACTTTCACATCCCGCGAAATGAGACATTGTGTCAAGAGATTTAACCACACCTGTTGCCAGAAATAAAAGACAAAGAGTAGATGACAAAGTAGAATGTCCTAAAGAATTCAAAAACGTTGGCGCAATACACATGCAGAGCAGGTTAGTGATAATGAAAGTACTAAAATTTGAAAGGCAAAAATGATAGTAAAGATCAAATTTGTGCAAACAAACGGAAATTTGTACTCGGTGAAATAATGGAATAGCGAAAAGAGATCAAATATATTGTTTGGATTTAAACTTTAAGTTGGAGACTTGTAGACTGTCTAATTCGTGATGCCATCAGGGAAAAGTAGTGTTTCTTCCCAATGAAGAGGCGTATCCGTGAGAATTAAAAGATTTGTTATTTGGTGAAAGTGAAATCCACATACGCAAGTGGCAGAGACGCGAAGTGGCTGGCGCATAGCACAGACTGGCGACCGAAGTGAGCAGGGTCAAAGCCCCCTAGTTTTCTTAAAGTAAATGGGCAAAGACACTGCCTGCTGAACTGAACAAGGAGAACACAATTGTTTTTGTGATCACTGCAGTCTCACTCGTTCTACTACAGGAATACAATTGTGACAAAAATTTGAACAGAAAAAAAAATAGTTTATATTGATGTATGGAATTAAGAGGACACTTTACACACTTCTAGAGTGATTCACTATAACACAGAAGAAAAATATTTAGACCAAACAATGTTTTTTTAAAGTTTTAAATAGACCTATACAAGTTACATCTATGACCAAGGCATGTCACTCTAAAGTCATTTTTCCTACACTCAGCACAGCTTGCCATTACTGATGATCATATATGTACTACCAGAATATGGAAACATATTGCCTGGACAAGCAAGTAAAAGTTGAACTGTGTACATATGACAAGTCTACTAGTGCTATTATTACTGTTATTGCAACTACTACTCCTCTTCTAGCAGGAGCACTGAATATTGTGGAGGCAAATGTACAGATTGTTGCAATATGATCTTAAAATGAACATTGTACAAAGTACTACCTGAGCTTGAACTTGTACCAGACAACACAGTTGCTAAGAATTTGTAGGCAGGTTTGTGTTACATCAATAACTATAGCAAAAGTAAAAAAAAAAAAAAAAAAAAAAAAAAGTCTGAATTATCATAAGCCGTCCTAATTCAGGATGTTCATAAGAAATATAATGATTAACTTCATGAGGCACAATGCCTGAACAAACATATCATGAAAGACTGCTCCATCACAGGTCTAACATTCGACACACTGGAAGTTGTTGTGGAACAGAGGATGGTGGCAAACTTGGATACCATCATCTTAGCCACAGGATGTGCTAAGAAGCGCCTCTGGGAATCTTTTCTGCTTGCTGCTATCAAAGAATTTATTGCTGACTCCTGATGCCACAAACTAAATGCTGATGCTCTTTAAGTTCATTTTGCATTTTCTCCAAAATGTACTGTATTTATTTATTGGTTGACTGATTGTATTATTTGTCCTATAAGTCTTTATATTTGTTTTTTAGGTTCTTGCTGCTGTATGAATCAAAATTAATACATTTTATCTAACCTAATCTAATAAGTAAAAAGTACATAATTAAAACTAATACTTGATTCATATTTTTGAATTGTTAAAATGTATGCTTCAATATAAATAGTTGAAGTCTAAATATTCTCCAGATGTAATTTGTGATTTTTCATCCTCTCATAGAGGTCCATAGAGGGCTAGATCCGTATTTAAGAAATCAGAAATTAAATATAACATATTCGTAATCACTAACTTTGAAATAGTCTAAAACAATACTGCACTGCACTTATGTTTGAAATTTGTCATATTCAGCCTTCTAGGAGTGGCTCTTAGAAGGCTAGGACCACCAGTAAAGAATCAAATATAACAAATTATATTTGTGATCAGCATCCTCGAAATAGCATAAAACTACACTTCGCATAACTATATTACCAATCCACATTTTTTCAAAGTTTAATTTGAAAAGTGGTAACTTTGACCCCTTGTTTCCCATTAGGAATTAAAACCCTGTTGTCGGTTGCTGTGGCAAGCACAACTTCAAATCCTTCTGATCATTTTTGCGAAGACACTTATTGTTTTACTCTTTATCATAATGATGTATTTTCCTGCACAAAATATTGTCCAAAAATAGCATAAAAAATGAACTTTTTCAGGTTTAAAGGGCCAAAAATAAGAATAACTCCAAAAAACTTGACTTTTGTATAACTAGACATCAAGACAAGTCAAACAGTATATCATATGTGATGAGTTAGAAGGCAACAGACAAAAAAACAAAAAAACTGAAGTGATTTCAAAGTGCTCAGATGTAGTTCTTATAAACACAATACAATTAACAGTATAATATAGAATACTAATTTAAACCACCCAGTGTTGCCTGGGCTTTTTATATGTGTGGAAATGTGAAAATGAAACAATCCAATATTCAAAATATTTCAGCAATATTTAATTTACAAATTCATATAGTGTATCATTTTGTACTTCTATACTAAGTACATACATGTATTATTGCAATGATAAGATCTAATGCTTTGAGATATACAATATTTTTGGTTTTCTCCTCCATTGCCTAAAGGTATAAATGTTTTGACATGCCCACTCTGGAGCAAGCAACATATAGCTGACCATGGGAAAAGCATGGACTTTCTAAGTTAATGCATGTTACCCTGAGTGACTATCCTTGAGCCTTATTTAGAATATGCGGTAGCAAACGCAAGTTACACTGAATGTTACAGTCACTTAATATCGAAGAGCGAGTCAGTGGGTATAATTGGAAGGCGTGGAATTATCACATCTTCTCCTTTAGCATTGACAGTTAATACTGTTGCTTTTATCACTTTTATCATGGGTTTCTTCACATAGTCTTGTTCCACTGCACAACTTTGGTGGGTTCATATTGCACAATAGCATTATTGGTGATCCAGTTTTCAAAATTAATCTGTGTGGTGGCAGTCAAGCAGGTTCCAAAGAATTTAGGAAGTCAGTTGAATAATATACAGCTTGCTCACTATCTATGACAGTATCGAAATGCATGTTGTGGAGAAGTCAAAGTGTTAAAGACAGAAGCATTAATGACCTGAATGTCGTCTAAATCCAAACGTTAACAATTAGTATTAAAGTGAGCCTTTAGATGCATTGTAAACAACGTGACCCAGACAGACAACTAAAGCGCGTTTTTAACATTTTGTTTGGCTTGGCGTAAAGGAAAATCTCCTGACGAAAGTATCATTTCAAAGAAACGGTTGTAAAGAAAAAAAGTAATGTATAATTGCACTCATTCCAAAAATATTTAGTAAGTATTTATGAAGTAAATTTGTTGGCTAAACTAGAGCTTTGAGTAAAATATTCAGGGGCTTATGAGAAGCATTACTCACGCTAATGATGAAGGACCTAGCCAGTCAGGTACTGAGTCAATCTTCTGCCATTTCTTATTCTGCACAAAGTCCAAAATGGCATTTGTACTCAAGGAGCCTTGGTATTCTCTACAAACTCCATTCTTGCAACTGCAAAGAAACAAAGGGTTAATCTGTACCAATGAAAATGAACATTACCTCGGACAGCTCAGAAACAAAAAACAATTTGCCACAGTCTATAAATCAACACTGTTTTCTAGGTTATAAAATACTTAGATTAAAAAAAAATACAACTAAATAGTAAAAAAAAAAAATGGATTAATGCAAAGTTTTACACTCCCTTGCATTATCCTGTAGTTATTACCCATACTTCCTGTTGTGGGGCATCTGGTAAATTTAGTCTTGATACAAACCTTAAATTACTTTGATTACCAAAAAATAAGGAGCATAATTAGACCAAGAGATAAAATGAGATCCTCCACCAAGGTCACCTGCAATAGTAACTTAATTCAAATTGAAACAAATAATATAGGATATCACCAGCTCAGAAACATCTATGCAGTTTTAAATACTATTTATTACACATTCATTCTCTTGGAAGTGAAGCTGCTTTGGTAAATGATATTATACTAACTAAAAAATCTGATTTGTGTCTTCTCAATGAATCCTGGCTTCGTAAATCTGACACTGTTTCCCTAGCTGAAGCATCACCAGATGGATACATTTTCCTTCATAAATCAGGTGGCCTTGGAATAATTTATTGTGACAAAATGCAGCCGAATGAAGTTGAAGCGTTAAAAGATAAACGCATTAATTACCTGAATGTCACCTTTATTCATAGGTTAACATTCAAAAAAGCAAACTTTTGGATACATTGTAAACAGTGCTTCTAAAATTTTAAAGAAATTCACATCTTTTAAGGCACTTATTACAAATATGAAAACAGATTACAACACAATTGTAGTGTTAGTCTGCAGATCACCAGGGCCATATTCATGGACTGAATTTGGCAACCTTTTATCTGATTTGGCAATAAATTATGATCATGTAGTGTTGATGGGGGATTTTAATGTACACAATGATGAGGAAAATGACACTTTTAGCAAATATTTTACTTATTTGTTAAATTCAGTAGAATTTGTCAGATTGTTAATGGTTCAACTCATAATCATAACCACACATTAGATTTAATTATAACTCAGAGTTGAATTTCTAAATTTAAACATTACTCCATTAAATGTAAGCTATTTTTGAACACTACTTAATTACACTTGATTTGGTTCAGCTCTTACCAATTACAGTCACAGAATAAGACAACAACAGTACAACATCTAGATTGCAACTCTGCTTCAAAATTTACAGATATTTTAAGTCAAGTGTAATCATAGAAAACAATATAGATCAGCTAACATCCACTTATAATATGACCTTGCGAGAGACTTTGGACGTAGTGGCTCCCCTTAAAACAAATGTAATCAAATGTGCAAAGAAACTAATTCTGGTTTAATAAGAACACTCAAGCCCTTAAATTAGTGTTCAAACTGGAGCGCAGAATGAAAACAACAAAGCTATAGGTCTTTTGAACTGCATGGACGAGAGTGTTAAAAAGAGTTTTTTTTTTTTTTTTTTTTTTTTTTTTTTTAAGGCCTGCACAGACTACTATAAAATAATATATAATAATAATAATAATCCTAGTATTCTCTTAAGATCAGTGACTAATTTAACCAATGGGAATTCAGAACTACAGTGCAAAATACTAACAGACATTTGCAGTACAGACTTTATGAAGTTCTTTAATGAGAAAATCAAAAATATAAGATCCTAGGTGTCATACTAGCTTGTCATACCCTGTCTCGCCTTGCATTCAACACTTTACAAATATTAATCCTGTAACAGAACAGAAAGTCTTAACTTTAATTTCTAAAATGAAACCTACTACTTGTTATCTAGATCCATTGCCAGCAAAACTAGTAAAAGTGCAATGGATGTTCTTGCAGTACTATACTTAGCACTATCAATAGCACATTATTGTATGTCGCAGTACCTGTCATCAGTCATCAAAGCATTACATAAAAAGTCAGACCAAGACCCACAAACACTTAATAATTATACTGTAGACCCATTTCAAATTTACCCTTACTCTCTAAAATACTTGAAAAAGTAGTTGCCAATCAGCTTTACTCTCACCTTACACATAACCGTGTAAGTCCTTGCTTGGTTTAATTCGTATTTAATTAAATCATTTCCAGTATGTACAGACTCCATTATTATACACAGAACTGAGATATGGTATACCGCAGGGCTCAGTTCTGGGACCTTAACTGTTTTCATTTTACATGCTTCCACTGGGATCTATCATCAGAAAACTTATAAATAATTTTCAATCTAATGCAGATGACACCCAGTTATACCTTTCTTTTAAATCAAATGATGTTTCTCCAATGTCCTTAATTAGATGTGTTAGTGATCGGATGAATGAGAACTACTTCTACGTCTTTAACCACAAAAAAAATATAAGTGTTAATTATTGAAGGGAATGATCTGATCGCCACAATGTTTTGTCATTATTTAACTCAGTTGGAATTAGCCTGCAATCTAGGCTTTA
The DNA here is from genome assembly GCA_026402145.1 of Polypterus bichir lapradei. Lineage (NCBI taxonomy): Eukaryota > Metazoa > Chordata > Cladistia > Polypteriformes > Polypteridae > Polypterus > Polypterus bichir. Next base: position 4,575,112 of record JANRMT010062843.1, read on the forward strand.
TCTTTGACACTAGCATGTCATTTAAAGCACACATTACAAAACATATTTTTTTCTATCCTATAACTTTTGGAAAATAAAGGAGTTTTCTAAATATGCAAGATACTGAAAAAGGTAGGATTGACTACTGCAATGCAGTGTTCACTGGCCATTGAAATTGTTCTTTATATAGCTTTCAGTTAATTCAAAATGCTTCTGCAAACAAACATAACTCCAGTTCTTAAATTCTAAGTTTAAGGCAGATTTCAAAATCCTCCTTTTAATATATAAACTCTTAAATGGCCAAGGTCTGCTTACTGAATTTATCATTACTTATAAACCCTAGCGCACATTAGGAACTCAAGATACCAGTCTGTTTATGAGTCCAAGAATTACTAAAATAATTGTGGGAAGTCAAGCTTTTAGTTTACAGGGCCCCGGAGATGTGGAATTGTTTGCCTGCTACTGTAAGAGGTGCCCCTTCAGTCCCAGCTTTTAAATCCTGGCTAAAGACTCACCACTTTAGCATACCATGGGTAGAGCTGCTGATTAGCTGTGCATACTGCATTTCTGGCGTTAGTCATTAGTACTAAAATATAAGTAATATATTTATAAACTGTTACTAACACCCACCCAATCATTGGAAAAGTCATCTCTGATAAAAGTGTACTGGAATCATGGGGTAGAAGGGTCCTTTCATCAGACTGGCTCAGCACTGACTCAGTTGTGGAATGGCAAGTAAGGAGGAGGCAGCTTGTTGGCGGAGGTCTCCAGGACTCAGCTATATTTAGTGAAGTGAATAAGTAATTTATTCTTGCATTTTGCTTTGTAGTTTGTACTATTACAAAGTAATACTGTATTGTATTCTTGAGGTGGCAATGATAGATAGGCCATCCAACTCTCTGAGGAGGATTACTTGTGTTTTATTTTGTGTATCGTATTTACTCCATTTTTTGATACCCATTGTACATCCAACCTACCTGAAAAGGGATCTCTCTCTGAATTGACTTTCCCAAGATTTCTTCCATTTCTTTTTCCATAGAAGGGTATTTTTTAGGAGTTTTTTCTTTTTTTCTTAGGGAGTCAAGAATGCGGTGCTGTCAAAAGGCAGGGCCTGTTAAAGCCCCTTGCGCCAGTCCTTGTGATTTTGGGTTATACAAGAAATAAATTGTTGTTGACATATAGTGGACTGCATCTTGAAGATGACTGTTGCTATACAGTCTGTACAGCTAAGAGTTCCCTACTATTTAACCTTCTAGGTCTGATGTCTGCAATTTAGTAGGCAATATACCACCTGGCTGTGGCCACTATATGTTGTTCATTAATGCATTCTCCTTACACTAAAAGCAACACTAGATGTTACAGGTTATCAGATCATCTCCCTTTTTATGAAGACACATTCATCATTGATGGTTAACCATTTCAAGTCTTGTGACCCCTACTCTCTCTTCTGTTTCTTTTTCCGGTTCATCAAGATGCTCCAATAATGATGGATGGATTAAAACCCAGAAATCTACGTGACCATCATCATCAAGTCCTTCCGTGAGAACCCTAAATCCAAAGAGGACTGTTTCATTTATGTTAGGTAGAATGCCCAGAGAGGACTGGGCAGTCTAATGGTCTGGAATCCCTACAGATTTTATTTTTTTCTCCAGCCGTCTGGAGTTTTTTTTTGTTTTTTCTGTCCACCCTGGCCATTGGACCTTACTCTTATTCTTTTATTTTTCTATTCTTCATTATGTAAAGCACTTTGAGCTACTTTTTGTATGAAAATGTGCTATATAAATAAATGTTGTTGTGATGGATATCTCTGTATGGTTCTTTGTATAGTCTAATTTGGCATTGTGTTCAAAGAACCAGTGGCTGCATTGACTGAATTAACCTAAATCATCAAATTTAATTTGTAGATATAGAAAATTATCAATGCTTCATGATCAAATTCCACAGCTACTAAAAGGTCACAGATTCTGAAATGCATGAACACAGAAAAAAAACAATAAAATGTATTAGCAAAAACATGCAAGAACAAACGCACATATACTGTATATACACACAAAGCTATAAAAGGAAAGTATAACCTCTCTGCGACTTTAGTTGGTCAAGGAAAGTGATGCATCATTTGGCAATTCAGTACATGCCACAACTAAATCATCTGGCTTGTCTGGATAATCTAGAGACTGTCAAAGTCACTGCACTAACCTTCTTGTCAAATCCAACAGCATATTTCTAGTAAATGTGCCTCACCTACAGTATATGGAAGGACACAGAGCTTATCCTATATGCAAAGAGGCCACAGGAGGAAACAAACTGAAGCAGCAGTGCTTATTCTTTTGGATCATGAGCCAGACATAATAAGCAGAATCCAACTGTACTCCTGCTCCAGCTAAAACACCTACAGCATCTCTTGCTCTTGGTTGCTTTTCAGTTTGTTTAGATATGCTCATGCTAAACAGCTGAATTAAGCTACAGATGTGTTCTGTTTGCATATTCCATTTGGCTGATTTGGGTAAGGCACTCACAACAAATGTAATCAATAATCAGGGCTCCAGACTGAGACCAACAGGGTCACAAATGTGAAAAAAATAGACTTTGGTGATTACCATGTTTATGCAGTTTACCAGTGGTGAATGAAATCATTTAAACTTTAATCTAATTATATTGTAACAGATGTAAAAGGCAATTTTTTTTTTTATTATTGTGCTAATTTGCCATTAACATATGTGTCTAGATTTACGTGAGACACATTCTAATTAAGGTTGGTTTATACACATTGCATGCCCACGTTGGTTGTGGAAATGACGTCAGACTTGGGGGAGCATATGAAAATATTTCTATATACACTGCACGGCTGACGCGGCAGCCATTTATTCAAAATGGTGAATTTCAAGGAGAGGCTGGTTAAGCTTGTGCCAGAATAATGAATGAATGGCTGAATATGACGTAACTGGTCATCAAAACGTAAGGAAAGCATGCAAAACGTTTGAAATTCATCTGCCCATCATGTAGGTCCCCTGTTATTAAGATATCTGTGCCTTGTGGAATTTAGTTGTCCCTTATGATTTGGCGCAGGCACACTAAGGTGTGGTTGTTACAGATCTCCTTGTGTTCAAGCATCTTTGAGTGCCGTTTCCCTTTTGATTTAATGCATGCTCGTGCAAAATGCTTGCCTGTTCGTCAGAAAACAAGTATGCACTGCCACCAACCCACTGTTTCCTCTTGCACAGTGATGTCATGAAGTCTGCATAATAAAGTTGCAGGTATATTACATGTTACTGTCATTTTACTATGGTGCTGCGTGATTGATGGCGGACAGTAAACTTTGCTTAAATGGTACTGATTATGTTACTTAGATAGTCGTTTTGGTGTCCACACTATATTTTCTATTACCAAGAAATTCTTCAACGGGAGCTCATCAACAAAGAAACATGAAAACAAGATTTTGTAAAAAATAATAACAGTAAAAATTAAATTAAATATTTACTCAGATAGTTATTTTCTGGGGGGGAGAGAGAGAAAAAAACATTTTTCATGGGAAAAGATTTGTTGTGGAACTCAAATTTCACCATGTGAATGAAATTGTTCAAATTCAAACAAAACAAAAATCTCTTGCCTGTCATGATCACCCCTTTAAATTGGAGGAGGATCTCAATTTCACAGCAGGTGTCATTTATCCTGTAAAACTCTTTTTCCTGCATATTACATGCACAGTTGATCATGGTAGATTAAAACTGATCAAAGTGTGAGCACTGTGTAGTTAAAATTGTGCACATTGTCTTTAATAAGGCTATCAGACAGTCTTATATAGCATGTCCATATCTACCATGCCCCTCCATCCTTTCCACCAGAGACGGCACTCATTTCCATAGCTAAGCCTTGGTGTACAAATGTGTGCCCCTGTAAGCTGCTTGCAAAATGAACACTGTTAAGCTGAAATTGTTCAAAATGTATTCTAAAAGACTGTAGACAGTCTTCTATATCAATATCATGTTTAATTTGCCCCTATATCCCATCAACATTAGGGGGCAATCATTTCCACAGTTGAGCCTTTGTCATTGAAATGCTCTTCTGTTTACAAAATGAACACTGGACAGCTACAACTGAGCTAAATCTATTTATAAGAATCTAGGAAGGCTTTTGTCACTTTTTTCTCCATTGGGTATATTTGTCTTATCCACTGAAAGGGACACTTATTGCCCCAGATGCTTACAAAATGAACATTGGACTGCTAAAATACTTACAAATGCATTTTAAAAATATATCACTTTCATGTCTACTATGGCCTTCTGTCTCATCCACTAGGGTTGGGGCACTCATTTCCATGGCTGGAGCAGAGCTGTAGAAGGGCATGCCACCTGCCTTCTTTGATTTTGCATTAAACTATAGCACAGTTGTGTTCTCACAATCAAGGGGACATTAGATAGACCATTAAAGAATGGAAAGTTGCAGGAGTTTCTGAAGCACATTGGCCTAGAATCACTTGCTCAGTATAAAAATGTGGTGCCCCAGGATAACACACTGATCTCAGACAGGCTGAAACTAAAAAGCAGGGAGAGTCAGTGAGTAGTTCCAATACAGAGATTATCCTCCAGAATATTCAACTCAAAGCTGCAAGTCTCATTAACTTTAGGAGATAACCTTTAATTGCATGTTGAAAAACCAGTGGAGGTGCAGTCAAGGAAGTGGAAAGCCAGATCGAAAATATGAGGAGTAATACAGCAAGGAAGCTGGCACAGGTCTGAGATCATTCATTGCTACTCAATCTTATATCATGATTCATGGCCAGACAATTTAACCACTTTTGGAGAAAATGAGACTGACACTTTAATTAACTGGTATCAAGAGGTCTTGATGAAGAATGCATGCGATGTCAAGGCTGTACAAATAGAATATAGATAGCTAAAAATTCTGATTAAAGGCCAATTCTCAGACAGGTCTTACAACAGTTTCTGGGAAGTCTTACTGCTAAAGAGCTTTATTGTAAAAATGTCCAGAATATTCTACATCTTGTTGAGATCATGCTTGTTTTGCTTATTTCAGCAGCTCAGTGTGAACGTAGCTTTTCAGTACCGATGTGAAACTCAGTGTTTCAACCCTGGAGGATTTAGACACAATCTGCACAGAAGGCCCATCACTTAAGCAGTTTCCTAAGCCCTGTGTCAAATGCTGGCTCACTACTATCAAGTATAAAAGGTGACCAAATTACACTGGATGGCCTTCTGACACTGCCATTCTGATGGTCAGTGACATTGACTCAGAGCCTGAGTAAACTACACTGTTCTTAATGACTGTACATAGTTGGAAAGTTACCATATCATTAAGAGAGACATAAAAGTACAAGAGAAGAATGCATTGCACAGGAGAAGGAAAGGAATTAGGTACATACTGTATATACAGAGGTTAGAAAGGTAAGAGACTGAAAGATAAAAATTTTACACATTTGATTATTTTTTGGTGTCGAATGCAGCAAAGAGGATCCTAGGAAAACCTTTGTCAGGGAGGCCAGAGCGGCAAAATCCAGAGGCTTTTGGGACTAATGATTGTCAATAGGAAAAGCTTCCAAGAATAATACTCACTGGAATATTGCTGGATATTTAGTCACAAGAAATCTGGCACTCAGTTCTGCAGAAAAATAAAGAAAGTGACTTAATTGAGATTTTTAGTAAATTTACTTTACAGTATACTCATTAACATTTTAAAAATCCACTAATTTTATAATTGGTAAAATCCTTCAAAGACGGGCAGTCCCTTTTATTGATGGATCTAAATTGGCCTACTGTGACTGAGGGGATCTTGCAATGGACTAGCATACCCTCATATCCAGGGCTGGTCCATGCTTTGTGCTTGTTGCTGCAATCATAGGCTCAAACTCCCCAGTGAACATAACCAGGAAATCCAAGGTCTAGAAAAATAGATGACTGGATGGATGGATGGATCAAACAGTGCATGTAGCTGGAATTTCTTTCTCTTAGGGTCACCCTTCATCCAGATTCTCCCACAGCTGATGGACAGCATACCTGGATTCTCACTAATGTCCACGATGCCCACTTTCACTCCTGTTGTCTTAGCTGAAAATCTATCCCACATCTCCTTAAATGGCTGAGAAGAGGGAGTGCCAGATTGAAAACTGAAAGAAATGATAAAGAAAATTAGACATAAAGTAAACAAGCTTTAGGCATTTCCACATTCACAAACAGGTGCAAGAAACTATAGTGGATAAGGCATTGATCTGTAAAACACAGAAATTAGAGGTTCTATCTTCACCACTGACTCTGCGTTTGTGGCCTTCCTATACTTGACCAGTACTTCAACTACAGAGACTATCCTGTACAATACCTGTAAACTCCATTAGAATAACTCTTTAGCCATCAATTCAAAACTGAATCTGTCCAATTCAACTCACAGTAACTAGTGCTGGAGCCCATTCTAGTTGCACCAGATGCACCGATAGTAGGAAAACTACCCTTAGAAATTAGCTGCATAAAAACATTTTATTGTTAATCTGTTCATGTTGTGAATGTGAGACAATTTACAGTATGAAGCATCCAGCAGTCTGCAGTGCTCCTATTCTGGCTGTCTATTCAGTTGGACCTCAGTCCCTCAGCTTTGACGACATTTTTAAAATTGGACAGTGAGAGTACATTTAACTTGTGCAGGGATTCCCCAAGATCTCAGCATGCTTGGGTAGGTCAAGATGTTCACCTGCTCCTTCCTAAACAGTTTTGAGTCACATGACACCTGTCAGGGACCCAGAAGAGCCATGCTTCAAGATTAGACAGAAAATACAAATAAAAGTGTGATTTCCAACAATGCTACCTGTTCTACAGCAAGGTGAGGAAGGGTGGTTGAGTTTTTCCTCATGAAATAGGATACTATAGCTTACACATAGCTTTCTCTTTAGTGGCAAAATAGAGCAGCTTAATTTGCAACATATTTCGAGACAAATGGATCCTTGGTTCACTACACTGACATAAAGTGGCCTAATGCAGAAACTGGATAGATATTACAATGCAGAAGAATAGAGACAATTTATAAACTCATCTAAAAGATGCTTGACATGAGTACTTTGTTATAACTGTAATAATACAAATCTGTACATTCTGCTCATTTGGTGCATTTGAAAGAAACCTTTAAGAACTTTGAAAATCTTCTTGAAAAAAAATTAACTACAATGAGCAATGTTGGTTCATATTTGGGGACCTGAAAGTTCTGTGTATCTTACTAATCTTATTGTATCGGCAGATAGGACATACAGATCAAAACTGTTTTCTCTGTCAAGAATTTACATTGGGTTCAGAAGGAATAACCAGCTAGAAAAAGTGACAGCTTGGTGCCAAAAATCATCATCAGACCTAGCTTGGTGGATCCAGATTGAGTGCTGCTACAACTGCTTCATATTAAGCTTGGTTTAATGAAGCAATTTGCCAAAGCCCTCTTAAAAGATGGAGCCTGTTTTATGTATTTGTGTTGAAAGTGTTGGGTTTGTCTGAGCCTAAATTGCAAGAGGTAATTTTTGCCAGACCCGATATTAGAAAACTGATTTCTTATGCAGAATTTGAGTTACAATGAACAACCTGGAAGAAGCAGCTTGGGTATCATTCAAATGAAGCTTTTAGGTAACAAAGATCCAAATAAATAAAAAAATATTACACATTTATTAGTTATATTTAAAGAACTGGATTGCAACATGAGTTACAAAGTTCACTGTGGTGAGTGAAGAGCAGAGTGAAAGATTCCATCAGAATATGAAGGACATGGAAGGAAGGCTCCAGGGACTAAAGGTTTTCACAATAAATTGGATTTAGAGCAATTGTATACATGAATAAATTGTATAAATTTTTAAATATTAATTATACATCTCTGCGGTGGGCTGGCGCCCTGCCCTGGGTTTGTTTCCTGCCTTGCGCCCTGTGTTGGCTGGGATTGGCTCCAGAAGACCTACGTGACCCTGTAGTTAGGAAATAGTGGGTTGGATAATGGATGGATGGATGGATTATACATCTTTTCAATTTGGTACTTAAAAATGCCATGATGGTAACATTCTAATTATATTTTACTGCATTAATCAAAATAAAAATAACTATTGACAACTTAAACCTTTTTTATGAGTTTAATTTTATACACCTGTGTTGTTTGTTATAGTATCAATCTAATATTGCCCAGCTAACTAAAGAAAGCAGAATCAAAATAGTTAAGAAAACAATATAACCGCATGTGTACTGCTTACTGACCATTTTAAATTAATTTTAAAATAAAGATTCTTTCAAAGCTAACTAAGCAATCGTATTAGCTTCCTCATTCTCATATTTGTCATCGTTTTCTCTGCTTTAAGTGTACTGCAAGACAAGAATAAAAAGAAAAGCACTTGGAATACTCCAGACCAACGTCAGCACTGCATAATCAAAGATATGAAGGGCACAGTTTTGTACAACCAATGGCCGGTTCAAGGTGCGCTTCGCAGGTGTTCTGGTATACACCAGTGTGCACAACACACGGCTACTCGATTCCGATATTTCTGTAGTGTGCCGTTTTGTCAACTGACAAGCAAAACATATTGCTAATCGCAGTTACGAGACGAGAGTCCTCAATTAGTAACAGCGAGGGTGAGCTCTTATTCCCAAAATATAGGCAACTCAAATATCCACAGACACATCGATGAGCAGTCACCTTCTCATAATTTGTTTTCCAAGCGTAATTATAAACGAATCCCAGAGGAATGGTGTGTGCGCATTTATTTACTGGTTCCACAAATAGAAATATGGCCGAAACATCACAGAAACAAACTCACAATCCCAACATCCACTCCCCGAGCAGGAAGCGCCTCCAGTTCTCCTCCTCGTCAGCCATCGCAGGAGACGTGAAGAACAGCGTCAGGAGCAATGGAAGAACGCAGCACACTGCGGCCGAGATAAGGGCCGAGCGGAGCGCGAGTCCCCGCCACCGGCCCCGCCGCGCCTGTTTTTCCACTTCCGCAGCGCGTCGTTCTATTCCATTAAGCCGCTCTTGCCCTTTTGCAAGCCTCTTGGCTCTGATCGATCCGGGGTTAAGCATGTGCTTTAATGCTTTTACTGTTCCCATAGCAACGCGACAACGCCATTCAGATTAATTGTTTCCCATCATTCCTTGCCTGCTTTCCTGGGTACTACAGCCCTAGTCGAGTTCTTAGACACCAATCATATTAATTCATCTTGATAACAAAGAAATACTCTATAATGGAAAATTGTTTTACTGATTAATATCAAAATGGATTTAGAGTATAAAAAGCAGACACGTATCCAATAATATTACATTAGTCTTAGATTAGATTGATTATAATAATTTGAACAAGGATGAAAGTTTTAAATTATTGAAAGATGACAAGGCTTTCAATACTCTACATGACAAACTGATATTTAAAACAGCAGATTAATTTAGCTTTGGAAAAACTTTCAAAAATGTTAAAAATTGATGCAACGGATCAGTAATAACTATGACATAGCTCCACTTCCAGGTTTCAGATTAACAGAGGTATTAGCTGCAAAATTTCTTTCTCATATTTAAAAAAAATTGCTATGGAATTCAGTTTTCAGATAAGAAATGTAAATGTTTTAAATTAGCGGATGGACGACACAGCTATATTGCTAAATGAAAGACATGAAGTTGAACAGCATTTATGAACCACATACTAGAGTGTGAACTATTCTCTTTATAATGTGATTTAGGAAATATTATGAAAGTAAAAATACCACACTATGACCACTTGACCTTGGAATTAAGACATACAAATGAAACAGAAAGCCAATCTGAATTTTCATACAACTTCAAAAATATTTAAAAGAGTTTTAATTTATAGTTATTAGGATATGTATTACACAACAGTAAAGTGTTATTTTCAAAAAGAGCAGGACTGTCTAGATTTGTATATTTTACATGTGTACATCTTAGAAGATTCCACAGATGGTAATTAGAGAAATTGATATTCAGTTATGTAAATTTATTTTATGAAATATTTATTTATAACATGCAGCAAATGATACATGTGGACATATCATCAGTGATAGTACCTGGGGTCATCAGGTGTTTTGAAGTGTTGTTGGTTGAGGGAAGGAAAATACTCAAAAGAAATGCTGGGAAGCCAGCTTGGGCACCTTGTTTACTTGGAAAGTTAAAGAACTGAAAATAACAGATGCCTCACAGCACAATGTATAATAAAATATATCTTTTAGCCATTAGCTTCATATCGATAGGCTCTGGAGGGCAGTTCATTTACAGGCCAGGAGGTCTGTACCACTGGTAACCCATCTCCTGAATGAGATGCCACCTTCCAGGAGATCTTTGCTTTTATACCTCCTGGACCAAAAAGGAATAGTCAGTTACCCTCAATAGGTGATTTCTCTGAGTTGTGGGAGATAAAACAGATGAGAGTCAGCAGTCACAACCCCAGTGTCCCAGGTCGGTAGAGCTTATCTCAGAAGAGCCCAAAAGGTGACACTCAGGCACACATGTGTGACAGGGTCTTTTAACATCAGACACTCTCGCCTAGGTGACTCAACCTGGAATGATCAGTTCCCAGCCTGTGTGCAAGTAACATGTGACCACATATTGTCCCTCCTAACCCTTGACCTCTTGGAGGCTTTCTTCTTTTGCCTCTATTGTTTCTCTGATAGCCTTTCTTCTCTGTTCACCAATAATGCCTAGGAGCTTGATGGCCTTGCATAGAGGCGGACATGCAAAGCTTCTGCAGCCCACTTCTATGGCCACACACCCACGCCTAGAAGGCCAGGCCCATTACAACACTTGTCCAAGTCTACATACCTGGCTTTCTTCCTCTCGCTGGATTCCTCCATTTACTAATCCCAAGGAATTGTAAGCTCCAGCATGAGCACCTGCCCTGATGCTTCCAAGGACAGCACAATATATGGTCTTAGGATGGTGTCTATGACATTCTCTTCAGGAACTGCAGTTATTTGCTCAGTTTGGGCTGTAGCACTGAAAATGGCCTAAGTAATCGCTTTAAGCACCTGGTCATGACACCAATGATAGCAAACTTCATTTAGTGTTTTAGGGCAACAGCTCAGGATATGCTCAAGTGTTCCTCTCCTGAGGCACAAAAAACACCCTAGTATCCTATGCCCTCAATTTCTTCCATGTCTTCATCTTGATGTCAGCCTAGGAGACTTTCTGGTCACTTAATTCTGTACTACAGCACCTCTCTTGCACGGATAACCATAAGCAAGAATCACTATATAAGAAAATATACCATAGGCAGTACAAATCATAAAGAAGCACTCCATGTATTAAACCTTAATTCATCAAAGTTTAATTCTTTAATCAAATGGATAAGAAATTATTTTATTGTTAAAAGAAGATGTGATAATGGAATTTCTAATGTTTTTTCATTGCTGTCATACATTCTTTTGAAGATGTAACTTTAATTTTGACATGATATCAGTTACCCTGTCATGATCCTTGATAATTATATGTAAACCTAATTTTTACTCCATTTTTTTCTGGAACAATAAATACATTCAATGTACAAATAAACCTGCATTTTTCAAAAATTGGTGTAACAATTACATTTTTTTGGTGAGGCAGCTATACACCGATCAGCCACAACATTAAAACCACTTGCCTAATATTGAGAAGTTCTCCCTTGTGCCACCAAACACCTCTCACCTGTAGAGGCATGGACTCCATAAGACCTCTGAAGATGTCCTGTGATGTATGGCACCAAGACATTAGCAGCAGATCCTTTAAGTCCAGCAAATTTTTTAAGTTCATTGTGTTTTTCTAACACATGCCAGAGATGCTCATCAGAGTGTGATGTGAGGAATTTAAAGGCCATGTCAATACCTTGAACTTTATGTCTTGTTCCTCAAAGTATTCCTGAACATTTTTTGCAGTATGGCAGGGAACATTATCCTGTCATCAGGGAATACACTGCACAGAGATTCATGGGGTCTGCAGCAATATTTAGGCAGGCAGTACATGTCAAAGTAACATCCACATGAATGCCATGACCCAAAGTTTCCAACCAGAATATTGCCCAGAACACCACACTGCCTCTGGTGGCTTGTCTTCATTCCAGATTGCATTCTGCTGCAATCTCTTCTCCAACTTAACAAAACATACACACCTGGCCATCCACAGGATCTAAAAGAAAACGTGATTCACTTGACCAGGCCATCGTCTTCCATTGTTCCTTTATCCAGTTCTGATGTTCACACGCTCATTTTAGGTACTTTCAGTGTTGGGCAGGGGTCAGCATGGGCACTCTGTCCAGTCTGTGGCAATGCAGACCCATATGCAGCAAGCTGTGATTCACTGTGTGTTCTGACAACTTTCTGTCATGACCAGCATTACGTTTTTGCAACAATCTGTGCTACAGTAGCTATTTTGTAGGATCAGGCCAGACAGACAAGACTTCAGAATTGACTTTAAAATACTGCTTATGGTTTACAAAGCCTTAAATAATCTCACTCCATCGTATATGTCGGAATGTCTGACACCTTATATTCCAAATCGTAACCTTCGATCCTCAAATGAGTGTCTGCTTAGAATTCCAAGAGCAAAACTTAAAAGAAATGGTGAGGCAGCCTTCTGCTGTTATGCACCTAAAATCTGGAATAGCCTGCCAATAGGAATTAGCCAGACTAATACAGTGTAGCACTTTAAAAAACTGCTGAAAACACATTACTTTAACATGGCTTTCTGAAAACTTTACCTTCATTTAATCCTGATACTCTGAATATTCAATTCATTATAATAACTATTCATGGTGGCTCTAAAATCTGTAATAACCCCTGCTCTCTCTACTGTTTTTTTCCCGGTTTTCTGTGGTGGCGATCTGCGCCACCACCACCTAATCAAAGCATCGTGATGTTCCTACATTGATGGATTAAAAGCCAGAAGTCTACATGACCATCATCATCAAGTCCATCCATGAGAACCCTAAATACAAAGAGGACTGTTTCATTTATGTTAGGTAGAATGCCCAGAGGGGGCTGGGCGGTCTCGTGGCCTGGAACCCCTGCAGATTTTATTTTTTTCTCTCCTGCCGTCTGGAGTTTTTTTTGTTTTTTCTGTCCTCCCTGGCTCTCTGACCTTACTCTTATTCTATGGTAATTAGTGTTGTCCTATTCTAATTCTTACTTTGTCTTTTATTTCTTTTTTCTTCATCATGTAAAGCACTTTGAGCTACATTATTTGTATGAAAGTGTGCTATATAAATAAATGTTGTTGTTGTTGTTCACTCTTCACATGCATCAATGAGCCTTAGATGCCTAGAACCCTGTTGCTGGTTCATTGTTGTCCTTCATGGACCAATTTTTTTCACTTGCTGCCTGAAATATCCCATTCCTTGACAGGTTCTATTGTAACAAGATAAATAATGAGACCCCATGGGCACTGTTCCCTCCAAGCTGCGCGATTGCGCGGCCGCGCAAAAGCAAAACTCAGATTGCTCAAAAGTTTTTATCTGCCGCGCAAAAATCATTAATATATTAAACATATTTTTATATATTTAGTTAATGTTACTCACATTCTGCTAATAAAGTTTTAAAGTCTATATTCAAACCGCAAAACCTATGTTTTTTGCTCTATCGGTACATAATTTATATAACATAAGATATCTATGGGTTGCGCGTTTTTTACGTCATTTACATGTCAGTGTTGAGTCTGTTGACTTCCGTTTCCTGTGTTCTGTTTATTTCTGGAAGATCCGATCCGATATTTAGTTAATAAATTGTTATTTAAAGCTAGTAAAATGTCGAAACGCAGTTTTGAAGAAAGCGAAAGCGATAAGGGGACGAAAAAGAAAGTCTGCGTAAAATTTAAGGAAGAATGGTTGCAAGAATATGTACAAGCCGACATGCCAGATTCAACCGGTAAGCGACGCACATTTCTGAGAAAATTTTTTAAATATAATCCAGTGACATCTGAAGTTGTCTGTATCATCTGTGAGCGAGCGAATGCCCAGTGCGATTTAGCTTACGGGAAGCGATGGGATGAATGGAAACTTGACTATTTAAAACGTCATTTGCTTCAGAAAGTTCACGAAAAATCTGTTAATACATTACGAAGTCAGCTTCGAGGAACAATTAGGACCTTGTTGAGCAAAACCCGAGAAGACAGAGAGAACAGAATTGAATTGTCTGAAAGAAAATCGGCCGACATTGAAGAAGTAAAAATTCTTATTGATAATGTCCTTCTTGCAATAAAATTAAATTCCTCAATGCTGTCTGTTCAGGAGATCCATAATCACATAGCAAAATATGTTAAAATTCCGGAGACTTGGAGAAGTAAAAATTACGCTTTCGAATTTCTGGAATGCATAAATTATGTGATACAAAAGGAAATGTTCAGTGATTGGCGTAGTTCATCTTTCCACACTCTCATTATTGATGAAAGTACAGACATTTCTGTGAGCAAAATGTTAATTCTTTATGTAAAATTTAGAAAAGCAGAGGAGACATCTTACTGTACTATGTTTGCTGGGATTCTGAAGCTTACAGAATGTACATAGAAGCCATTACGCAATTTTACAAAGAGAACAATCTGGATTTGATGAAAATGATAATGTTTACGTCAGACGGGGCTTCTGTAATGTTAGGAAAACATAATGGTGTTGCTGCAAAACTTAGACAATCTATTCCATATTTACTTGAGCAGCATTGCATAGCACATAGAGAGGATTTAGGACTTGATGACGCATGGAAACATGTCTCTTTAATGAAAGACATTGAAACCCTAATACGAACAGTCTATACTATTTTTAATCGTTCATCTGTGAAGAAATCCCATTTTGAGGAACTCTGCCAGGCTGCAGAACATGATTCAGTTGCATTCAGACCACTACATGAAGTCAGATGGCTTTCTAGACATTTTGCCGTGAGAGCCATGGTCAAGAACTATGATATGTTGCTTCAATATTACAGGGAACAAGTTGAAGAAAGCAATGACCCTATCCACAAGTACTGCTTCGAAAAGTTGACCAAACCAGAGTATCGTGTTGCCATAACTATTTTGAATGAAGTACTAACAGAACTGGCAGAGTTATGTCGACTTCTTCAGAGAAGTAACCTGACAACTATAGAAGCGTTCCAGTTTACCAAAGCCAGAATTAAGAAACTTCGATCACAGTATCTTGGTGAAAACATTCATTTCTCAGCAGAAGTTGATAACTTAATGACATCATATGCGCTTCCGGTCGACACCACTGCCGTTGTCCGTTTTATAGAGAGAGTTTGTGATCACTTTAACAGTAGATTTCCTGACAATGAACTCGGTGATTGGTCTGTTTTTGATAAAGATGCTTTCACTGCTTCTGAAAATTTGAATAATTTCTTATTTGGATCAGACAAATTTGAAAAGTTGGCAGCAAGATATAGCATCTTACTAAACAAGCAAGAAACAGATTTTAAGAAGAACTTGATTGCTCAGTATGTAGACTTTAAATTGATTATTAGTGAGAAGCAGGCAACAGGTGCCCTTAAGAATTTTGATGACATGGTTGCTTACACTAGGCAACAGGAGCAGTTAACTGACTTGTCTCAGCTGCTGGACATTTGTGCTACCTTCCAGGCGTCCAGCGCTGATTGCGAGAGAGAGTTTAGTTTGATGAATCAGATTAAAACAAAGTCAAGAAATCACTTACAAGTCGACCATCTGGATAACCTTATAAGGATCAAACTTTACTTATCAGGACATACAATTAATTTGAATGAAGTTTATTCTTTCTGGAAGAGCAGCAAAGGACGATGAATTGTTTCTACAGCTGAATGAGCTGATATGTGAATTTTGAAAAATTATATTTGAAATTAATCAATAATAAAAACTAGTTTCTCGAATATTTTCTTCTAGTGTGAATTTGTCTTTCTCTGCATGTTTTATTTTCACCCCAATATTTTGCACAAAAAAAAAAATTACAGAGAAAAATTTTGCACACACGTGTATGCCTTTGCACAAGCACCAGTCAGCCTTAGAGGGAACATTGCCCATGGGGGTGAGTGGGCATCAGGTATATTGCTATTGGTTAATCGGGTGTTTCAAAAGTACTATATAATGTAATGTTCTAATGTCAAATCCTGAAGTTGTTTTTTCAAATCCTGATGCTGACACTGTGCCCATGAGTGCGTCACTAACACCTGCCTGTGTTCCAGTTGGAAAATGGAAATGTAACCAATTGTATCTCATATGTTGTAAGTCACTTTGGATAAGGGTGTCAGTCAAGTAATAATAATATTTTAGGTCACTGGAGCTGTTTACCCTTACTTGTCCATGAGGAAAGCATTCCTGCATTAAATCAGTTTCTTCTTTTCCTAGTGTTTTGGCTGTTGTTGATGATCATTGCAAAACATAGTTTTACCTAAGTATATTCCTTTGAAATGAAACAGGTAATCAGTAGGAATAATATGAAATCTGAATGTGCATTATAATTATTATATGTTTACAATTTTCATTTGTTTACATTGTTCACTCAAGTATTTCTTTTTGTTTTTTTCATCAGTTGTATGTGGTCCCCTGTTTAAGACCACATATGCAAATATATACGCAAAGCATTTTAGACAGTGAGGGAGTGGGTTATCCCAGCTCAAAGTATGCAGATGCTCATGAACATGTAAATGATTTCCATTGTTGGGGGGCTGGAGTCTCCTTTCAAAGTCAATAGATGATGATGTATATTACTAGGGGGCTTTGCCCCCTGCTCGCTTCCCTCACCAACCTCATCCCGGCCACCACTACACTCCAGCCACTTCGCATCTCTGATGCTCGCGTTTTGAAGAGGAGGGCTGAACACACCTCAAGGAGACGTGATTGTTCCTCCGAAACCCCCTCTTAAATGGTGATACAATGGGAAACAAATAGTTTTTTTTTTTACCTCCTCTTTGCTCGATCAGCTGCTGGCTTGCTGCTGCTGCCATGCCGCATGATCTGCATCTCATGCAGCGTACTTCTATCATATCACCTATGTCCTTATATTCAATCTCTTTTCGCCTTTACCTTTTCATTAATATCACATTGAATTTTGATTCCGTGTTTGGAATTACATCATGACATTGCAACGTATAACTGCCTGTGTTTCTTTCTCTCTACAAGAAATGTGTCTGACAATAGCATTCACACAAATAAGAAATGATTTCTCTCGTGGGATTTCACTTTCACCAAACAACAAATCTTTTAATTCTTGCGGATACGCCTCTTCATTGGGAAGAAACACTACTTTGTTTTTTCCCTGATGGCAACACAAATTATACAATCTACAAGTCCCTGACTTAAAGTTTAAATCCAAACTTAATATTCAATCTCTTTTTGTTGCATTATTTCACCGAGTAATAATTTCCATTTGTTTATACTAATGTGATCTTTACTATCCTTTTTTTGAGACTTTCGAATTTTTGTACTTCCATTACCTCTAACCTGCTCTGCATGTGTATCGCGCCAACATTTTGGAACCTCTTTACAATGTTCTACTTTGTCTTCTACTCTTTGTTTTACTTCTGCCCCTGGGCATGGTTAAATCTTTTGGCACAAAGGCTCGTCTCGCGGGACATGAAAGTGTCTCTCTAAGAAAATCACGTCTTGTCTCCTTCCAACCTTCCAAGATTTTTTTTTATAATGTAGAGAACAATGGAGTACTCTGTGGGAGATCTGCTGAGTTAAAACTGACGGTGTTGATCCCAGCTTGTCTTGGATCTGAGGATGTCACTTCTACCTCTTTTTTTCTCTTCCTCCCTTTTTGCTTCTAGTGTAGCAACACCTACTCAGAGCCACAGCACACCAAAACTGGTGCTGTGCTTTGCAACTTCCTTGAGCTGCAACAAACTTTCCTTTTTTTATTTCACACCTGTACATGCCAAGGTGATCATATGTGTTTTTTCCTGTCCAGGACACTGCCCCTTCTTTAGTCATTTGTCCACCCTATTGGCTAGTGGTGCTGTTTGCATGGCCCATCCATCACTTCATTTGTGTACTTCATTTGCATAAAGCCTCCTGTCAGTACAGGACATAGCATGTACATCAGCTTAATATTAATAAATACTGAGAAATATAAAAAAATATCGACAAATACAAAACGTGCCAGCTAAGTTTCTTTTTTCTGTAACTTCGCCAAATTTCAATCAAATTATTTAGAGTATTTTAATGATTTTGGAGGTATTTAGTTCAATTATGGGTGCAGGATTTACCCTTAAATGTTGATACATCAGAATGTCCTTTCTTAGATAATACCTATTGTTTCAGATGTTCCATCCTTCCTAATTTCAGCTTTTTAACTAAATGGGAAATGATGTTTTTGTTGAGGAGCGAGTAAGTGTCAACTTTC
The DNA here is from genome assembly GCA_026402145.1 of Polypterus bichir lapradei. Lineage (NCBI taxonomy): Eukaryota > Metazoa > Chordata > Cladistia > Polypteriformes > Polypteridae > Polypterus > Polypterus bichir. The sequence continues at coordinate 4,593,386 of JANRMT010062843.1, forward strand.
CTTTACATATGCATACATATGTATGGAATTTCCCTAGAAATCAGTGTCTCAACAATAAGATGAAAGATGACTCTTTGTTATTATTCATTTAATATATTATCTATACTAATAAAAGGCAAAGCCCTCACTGACTGACTGACTAACTCACTCACTCACTCACTCACTGACTCACTCATCACTAATTCTCCAACTTCCCGCGTAGGTAGAAGGCTGAAATTTGGCAGGCTCATTCCTTACAGCTTACTTACAAAAGTTGGGCAGGTTTCATTTCGAAATTCTACGCGTAATGGTCATAACTGGAACCCATTTTCCTACATATACTGTAATAGACTGCAGCTCGATGGCCGTGGGAGGCGGAGTTGCGTGTCGCATCATCACGCCTCCCACGTAATTGAGTGCCTGCCCATATAAGGATGTCCGTCAGCGGCAATCCATTAGAAACACTGCCGCTAAACATTCACGGGTGAAGGGCTGTGCTTATGCAGACGAAGACGAGATGGTCAGGGTGGTGTTTGGAACAAACTCAGCGAAATTGCGAGCAAAACTTTTAAGTGCTGGGTCTTAGCTAACATTAAATAAAGCCATGGACATTGCATGAGAAGGCACAAGCACAGCTGAGAACCTTCGATGCATGTACACCGAGCGGCTCAAGTGAACTGACGCAGTACGCAGTCAAAAAGCAACAGCTCCATAGAGCGCTGAAGAAAAACCGCACTACACAATTGAGAAGGCAGCAAAAAAATATGAAGCGAGTGACGCATACAAGCATATTCATTAGTGCGGCTACTGCGGTAACAAAGCACACGGTGGAAAAAGTCAATGTCCAGCTAAAGGAAGACAGTGTAAAAAAAACCTGTGCATGCAGTGTGTCACGTCTCATAAAGAGGAGGACGAGCTGTTTAATGATGCAGTAAGAAACGAATCGATGAATGAAACCTGTTATCTTTACAACGGTTGACAAACACGGAATGTAACTTGAACACAACACATCCTCCAAATACGAACCTGATTGAAAGAAATTATGATAATCAAATCCTTGATGACAGCAACACTCATAACAGTCACAAAACAATTACATTGACAATCATGTTATGTTATTTTTAAAATGTTCCCTTTTCTTTTTCATAACTTCTTAAACACACTACTTCTCCGCTGCTAAGTGCGGGTATTTTGCTATAAATACCCTGATCTACATACTGTCAAATAAACGAACCTCACGCCGTTTTGCAATGTAAGAGGCTTCGCCTCTAGTGCTGACGTCTGAGGTTCGATTCCCGAGGGGGTTGCAGTGAGTGTGTACGCCTGATGAGCCCAGAATTATGGCAAAACACGAGTCACGTACTCTTTGCATTATTTGACAGTAAAACTATTTCTATATATATATACACACTCATACACACATATATATATATATACACACACATACATATATATCAGTGCTTCCTGATTCATTTTACCCTCGCACCCCCTGTGACGGACGAGGCCGATTTCGCACCCCCATGGTTTGAGAAGTATGAAAAAATATGAGGTTAACGCAGAAAGACAGATCACCAATTGAAGCTTTATGAATAATGGATACTTTATTTGCCATCAATAATTGTTTTGGTAAAGCCATACTCAGTGTAATCCTCCTTCCATTTTCTAATTTTTTCGTGACTAGCCATGATTAAATGAATGGTAAAAAAATAAGAGCGAAGTGACGGTGACTTATTGAGGCAGGCAGGCGACAGCACAATACCACGCAGGCTCGATGTAGTGCGCGTCAAGTCGATCTAAAATGTGCGATCAGATTCGAAAAAATATATCTTTTCAAGTTCTATTTGGATATAAGTAGGTTCTATTTAGTCGACAGAAATATCTTTGGTAGGAATGTAAGTCGAATTTAGTCTTTAAATTTCTATGGTGAAGAAACATTTATGCAATGATGACTACATTTAACTTACATTCCTACCAAAGATATTTCTGTCGACTAAATAAAAATTACTTATATTTAAAATTTAAATAGAACTTGAACAGATACGATAGTTCATAACACCCATGCAGACTTGCATGTAAGAGCGGAAGTAATCCGTTTTAACAAGCAGCGTATTGCACTGATACGAAATAGCCTGCCCATTTAATTATTTAGGAATGGATAGATAAATTAAGATTTTGTACAAATAATGTTTTTCATTTTTCTTCCTCGATGGATTCTGTATATGTATGTGTGTATATATGTATATATATATATATATATATATATGTATATATGTGGATGTAAGTGTGTGTGTATATATATATATATATGTATATATGTATGTATATATATATGTGTGTATATGTATATATGTATGTATATATGTATATGTGTATATGTATACATTATATATGTTTACATATGTGTGTGTGTATGTATATATATATGTATTTGTGTGTATATATATATGTATGTGTGTATATATGTAGATATGTGTATATATATATATATATATGTATATATGTGGATGTAAGTATATATATCTATACTAATAAAAGGCAAAGCCCTCACTCACTCACTCACTCACTCACTCACTCACTCACTCACTGACTGACTGACTGACTGACTGACTCATCACTAATTCTCCAACTTCCCGTGTAGGTAGAAGGCTGAAATTTGGCAGGCTCATTCCTTACAGCTTACTTACAAAAGTTAAGCAGGTTTCATTTCGAAATTCTACACGTAACGGTCATAACGGTCGACAACGTCCGCCATGTTGAACTTTCTTATTTATGGCCCCATCTTCACGAAATTTGGCAGGCGGCTTCCCTGCGCTAACCGAAACCGATGAACTTACTTATTTCGATGGTATGACGCCACTGTCGGCCGCCATATTGAACTTTCCAACGTCACCAATTTTTCAACTTCCCGTGTAGGTAGAAGAATGACCCCGTCTTCATGAAATTTGGTAGGTGGCTTCCCTGCACTAACTAAAACCGATGTACGTACTTATTTTGGTGGTATGACGCCACTGTCGGCCGCCATATTGAATTTTCCAAACGTCACAAATTCTCCAACTTCCCGTGTAGGTAGAAGGCTGAAATTTGGCAGGCCCATTCCTTACAGCTTACTTACAAAAGTTAAGCAGGTTTCATTTCGAAATTCTATGCGTAATGGTCATAACGGTCAACGACGTCCGCCATATTGAACTTTCTTATTCATGGCCCCATCTTCACGAAATTTGGTAGGCGGCTTCCCTGCGCTAACCGAAACCAATGTACATACTTATTTCGGTGGTATGACGCCACTGTCAGCCGCCATATTGAACTTTCCAACGTCACTAATTCTCCAACTTCCCGTGTAGGTAGAAGGCTGAAATTTGGTACTTATTTCGGTGGTATGATGCCACTGTCGGCCGCCATATTAAACTTTTAACGGAAACCGATGTACGTACTTATTTCGTTGGTATGACACCACTGTTGGCCGCCATATTGAACTTTCCAATGTCACTAATTCTCAAACTTCCCATTCAGGTAGAAGGCTGAAATTTGGCAGGCTCATTCCTTACAGCTTACTTACAAAAGTTTAGCAGGTTTCATTTAGAAATTCTACGCGTAACGGTCATAACGGTCAACAACGTCCGCCATGTTGAACTTTCTTATTTACGGCCCCATCTTCACGAAATTTGGTAGGTGGCTTCCCTGAGCTAACCGAAACCAATGTACGTACTTATTTTGGTGGTTTGACGCCACTGTCAGCCGCCATATTGAACTTTCCAACGTCACTAATTCTCCAACTTCCCGTGTAGGTAGAAGGCTGAAATTTGGCAGGCTCATTCCTTACAGCTTACTTACAAAAGTTAAGCAGGTTTCATTTCGAAATTCTACGCGTAATGGTCATAATGGTCAACAACGTACGCCATGTTGAACTTTCTTATTTATGGCCCGATCTTCTCGAAATTTTATAGGCGTCTTCCCTGCACTAACCGAAACCAATGTACGTACTTATTTCGGTGGTATGATGCCACTGTCGGCCACCATATTGAACTTTTCAACAGTCTTTGTTACTTATGGGCCCATCTTCAAGAAATTTGGTACATGGGTTCCCAACGCTAACTGAATCCTACTTACGTACATATATACGTCCATAGCCTGCAGCTCAGTCACTGTGTGAGGTGGCATTGGGTCCCCCATCCCAACGCCTCCCACATTGTTGGCTGCCTGCCTATATAAGACCGTCCGTCGCTCCGGTCTCTACATTCCCTTCCTTGCTTCGCCACGGGATTCACGTCTCCCTACTGATAACTACAGCCTTTTTGTTTAATCCATGGCTTCTCCGCTGTTTTATTGTTTGTTTATTACAATTATAGTTATTGTATAGGTATTTTAGACTTACTTTACATTGCTCAAGTACCCATTTCCTTTATCATTCCAACCCCCATTACCATGTCTATCGAGGTGATCACTATCGATCAAAGAACTGTTACTTACTGAGTGGTTTCCATGCCCGGAGATGGCACCTACCTTTTCCATTCTCTTTGTTACATATTGCACGGCCATATCAGGCTCACTCTTGATATCCGGAGGAACATTGTGTCTTATGTATTGAATGACTGGGACAGGTTCAAGGTGTGGACTGATGACGGTACAGGAGATAATTATACTACACAGGAGCACTATAAGAGTGAAATGCTTAAGCCCTTCACCTATGGTTCTGCATGTGAGTTGATGGCTGCCGCTGAATTGTTCGGTTGTCGCTTTCAAGTGTACCGAAATGGCCAAATATTTTACACCTTTCGACAACCGCCAATGCCTCTTAAACATCTTAGATTCACAGGTGACGATTTCAGCAGTGGACACTTTGATGTTTATGAGTGTTTAAACTCTCAAAAGTTGGATGTGATTTTATCGATGAAACCGGTTGTGTGCTTACAATGCTTGACAGATGCCGAATGTCACTTCAACACAACAAATCCTGCAAATACTATCGTAATTGAAACAAACCATGAAACTCAAACCGATTATGACAGCAGCAATCCAAGCTGTGAGATTTGAGACAAGATTACTGTTCACATGGCCAACTGTAAGTTACATGCTCAAGAGTAAGCTCAGCGCACAGCTTGGTCATGTTACAATCGGAGGGCCGAACTGACAACATGGTATACAAAGAGATCCTTAACAAATAATTATTGGCATATTTTCCCTCAGTTTAAAAAGGTTAAATTATCTTCTTAATAAAAATTTTAAGGCAGTACTTCGCCGCTGCAAAGCGCAGGTATTTTGCTAGTACAGTATATATATATATTGTCACAAGAACGAGACATGGACAGATAAAGGTTTGGGGCAGCCACCCGTGTATTGTGGTATCCTGGCTGCAAAAGTCGTTCCAGCAAAATAAACAGCACTGAAGTGCATACAACTGAGTCCAAAACAAGACTGAGGAAAAAGGGAAAAGGGGCAGGTTTTAAAGGGGAAGACATGAAGTGAGGTCATATGGATCAAGCACGTGGTCTTCCACCATTGGATCATAGCCGGACGTGACATCAGGGGGACTGGAGCTGGTGTGGCTGACTTCCATTGGCTCGGTCCCGGAAGTGATGTCAGGAGAGCCAGGTGGAATCCCCCGGGAATGGTCTAGAGGCAAGGGAGAAAAAGAGTCAGTGCACTCTGCCACACCCCGGCATGCCTCCGAACTGCCTTCACTCAAGCCCTTTAGCTGCCTCCCATGCGCACATGTGTGACAATATATAAACAATTACATTGACAATCATGTTACATTATTTTCAAAATGTTTCCTTTTCTTTTTCATTACTTCTTTAACACACTACTTCTCCGCTGCGAAGCGCGGGTATTTTGCTAGTATTATATTATACTATATTAAGCAAAGAATGTAGTTAAACTATGAATTGTTTTGGAAATTTATCTGCACGTGGACAGCTACTTTAAGCAGACTTACTAGCTTAGCACAATCAGACCATAGGGTTAAGCTACCCCTATGAAAATCACCAAACCAGGTGTGTGCTCACCATGCTGCTTTTTATTGGAGATGTCCTCCCTCAACTGCTAACTCCTATAAGAACATGGCATTAACCCACACCAGGTACTCTTAGCACTATACCTTGAATATACTATTTTTAAAAATTCCTATGCTTATTGTTTTGATTCTCCTGCATTAAAAGTATTGTTTATATGAGCTTTAGGTGTTTCTACATTATAGTGCCCCATGTGTACAGCCTTAACTGCACAAGCAGACTAAACAGTTTTCTTCATACCTGAGCTACACCTGTGTCAATCACCAAAGCAGGTGCCTGCTCTCCGTGCTGCTTTTTATTGGAGATGTCCCCCCTTAAGCTGCTGTGACAGAATTAATTTAGAGGTAAAGTTAAGTAGTTTGGTTTGCAATGCACAGTGAAATATACAGGTATAAGCATTTGTTTTTTATAATGTCTTAAAGAGACTGCTGAAACAGTCAAGTAAACAAGCAGAATGTTCCAGGGGGATAGTTCAAGAAACTGGCTGATGTAATGTTCGTTCGTGCACCTAGCAAGACTTACTAGCTGGCACATATACAGTTTTAATAACAGAATAAGAGCTGAATGAACAGATATTGAAAAGCAAGGATATAATGGGGAAAGACTTTAATTTTAGGCAGGCTGTTCTCTATGCTAAAGCACTTCATGTCTTTTAACCAATCAGAGTATGATATGTAAGCAATAATTCAACACTGTTATGTAAATTCAGTTGTCTATAAATATAACCCTCTACTTGTATACTTTTTAACTATTCTGGCCATGCTGTAACAGACTGCTGTGATGAATTCACACTCTTCAGCATGATGCTACAAGGATATATAATTGATGCAGATAGACAAGCGTTCACCTGCTTGATTACTGACTCATAAAGATTTTATCAGACTTGTCCTGGTAGAGGATACATTTTTTTAAAATTAATATGTTAATTTCTACCACACAGCTAATGTCTGTGGGAATATAGCAATCGCCCTCACCGAGAACTGTTATCAACATACCTTGATCCAATCAAACAGTATAAAATTAATATTATTATAAAGCAAAATTAAAAAAAAAAACAAAAAAACTGTGAAGCCAAAGGTAGCAAAAATAGGAGATATATTTGAGAAGAAACTTAAAGGTTAGAAAATGTACTGTGTTTGAAAAAGAGTGTTATCAAAAAACTTATGTAGAAAATGCAGGTGGTGGAAGATGAGTCCTCCAAGTCTAGGTGCTGCAGTGTTACTTCAGATTGTTGTTCTTTCTGCAGAGATCTTGTCAATTTCTTTCTTCTGTCCTTTGTTGTCCCCTTCTCTACTCTTTATTCCTTTCTCTGCTCAGCATGCACATGAAACATGAAGACCTCACTTCACATCGTATTATCAATGATTACAAGAACAATCAATAAGTGTTTGCTTTTCTCAGGCTGTTTGTCCACTCAGATTCTAATTACCCTGGCTGATAAATAAAATTAATTTTGCACATTCTAAAGAAATTAAAAAGATAAAAAAATTCAGATTAATAAAAAGATTCAGTTTAGGTCAATATCTAGCCGTCTACAGTAATATTATTTAAAAGATACAAAATATCAAATAAAGATTTCAACAGATTGAAGTATGGCTTGTTTAAGTATTTAGATATGTTTTAAAATTTAAGAGTTGAAATAAATACCAAACAATCTTGAGTTGTATGATTTGTTTATAATGGTTATTGTGCCAAAACGTTAAAGTTCATGTGGCTTTGAGTGCCGCCTTGTTTAGTCAGCAATAGGTTACACTTTTCTAATCTTGACTTGTTTGCAGCCCAAGTTCCTATTTTATGTACAGGTATTGTTTAATTCCTAGTTCAGTATTGTGAGTTTTGAACATTTATTCTTCAAGTGTTATATTTCTATACACATTCAAACTGCTTAGGAAAGAAATTGATGAAAAATGCATATTCTGTGGAAATTAATGAAAACTACAAATCAAAAGATTTTTATTCTGGAAAACAAACATAAAATTAAAATAATATTATAATGCAGCACAGCAACATAAAGGAAACTAAGAAACAATGTATTTCAAGAGATTTCTAGACTAGAGAAACACATACAAAAGGAAACCATCCATTTAAAGTATTTAAGTTAGAAATAAACAATTATCTTAATACTTTACCTAATACTAGATGTGTTAGCTGTAGAAACAAATGCAGCAAGTACAGCTATACTAGCTAAGATGAATTAAAAGATAAGTAATCAACATAGACCTCAACATTAACATTTGCAGTGCACAAACTATTGGAATGTATTTTGTGAAGCTTGTAGTAATAAAATACATTGCATTTGTCATTTCAACAGATGGTGAATCAAAAACATTTGTAGTAAGAAAATACATCATTACACACGTTTGTTATGCAGTATTAGTTGGAATGTCAAAGAAATAGCAACAGGATCGCCACACAGATACAAAGACACACAGACATTTTATTAAAGTGGATTAGAAATAACACATAATTTAAGTATTTGTCAGTTCTTTGTATTATGTTTATTCTAAATGTATATCCATGCCTTTGTAAATATATGTAAGGAGCATTTCTCACTATTACAGAAGCAGATGGGTTAGTAATAAAGGAAATGAAATTGCCACAAGAATGATTTGGTTAATCTATCAGAATGAGGTAACCATCACACAGCTTTTTCTCTAAATATCACAAAGAAAGGACCAGATGTAATATGTTGTATGATGGGTTCCCTCCAAGTGCAACTGCTGACACACTGACTCAACAATACCAGCTTTAAATAATAGAAAAAACAAAAGTTACCCTGGAAATTTATAATTGCAAGGATCAGACTGCAGGTTCGTTTCATATGTGCCTTGCTTCTTATATTTTTTGAATCTATTATGTTTCATCATTGCTGAAAAGACAATCTGCTTGGAAGAAGAAAGGACCTCTGACCACCTACCAAGGTCTGTTTAAGGCTCAGTGTTTTAGACTTCCTAGTCCAAGCATATGCTTCTGCTGTTTTGCTGCTCCGGATTTATTTGATTTCACGGGTAAATAATCTAATTTCTTCAAGAAACAGACAGAGTCCCCCTCCTTGACATCTGCTCAAAGTGATCACTGACATTTACCAGCTGCAATTCAAAGTTTAAAAGGTACTTGTAATGTTAAGTGGTCACTCCTGTTTGTTCTGCTAATAACACAGAAATTAGTCAACTGGGGGGTTTAGACCTCAGAAAATCTAAATCTCAAGTTTTGCACTCCCTGTATACAGGCTTGTCTGTAGAGTCACAACACAGCAAGCAGAAATTTGGGTGGCACTGAATCCTTGAATGTTAGGGTAAAGCAGAGTCTGCTCCACCAGATGTGGATAGATGTCAGTAGCTGCTTTAGCTCATACCCACTGTAATTGGCAATTACATCTCCATTAGCTATGTGACCCCCATCCAGAAAAGATTTTAAAAGTTCCACATTTTTCTCATTTCAGTAAGTTGTGTGCTTGGAAAAATGGTGTACAGGACAGTGGACAGGTTGGCGAAAGGATAGTAACAAACCTAGGGATGATGATGTCCACACTATTGTCTTACTTGAAATTAAGTGAATCCTTATACCCCCAAAAAAACTTTCATAAAGCCCCATAGAAATCCAGTTCACTTCTGACAGAAGCAGGTGGGAATGCAAGAACACAACACTCAAATTAATTTAAGTATCACAGAGGTGCCACCTCTCACTCACACGTTCCACCACAAAGAGAATACAATAAAACTTTGGATCAGTTAAGGTTTATTTAAGACTTCAAATAGGATTTTAAAAGCAGGGAATTGAAGACAGTTAGGGCAGTTCAATACATTAGTTAATTTTGAAGCAATATGTAAAGGAAAGCTAAGTTGTTCTGGTTGTTCAGCTGCAGGAGTGGTGCATGTTGCATATCTTCATTACAGGTCACAATCTTCTGTGTATTTTGTTAGGTCTTTTCCAGCACAGTAAAGCCTCCAAGCCACCCTAATTTTGGAGAAAAGCTTGTTAGACTCAGTCCTCTGTTTGACCACTCTGCTCTACAAGTCATTTCTTTATCCAAATGGGGTTCCATTTAGGTCCCCCTCTCCTCCACACTGCACCTGCCTTTCATGTTTAGACAAGCTATCTCAAACTATTAGTGAGGGTTTGCACTGCAATAACAAGCGTTTTAAAGAGTGAAACTTTAATTAGTGACCAGGAGATGGAGAGAAAGGGATGAAGCAGTAAATGACCTTTTGATGAACACCACATCTGGGCACACCACGACTTAGTACATGTATACTGAGACACCAAAGCCTGGCAGAGAGTCACATAAACATACATGGTCATAGCTGAGGCCACTTTAGAATCTGAAAATGCTATTTATTTTCTCTCTCTGTCAGCCTACTACTGCCCCCTTGGAGACTTATGCCCCCTGGTCATTTGTGAAAGACACATGGAAACTTTTTGCATCTGTATCTCACCAGGCTCTCATTCCATTGGGGTCCCGGACCACTCTCTTGGCACATGTGATGTCATCAGTGATGTCATCATTCTGCAGTGCTGCAAGATAAAAGGGATTATTTTAAAGTACTTTAAATTGCAGAAAGAGGGAATCAATGAGCAGTTCTACTAACAATGGCTCACCTACCATTACATGAGATTTTACAGGCATTCTTGGAGCCTGGTGTCTCTCCATCCTCACACCACCAACGGCTGTTAATCTGAAAGATACCATAATCTGTTGAGCCGTCCCTGTTATGATTCCTTGCCATGGTGTCATATTTAGACTCAAATGATGCCATGCAGACCCCTGGGTGAGAAAAGAGACAAATGTGACATTAGAAAAAGGAACTAGAAAACAACAAGCTGATAATCTGCCAGCTGTCCTAACTGGGAACCTGTAAGCTTCTGAGTCTTTGCACACTGGGCCATGCTTAACTAACAGCTGAACTTCATGCTTTTAAATCGAGAGTCCATGGGAAGCATCAACCTGTGAAATATATGTCTATTGACTACAATATATCTCAATAACCCAGAGTCACTATCTGAACTGGGGTCTAAACTGGAGTTCACAGTCTTCATTTGTTAGACACAATGGGAGTGAAAGACAGAACAGAGAAAATGCCTAAAAAATGAATTACCTATCATCTGCACTGGTAATTAGCATTTTTTATTAAACAGCTGAGTCTACTGTAAAAAGATAATAGGATGAGGCAGCTCTTAAACTGATTTAGGATCCTAAGGCCCAACCCATCCAGTCACTCACAGTTAGGAAGACTGACTCCTCTGTATCCATCCATCCCGGATGCCTTAAGCAGTTTTGCCAGCTCACAACGCTGGAAAGTTTTTCCCATGGCTGGCGAGATGATGAGAGCCAAGAAGGTGACTCCAAGCAGAGACGTCGTCTCCATTTTTCTCTCTCTGTGCTTGTGATTCTCTAGTTATTTTTTCTCCAGATGTAATGAGGGCTTAATGAGGCAAGACATGCTCAAATAGAAAGACAAAAGAGGAAGTAATGACATCTTTGTGAATTATTCAACAGGGAAAATTTCCTATGCTTTCAGTTTTAGTTTTTGCAGCCTCTACCTCAGTGCTTTTTCTTTTTTCCCAAATTTAAAAGTTTCTTTACCTGTTTAGCACCTTTAAGCTTTGACCAAATGGTATGATGCCACTTCTCATCTCACTCAAAATATATACAAGTTGTTTCAGACTGCACTGTGATACTCCCATACTCTAAAATAGCCAAGAGTGACATTCAAAACATAAAGGCTAATTCTGCTGTATTCAGTTTAATTTTTTTATATGTGCCCTTCTCTAAAGAGATACTCTGAATGATTACACAGATATAATGTATACAAACTAGTTTCAAACAAATAACATTAGTTTTAAAAGACTAAAACAGCATTTAATTCTAGGAACCAAAAAAGATGCCTGCACATCTGTGCCTACTAGTTGAGGTCTCCGAGTTACGAAAAAGACATAGCAGCACTAGAAAAAATCAAGAGAAGAGCAACAAGGCTGATTATAGGGCTACAGTAGATGAATTATGAGGAAAGATTTAAAGAGCTGAGCCTTTTCAGTTTAAGCAAAAGAAGGTTAAGAGGAGACATGATTGAATTGTTAAAAATTATGGGGGGAATTAGTACTGTGCATTAAGACTATTATATTAAAATGAGTTAATCAAAAACACAGAAATTTGTTGAGCTTAAATTTCACAGAAACATTATGAAGTTCTTCTTTGCACGGAGAAACATAGACACGTGGAATAAGCTACTAAGTAGTTGTTGTAGGCTGTAGATCTTTAAGGGTTTTCAAACTAGAATTTATGTTGTTTTATTTTATATTATTACACATGTATTTCATAAGATGGTGCATTGTGCACCAGTAGCTGTCTCTTGGAGGAAAAACTGAGTCTGTGGTTATTACAAAAACCTTGTTGAGCCTTGTTGAGTCATTACTAGGCATGGTTGCTAGACACATGAAGCATGTGCTTTGATAGTCTGTTGCAAATTGAAGAAATGACTGTAAATATTCAAGCACAATTTTGGTTAGAATCTTCTAGTCTCAGATCAGTGATTTTGAGTATAACAACCTCCTGAAAACCTGACAGACATTAGCTTTTTGTGTATCAACTTTGGCTAAGCCTGTCTTCTTATATCAATCTCTGCCAATGGTTGGATAAAATTACATTCACATGGATGTTATGGAAAGCTCCCGCCAGATGCAAAAGCAGGCACAGGTTCCTTATACAAACTAGGAACCAAACAGAGAAATGTCATGAATGGTGGCAAGAATTTCAAAGAAAAAAAAACTTTTAGGAAACAAAACAAAAACTAGGCTTTGCTTAGTTCTGTATGGTTCCATGTTGCTAGTGGAAAAGTAGCTACTAAATGCATTGATAGCTATTTTTGTTAGAATTCAGATTTTTAGATTTGCCTAAAATTAATTGGAAGCCACAGGAGAGAGTCAATGATCCATTTGTTGATTTAACTGAAGGCTAGAAATAAGAATATATCAATAGCCTTTGAATAAAGCTCTGCATTCTTCTTGGAACAATTGCATGAACTAATCCTTCTCTGTCTAGCAAAGTAAATCACAGTCCTCATCCTCTAAATTTTAACAGCTTATAACAAGTATACAATTCTTCTGGTTAAGTCTAAAATTGACCAAATGTAACAAACACATCACCCCTGAACTAACTTGAGTGCATTCCTCTTTAATAATGTATTCAATACTCTGTTATTGATTAACACAAATCTTAGATCTAAAACTCTACATTCCCTACTGGTATTTTATTTGCTTGTCTCATACCAAACTGTAGGTACTGTGAGACTCAGAGTTTGGTCTTCATCTTATCCCAAAGACACAATTTATTTATCTGTCTGTGAATGCAAAACTTGTTTTGTGGATGCTAATTCTCTCTTACCTCTGCTCATGAAGCTCCATCAGTTATCACAGTCGATTAATCTTTAATAACTACCTTTTTTGACTTACCTACGCTCTGAAGGACAGAACTATTATGTTTCAGCCATAGTCTGACCCATGGTACAGCCATGTTTTCTTTACTTTAAAGTTTTTGTTGTTTTTAAATATTGTGTTTCATTTTTTTTAATTCATTTTGACATTTTTGGACTTGTGTAATTTTATGATTTCTGTTAATGTTGTATTGTTTAGTTATTCATTGTTTTATGTATTTCTTATACTGTATATACTGTATTTCATTGTTATATCCTAGGTGTTAAGTCGATGAAAACTCAGGGTGCAGATTCACCATAATGTCATTTCTGCCTTCAAACTATTTATTCCGGCTGGTGCTGAGATTGTTTGGAAAGTCATTGAGAGGTTTAGACTGTGGATTATTATTGTAAATTGTCAGACATGTGTGAATAGGAGGCAGCTGAAGGGCTTGGAGATGAATGGTAATACTGCCCAGGGGGTGGCGGGGTGCACTGATGCTCTTTCTAAGTTCCCTACAGACCTTTCCCGGGAAATCCCACCAGGAGCCACCGCCTCGACTCGGGACACCCCACTTTTGGTCCCGGCCCCGAGGACAACATCACTTCCGGTCCCGGCTCCCGAGGATGACATCACTTCCCCCAGACGTCCTATAAAGCTGCACACCTTTTCCCTGGAATTCAGTTCTGTTTTGGACTCTGTCTTATAAACTTGACTCAAACTAAAAAGCATTTACTTTTGCAGCCACGATACTGAATTATACAGGTGGTTGCCCCAAACCTTGCCATGTCTCTTGTCTCTTCATATCACAAAGTATTGTTTGGATTTCTGGTTTCTATTTATTGTTTGTACTGTTTAGGATACTGCTTTTGGATGATAGACGGGACTTGTTTACTTTGGGTTACCTATTTAGGCAAACCTTTTTCAAAATTTTTGTGCTTTTATTTTCCCTGCCTTACCTGTTTTGTTCTTCAGTTTCTTTAATTAAAAACTGTTTGAAATATAATAAAAATTGTTTTATTTTTGTCTTTAATCAAGAGGTTTATAGTCATTCGCCCCCTTAAATGACAAGTTTTGAGTATTTAGTAGTTTAAAAGACTTTACCTCATTTTGGGCCCATGTACTGTATATTGGAATGTCTGCCATTTGAATTTGAGGCTAGGCTTCCTGGGTTTAAGAATGCATCTGAGGCCCAGATATAACAGGGTCATATGCCTATCTATATTTATGAAGTGTCTAAGAGTATAAAACTGGTCCTAACTGCCACAAAAATCTGAGGGATGAAAATTTAGGAATTCTTAGGAAGAGGAATAAAAGCATTTTTTCATTTTTCCTTCATTTGAAAACTACTCCTAACTTCACAGGAAACCTTGTTTTTGTGCCATAACTCACTGGCTGGAATGCACATCCAGGAAAAGGCTTAATGTTTTGGAAATGCTGGGCAACAATGCACTCATAAAAAGATAGTGATATGAAAGAGATTGATTAATATTTATAACAAATCTTGCATGTTACATGATAGCTCCATCTACAGGGAGAAACCATGTATTTTCAGATGTAATGAAAGTGTTGGAAGCATTATGTTTTTTAACCATAGGGAAATACAGCTTTGCAATACCAATGATTTTGGTATGTCACAAATGTATACATTTCATCATCACTCCTCAGAGGTAATTTTAAAGCAAGCTGCATTCATATTATTCATTGCTGTTTTTCCTGGAGCTATCACTGTGATTGATTGCATGCACATAAAGATGTTTGACTCAAGTGTGGATGAGCACATATATGTGAATTGCAAGATATAACACAGTATCAAAATTAAAGTGGTTAGAAATGTAAACTATACTGTAGTAGCCATCATAGAAGATGAGCAAGACTGAATGGATGAGATGAGCTCTGCACTATGTCAACTCCTGAAACATTTGCATTACAATTTACAAGCCTCTGAAGGCTCGGTTGAGGCACTGAATAAATATAGAATCACAGAAGATAAGGGGGATCAAGGAGAAGGACACAGTATTCAAGTCTGGAAGATGATCAGGACACTGGAAGAATGGATACAACTTCAGAAACAGCATAAGAATGGATGTGCCTAGTTTCAGAAATTGTTAATTTACAAGGCATTTACCATGATTATAACAGTGGAAAGGAGATTGATCAGAAGGTAAGGCTATGGATCTGCTTTATTCATAGGCGTGTCATGTGCAAGCTGGAACCTATCCCTGCAAGCACAGTGCGAAAGGCAGGAACAGTCCTTGGAGCATTCAATAAACGTCCCCATTGTCAGGCCTAACTCTCATTCATTGTGTGTGTGTCTCAGTCTTTTCATCTCAGTGCTCGTTACTGTATTATTATTATTATTATGTCGTTGCAAAGTGACATCTTACAGTAATATCCTACCTTTTAATGTTTTACTCCTCCTTGTTTCTCTTCTTGTTCTTCTAATAGTACTTAGATATTATTATTGTTATTATCATCCTCATTATCCTTGTGGTGTAGCCTTAGTGTTGGTATCATAAAACTACAAAATATCATTATGATTTCCAGTTTGCGGCTTGCAGTGTTGTGAAGTCATAATGTCTTTCATTCTCAAATGTGAACTTTCACTCCTAGCTGGGAGTAAGACTAGGCCGCTTTGTGAATGTACTTATGTCCTACTCTGAGGTAGGAGAAATTCTTGTCCTAGTGTGACTTTTAGTGCAATTCCTAGGAGTAACTCTGAAATGCTTGATGAATACAGGCCTTGATCTGGTTTTAGTTTATTCTGAGCCCTGCTCACTTTTTTCTGTTTTGGTGTTGCTGAAACACAACAAGAACACAATCAAAAAATGAAAATGTAAATGAACTAGAATAAAGGTGGAAGTGGGCAGATCTGTAGAAAGGAAATGGAAAATCCAAGAGGGGCTATTTACTGCTATTGCCAAGTTCCTGCAAAATATTTTTAAACTTTTCAGACTTGCAGCTAGAATTTTGAGAAGTGTATTTTTTCCTCTTCAGATCTGACATTCTTGTTAGTTTTGTGTACAACAATCTATGTACATCCATCCATTATACAAATTGCTATATCCTACCTACAGGGTTACGGGGGTCTGCTGGAGCCAATCCCAGCCAACACAGGGCACAAGGCAGGAAACAAACCCCAGGCAGGGTGCCATCCCACCGCAGGGTGCACACACACACACCAAGCACACACTAGGGACAATTTAGCATCGCCAATGCACCTAACGTGCATGTCTTTGGACTGTGGGAGGTAACCAGAGTACCCAGAGGAAACCCACGCAGACACGGGGAGAACATGCGAACCCAGGTCTCCTAACTGCAAGGCAGCAGCACTACCCACTGCGCCACCATGCCGCCCATCTACAGTGCATCCGGAAAGTATTCACAGCGCATCACTTTTTCCACATTTTGTTATGTTACAGCCTTATTCCAAAATGGATTAAATTCATTTTTTTCCTCAGAATTCTACACACAACACCCCATAATGACAACGTGAAAAAAGTTTTCTTGAGGTTTTTGCAAATTTTTTAAAAATAAAAAAACTAAGAAAGCACATGTACATAAGTATTCACAGCCTTTGCCATGAAGCTCAAAATTGAGCTCAGGTGCATCCTGTTTCCCCTGATCATCCTTGAGATGTTTCTGCAGCTTAATTGGAGTACACCTGTGGTAAATTCAGTTGATTGGACATGATTTGGAAAGGCACACACCTGTCTATATAAGGTCCCACAGTTGACAGTTCATGTCAGAGCACAAACCAAGCATGAAGTCAAAGGAATTGTCTGTAGGCCTCCGAGACAGGATTGTCTCGAGACACACATCTGGGGAAGGTTACAGAATAATTTCTGCTGCTTTGAAGGTCCCAATGAGCAAAGTGGCCTCCATCATCCGTAAGTGGAAGAAGTTCGAAACCACCAGGACTCTTCCTAGAGTTGGCCAGCCATCTAAACTGAGCAATCGGGGGAGAAGGGCCTTAGTCAGGGAGGTGACCAAGAACCCGATGGTCACTCTGTCAGAGCTCCAGAGGTCCTCTGTGGAGAGAGGAGAACCTTCCAGAAGGATAACCATCTTTGCAGCAATCCACCAATCAGGCCTGTATGGTAGAGTGGCCAGACAGAAGCCACTCCTTAGTAAAAGGCACATTTCAGCCCGCCTGGAGTTTGCCAAAAGGCACCTGAAGGACTCTCAGACCATGAGAAACAAAATTCTCTGGTATGATGAGACAAGGATTGAACTCTTTGGTGTGAATGCCAGGCGTCATGTTTGGAGGAAACCAGGCACCGCTCATCACCAGGCCAATACCATCCCTACAGTGAAGCATGGTGGTGGCAGCATTATGCTGTGGGGATGTCTTTCAGCGGCAGGAACTGGAACACTAATCAGGATAAAGGGAAAGATGACTGCAGCAATGTACAGAGACATCCTGGATGAAAGTCTGCTCCAGAGCGCTCTTGACCTCAGACTGGGGTGACGGTTCATCTTTCAGCAGGACAACGACCCTAAGCACACAGCCAAGATATCAAAGGAGTGGCTTCAGGACAACTCTATGAATGTCCTTGAGTGGCCCAGCCAGAGCCCAGACTTGAATCTGATTGAACATCTCTGGAGTGGTCTTAAAATGGCTGTGCACCAATGCACCCTTGCCCAACCAGAACGCCTTTGTTGTCAAAGAACAAGGGGAGAAAGTGTGCACAGGACATTATCTCTCCAGGATTGCACCCCGAGTGCAGCATAAAAAAAAGCATTCTCACTTCATTCCAGGAGCCTGAGCCGGGAGGAGGAGGACGAAGCTTGTTGAAGAAAGGAGGAGGGAGAAGACAGGAGGAAAAGAAGACAAAGTACTGTTTGCTTTATTCCTGTTATTTGTATTGTGCTTGTGTAGGAAACACTTGAGGGCAGAGTTTCACATGAAATAAAAGCCATGTGTTGTGCTGGACTTGTGCCTGTGTTTGTCTGTGTTGGGTCTGTATAGCTGGAGTGCCCCCTTTAGGCCACAAACCTTACCTGGAATACTTATAGACATCATAAACAGATTTACATTGAAATCCAGGTTGCATAGCTTCACATGGAAGAGATCTGCTTCTGGAGAAATTATGTTGTCTTATAACTAAAACAGATTCCATCTAAGAAGAAAATTTAATTTTCACAATTTAACTATGAGATCATGTACTAAATAATCTTCTGTTATTTAGGGGGTTGTTTTAATCTTACCACAATACTTTATATTCTGTTTGTATACTGATTCTTTTCAACCCCATATGAAGCATACTTCAAGATGACTTTCAGTCCTTCATGAGTGATTTATGTTAGTAATGTGACCACTCATATGTGATTCCCAAAGAAAAAGAACTGCTTCTAGATGGGAATGTATGGCACAATTTATGAATTGTACTTCTCCGTTTTGATATATTGAACCGCTGAAATTTTAAATGAAAACATTAGCATCATCCAGCATCTTTAATCTTATCTACAAAGTTACAGTTATTACAGAAACATATATACTTTTTGGGTCTCAAAGTTTATTTTCTGCCTTTTAACATCTCATAAGAATGCGTATGATAGAACTATGAAACAGGTTCAGATCAGAGTTCAGTCAACTTATTATTGCATCTGATGCATGTGTAAACATAAATGCACACACACACACACACACACACACACACACACACACACACACATATATATATATCTGTATGAACTGTTTATCTATCTTCCTTTGTAGATCCATTAAGATCTAGTATGTATATACAGTATACAAAGCCTTACACCATGCAAAGAAATATTTTTAAAGATAGCTGTCATGGCAGTGAGTGTTAATTTCCTTGAACAAAAATAAAATGGATACAATTATAAGGTAATAAGAATGTATTGTGTTTTAAAGCAAGTCTTTATTTTATGTGGTCTCCGTAAGGAAGCAAAACTGGAGAAATTCACTTAGGTACACTGCTGCATATTATTTTCAAGATTCAAATTTTACAATGCTTCTTGAAGGATTTGCATTGACTCCTTATTTGACTTTGGCTGCTTTTTGCTCTTTGTCCAGACCAAGTGATTCCACACAATGTAAGTAGTGTTGAGGTCAGAACTCTGAGGTGGCCAGCCTAACGCTGTAGTACTTCATCTGTGATAAGTTGGCATTATTTGTGTTTGCAATGTGCTTTGGGTAATTATAATGCTGAAAGACAAATTTTTTGCTGATCAGTCATTTTTTCTGAAGTTACAGCATGATAATTGAAAATCTGTTTATATTTCTCAGCAGTTAAATAATCCATCGAATTTGAAGATCCCTTTTTGATCCTTTACATGGATGACTGGAATTTATCCTCATACTGTGGCAGAGCTACAAGCATCAATGTACTTCTCATTGACTTCTCTAATTCTTGTTACTTTTTACCGTATTACAGTAATGCTTACTTGTATTGATTGTAATGTTATTCGGTGTTTTCATTTGAACAACTAAAGACTTACAGTGTAGAAAACTAGCATTGATATATATAATATTGTGTGTTTTAAGAGTTTTGTGCAATTTATTTATCAAATATCATCAAGTTAGTCAAGGTCAGAACTAAGGTATACACCATTGTGAATAGGACATTAACTGAGAAATGTCTTGGCATGAAGGACACTGGCTACAGCTAATGGAAATGCCAATCTAGGGAGACACATGGTTCAAGAATGATGGAATTGTGCTCTGAAGCAACAGGGAAAAATGTAAAAATGTAAGCACGGAGTAGCACAATAAATGGTGGATTGAAAGTTACACAAGGCATTAGGTAGCAAAAGGGATGCCTGTTGCCTTACACATGACCTAGAGCTACACATTGCAGTAATTAGCCCTTTGTAGGGTTGATTGGCCCTTTTCATATAGCTTGAAGTTCATGAATGCTGGGACACCTAGGGCCATCAGGGGGAGTTCTAAAAGGACAGTTCCAGGAGTTCTATTAGGTATTTCTCACCCCATACATTTTTCAGGGCTGGGACCCTGAAAATAATCCAAAGTGTGGTTCCTACCAGTCATGGCTCCTGCAGCCTTGGATTCGAGAGTGAAGTGATGTCAACATTCAGATGTACCTTTATTTAAAAGAGACAATATACTCTTTCTTCTCAAAAGATGAATCTTGTTGACTATTAGTAAAGCGCTGACTGCACCTTCAGAGATACAGTAACCTTCTGATTACAGCCTCCCTGACATCGAGTCTTAACTATGTGAATGGGAAACAAAGCTAACCCATGTAACAGTCTAAATACTTGTAAAGTACATAAATGCCCTTAATCTTTACTTAAGCAGTGGTCTTTCTGATGTCCTTAGTAGTACAGTCAGACTTGTTTCTTTTCCTCATTTTCAGATTCATACACCTCTCTTGCATTTCTCCCTCTATTTTCTGCTAACTGTGTTCTTATGCAAATAGAAAAATTTCATCCAGCTGGTTTCTTGTTTTTGGCCTACTAGTTTACTGTAAGCACTATTTATACTTTATGTTTACTTGTTATGGTCACTTTTATCCTCAAGAGGCCACTTCCTCTTTATTTGTCATAGTCATTAAATCAGGATGTCATAATTTGGGAAAGAGTTAAGGGAAGTGGAATTGGTGGAGATGCACTTCTATATTTCTTTGGCTCTGATAGCGTCAACACTGTTAATTCAAAGACACTTTGATGCATCAGGTACTGTTGGAGTTTAGAATCTATTGTCCCTGAAATGTGTAGGGTAACCTTCTGATTGCAATTTCCCTGACATATGTCTTAGCTACACAAGTGGGAATCAGAGCTACCCCTCACAGTAGGTAGACAGCACATGTCAGTTTGGGGATGTAGACCAAAAGGAGCTTTCATGTACTATGATGAAGAGAAAGGAAAGGTATTTATAGTAAAATAAAGTTCCAAATACTGATTTACTACCTGAAGAGCTGTAGGTCCTATCCTAACACCTGTCATCTGTAGAACTGTCTCTCAAATTATTAAATAAAGTTTAAATGTCACTCCATCATATATGCGTAATCTTCTGAGTTCCACGCTAGTGTTTCATTGCAGACATAGATACTTGCTGCCTTTCAGATACACTGATCAATTTGAACATGCTGCCCATATTAGAATTACTATTGTATCACTACTGCTGTTATTTTTACCTGACTCTCAAGCTTTTTATTTTCCATTTCCCTTTATCGTTTGACATGGATGGTTTTCAAACATGATAAAATTACAAGGTGTGCAATATAATGTGATATGTATGGCTGTAATGTGAGATAAAATATCTTCTAGGCAATATTTTTCCATGCATATTTCTCATTATAAAAAGTAGTGTTAAAGATGTCATTACTTGTATATATATTAAACTGATATTTTCATATGTATCCATTTATTAGATTTGAAAGAAATTACTGCATTACTAATTGCTCTTCTGTCTGCTTTTTTATACTTTTGTTTTAATGTTTGGCATTGCTTCATGCCATGCATAATACTGGCTTCATCCATTTCCTGATATATATTTTTTTCACTTCATGTCAAAGTTTCCAAACCATTGTCTTCAGATTTTTTTTTATCCTGTGTACTTATAACTCCATTTTGCACAATGTGACTGTGGCCTCACTGAAAGCATTTTCAATGGCATGGATTCTGCAAAGAAAGCAGGAACCGAGTATACTGTGAAATAACATATGTGGTTACTGTAAGCATAAGGAAAAAGGCAGTGGAAATAAATTAGGCTTAGCAAAATTCAACCAGTTTTCCGGTGCTATAGGAAAAACAACATTGTTGTGCATTACACACGTCTACACACACACAGTGCACAAATGTGTACAGTACATTGTAACTAGATCAAAGCTCCTTTGGACACACTTGGAAGTACTGAAAGGTCGCATCTAGCACATCCTGGTTCTGGTGGTTGGGTGAAGACTCCATGGATGCTCCTTACTCTCCCTCTGCTGATGAGGCTCACAGGTAAAGCAGATCTCTCTCTCTCCCTCGCTACTTTTTTGTGACCTCATCCTTCTGTCTTGTTTGTTAGCCAACTGTTTTTTATGTGCCTACACTCTTATGCAAGAATAAAAAATTACACTCTGCCTGACTTCTTCTTTTCTTTTTTTCTGGTTACTGGCAATAGTCAGAATTACAAATAGTTTATACTCAAAAATTTCATCAGAGAAAAAGCTGAAAAAGCTGAACTGATTGTGCAATGAAATAATACTCTCTCTAGTTAGGCTCCCTAATTAGAAAAAGGAAAGCAAATGAAGAAACTTTAGCTTGGCATTTACTACTCTTGAAACCTGGAACAGTTAACTAGCAGATATAGCTTTTACATCATTATTCAAAATTCTTCTTAACACCTTTCACATCACAACAACTATGCCCTAAGTCATTAAATTACACCACACAGTCTACTTTCCTCATCTCTTACTAGTTACTAAACATCAGCACATACACAGCAAAAATCTGTTTTGTACACCTTAAAATTAAAAGGTTTTCTTTCATGAAATACACCTCTTTTCAAACTCACTTATCCAGTCCTGCCACATTCCTGCTGGAACATATCTTTATATTATATGTATCTGAAATGAATTCTTAACTTTAAAATTTATTATAAGAATAATTTAAATTTCTTGGCACAATAATTACTCACAATTTAAACTGGGATGAAAAACAGCTTTTAGCAAAATGGGTTTTCTCCATTAACTTTAAAAATTTAATCTGTCCCAATCAATACTTTTCCAGTTTTATAGAGTTTTCATTGAAAACATTCATACATATTCTGTAACTGTTTTCTATGGCAATACATCTGCTCACTTAAATCATAAACTGCAGCATGTTATTAGGAGAGCGGAAAAAACTGTAGACCAAAAACTGGACTCCAGTGAGGTTCTGCATACATCACGGGTCAGGAAACATGGAGGAAATATAATCAAAGACTACAATTACTTGGTCAACCAACACTTTCAGTTATTACCATTGAGGAGACATTACTGGTCACTTAAAGGCAAGAACTACTAGAACTTGCCACTTTGGTTAAATCCAGTCTCTGATTCCTAGCTGTGTTTTCTTCCATTGAACTCTAAATTATGTTTATTTTGTGTTTCTTTTATAAAGACTTGCTTGATATATTACTGGGCCAGAGTGTAATTCTGCATTAAAATATTGTTTTATTTATTTGTGTTTTGTGTAATATAGCTTTCACTACTACTGTATATAATATTGTGATGGTGTAATGCATTGCATATTGTGTTATCTACTTGTATTTATTTTGTTTTGTGTATGGATGCAACACCAGGAAATTTCCTAGCAACTACGTTGTCTGACAGTAAAAAAGATCAAGTTGAAGAAATGGATGTTTCAAAGTACATTATTTCCTTTTAATGCTCTTATTCATTTGTGTTAATTTGAACATTTTCATGTGTCATATTAATTTTCATGCCTTCTTATACAATCCATTATGCTGAACTTTTCTAACAAGCCCCAAAACACATTTGTCATTAATAATATGAATTAATGATTACATTTCCAAAGTTTTTATGTTTTTGCAAAGTATTATTAAGGTATGCAAACTCTGGAAAGCTCTACCTACTAATATTAGTGAAACCACATTGGTCTAAGCATTTAAATAAAGGCTTAAAGCTCGCTTTTTTAGAATATCATACTGTTGCTTGAAATGCTGCTGAGGTTGCTTTTTATTGCTTTACAACTAATTGTAGTAATTGTTTTGACTTGCCATTACTAAGTCTTTACCAATTTTTCTCTTCTTGTCGTGGTCTGCCTTGATTTGAAGGCATAACCATACAATATACTGTATGATGAGCCTTCTTCTATCCAAATGAAAACTGCTTCTGAATGCAGATAAACTAGTACAGTTGCAATTAAAATATACTGCTCAAAAAATTAAAGGAACGCTTTTTAATCAGAGTATAGCATCAAGTCAATAAAACTTCTGGGTTATTGATCTGGTCAGTTAAGTAGCAGAGGGGGTTGTTAATCAGTTTCAGCTGCTTTGGTGTTAATGAAATTAACAGGTGCACCTGATGGGCAACAATGAGACGGCCCCCAAAACAGGAATGGTTTAACAGGTGGAAGCCACTGACTTTTTTCCCTCCTCATCTTTTCTAACTGGTTTTTCACTAGTTTTGCATTTGGGTACGGTCATTGTCACTACTGGTAGCATGAGTCGATACCTGGACCCTACAGAGGTTGCACAGGTAGTCCAACTTCTCCAGGATGGCACATCAATATGTACCATTGCCAGAAGGTTTGCTATGTCTCAAGGGCATGGAGGAGATTCCAGGAGACAGGCAATTACTCTAGGAGAGTTGGACAGGGCCATAGAAGGTTCTTAACCCATGAGCAGGACCAGTATCTGCTCCTTTGGGCAAGGAGGAACAGGATGAGCACTGCCAGAGCCTACAAAATGACCTCCAGCAGGCCACTGGTGTGAATGTCTCTGACCAAACAATCAGAAACGGACTTCATGAGGGTGGCCTGAGGGCCTGACATCCTCTAGTGGGCCCTGTGCTGACTGCCTAGCACTGCAGAGCTCAATTGGCTTTTGCCATAGAATGCCAGAAATTGGCAGGTCCACCACTGGCACCCTCTGCTTTTCACAGATGAGAGCAGATTCACCCTGAGCACATGTGACAGACATGGAAGGGTCTGGAGAAGCTGTGGAGAACCGGTTTGGTGGTGGGTCAGTGATGATCTGAGGAGGCATATCCATGGAGGGACGCACAGACCACTACAGGCTAGAAAATGGCACCTTGACTGCCATTAGGTATCGAGATGAAATCCTTGGACCCATTGTCAGACCCTATGCTGGTGCAGTGGTTACTGGGTTCCTCCTGGTGCAAGACAATGCCCAGCCTCATGTGGCGAGAGTATACAGGCAGTTCCTGGAGGATGAAGGAATTGATACCACTGACTGGCCCCCACGCTCGCCTGACCTAAATCCAATAGAATACCTCTGGGACATTATGTTTCGGTCCATCCAACGCCGCCAGGTTACACCCCAGACTGTCCAGGAGCTCAGTGATGCCCTGGTCCAGATCTGGGAGGAGATCCCCCAGGACACCATCTGTCATCTCATTAGGAGCATGACCCCCCTCCCTCCAAAACCTGACGTTGTCAGGCATGCATACAAGCACTTGGGGTCATACAAACTACTGAGTATGATTTTGAGTTGCTGCAATGAAATTTTGGCAAAATGGACTAGCCTGCCGCATAATTTTTTACCTTGATTTTCAGGGTGTCTTTGAATTTAGCCCTCTATAGGCTGATAATTTTCATTTCCATCAAATGATGTGGCATTCTTTCGTTCCTAACACATTATCCAATCCATATCAGTATAGATATCCAGCATGTTTTCTTTTTTCCCATTGAGATCTGATGTGTTTTCAAAGTATTCCTTTAATTTTTTTTAAACAGTTTTTATAACCGTGTTGTATATATGTTGGTATATATACTGTGTATATGTGGGTATATTGTCAAAGACAAGCCTAAGGAGTGCCTAACTGGCTCTGATCAAGTAAGAATGATAGTGAAGGTTAAAAGTGTGAAACAGTTGGTAACCACCTTTCCCTGTTCCCAGTAAAGTGGAAAAGGAAAACCATTGTAAACCATGATATCACTTTAGCCACATAAATAAAATGCATGCATTAACTTGTCTTTATGCTCTTTAAAAAGCAGGCAGTTTGGAAACCAGGATTTATTTAGGACCATTCAGTAGAGTACAGATCCTTAAGAGAAGGAGCAGCACTTTCATAAAACATAGACCCCTCTTTG
Source organism: Polypterus bichir lapradei (assembly GCA_026402145.1). NCBI lineage: Eukaryota > Metazoa > Chordata > Cladistia > Polypteriformes > Polypteridae > Polypterus > Polypterus bichir. The sequence continues at coordinate 4,619,539 of JANRMT010062843.1, forward strand.
CTTAATTGACCACTGATCCATTCATTATTCTCCTCTGTGACGGTCCGGTTAGCTCCACAGTCCCTTGTCATGTCTGGGAGCCTCTTCCAACAAGAACCATCAACAGCCATGAACCTAGATGATCTGCATTCATGACTATTAAGCAAAAAGTACAAAAAGTGTCAAGTGTTTTTTTTAATTATAAATGGAAAAAAAATGCAAATAGTGCACAATAAATAATCCAATAAAAACAGTGCAAATCATGGCAGTTAAAAAGTTCCCAAAGATAAATAATCTTTAAATATTTAATAAAAGCAAGGTTAAAATCTGGAGACAGTTCTTTAAAAACTCACAAGCCCCAATTCTTCCTTTTAAAACACAACATCTCCTCTTCTTACCCCATATAGAATCCTTCAGTCAGAAGAGATGTCCTTCTGACAAGTCTAATCAACCCTAAATACCTGGCTCAGGTCCCCATTGCCAGTCTCTCTGTATCGGTGGGGTGCTGTTCCGAGCTGTACACATGTCTCCCACTACCAAACCTTTGGTGTCTGAGGAAGACTCTGCATAACTGGCCACACCTACTCCCCAGGATCATTCAATAGGGGTGACCCTTCTTCAGCCACAGGCTCCTCTTCCTGAGACTTGCACCAGACCACTTGCCTCCATTCCTCTTTAGCATGGGCTCTCCTGATTCTGCTTCTTGCTCTTTCTCTCTTTGACTTTCTTAAACCTCCTTCTCTCTTTCCTATTTCTCTGTTCTGACTCTTTCTCAGCCGTGCAAACTCCTCTTCTATTAGCTTGATTGGGTGCAGATGGGACTCTTTACCCACTCCGAAGTGTGAATGAGGCACCTGAGTGATCCACTCGTATTTACACATGAGTGCACAATCAGCCAAGCACTGCAATCAACCCTGGGGCAGCACCATCAGGTGCACACTTGCACCTATTGTAAGCCTGCATGCTCTTGGGACACAATTATTTATTTAAAACAACTGCACAGCACCACAGACCACTTTTGTGTATTCAAAATGACCTTCTGAAACCTGGTCTCTGAAGCCTAAGAAGTTATGAACCACAATCTCTATGAGGAGTTGAAAAGGTGAAATTCTTTTCTCTTTATGGACAAGAAGCTGAGACCCAGTCTGTCAAGCCAAGTTTGTGTGCTAATAGTCTGACAAGGCTGAGAAGCCATTACGTCAAGAAGGGACCTTCAGCATCAAAACGCTTGGGCCAGAGTAAGGAATACGTTTTAATTGTGAAGTGGAAAAACAAAGCAGAAGGCATATTGATGAAGCAGCACTGACATGTGTCACACAGCAAAGATAAAGAGTGCACTACAACGTATGAAGAATCTTCCACATGAACCCAGAGCAACAACAGCGACAGTTGTAAACAGCATCGGACATCACCTTGGAATTGTAAAACTATTTATCTCTGCCAAAAAAAATAAATAAAAAGAAGTCAAAATAACCAGTGAACAGCCAGCCTCTTCTGTGCTATATGTTTATCTATCTAGTCTCTCTGCATCCAGTCTTATATGTCAACATATACAGTATATACAGTGTGGCGAATGGCCGGGTTCCATGCCTGGCCGGGACGCCCCTTCGCTGTATATTCAGGGTGAGCAGCCCTGGACTGTGTAATACCTCCCCCTGGATGCTAGATGGCTGCCCCCCTGGGTTGGAGTGGTGCCTCGGTTTCCCGCAGGGCTCCATGGGAATTGGAGTTGGGTGCAGCCCTGTTGGGTCTCGCAGGTGCCACCAGGGGGTGGTGCAGCTGGGACTCCTGAGCCCGTATGGGCTGTATATTTGCCACACATGGAAGTGCAGCCAGAACTCGGCAGTCAGCCACCTGGAGCACTTCCGGGTGGTCTATAAAAGGGGCCAGCAGCCACCACTCAATGGCCAGAGTCAGGAGGAGGAGGACGAAGTTTGGAGGAGAAGTGGTGGTGCAAAAAAGAGTGTTTTGTGCTTGTGTGTTTACTTGGGACTGTGTTGTTCCTGTGGGGATCATGGGGAAGACGTGCCCCACAGGTGAAGAATAATAAAAGTTCTTTGCTTTTACAAGGGTGGCTTGTTGGCACAGTGGGTAGCGCTGCTGCCTCACAGTTGGGAGACCCAGGTTCACTTCCCGGGTCCTCCCTGCGTGGACTTTGCATGTTCTCCCCGTGTCTGCGTGGGTTTGCTCTGGTTTCCCCCCACAGTCCAAAGACATGCAGGTTAGGAGCATTGGTGATTCTAAATTGTCCCAAGTGTGTGCTTGGTGTGGGTGTGCAGTCTGTGTCGGGTCAGTTGCCTATATAGCACCTTTTACAGCAGTTATCTTTCTACTAGGCTGACCCGCCTTTTAAGGCGACCAACTTTTAAGTTGACCACTTCTTAAGGCAATTCAATATGTAGATCAATTTGATATTTTATACAAACTCATTAATTTGGTTATATTGCATTTGAGAGGTATTACTTTAATACTTGTAGTTTCTGTTATTTTTGTCATGAAATTTAAACTTTTTTTCTATATTGAGGTCGCTCTTTTGAACCCCCCTGATATTTACTACGCGGTGAGGCATTTGTACTCCATCAACATTAATTATTTCCAGAGACATAATTTTGTCTATTTTTACAGCGCATCGCTCACAAAAGCAAGGGAACGATGGGAGCACCAGAACTCTGCTCACATCATGTTGCTTCGTGCCGCAAGCTGCAAGTAGTAAGTCTGTGATAAGCGGAATACCGCTACACTTTCCACGGGACGGAAGGACAATCCCGACCGCTTTTATATACAGTAGTAAGAAAGAAGAAGAAGATATCACACAGTCTGGAGTAGAAAATCATCTTTTACCTGGAAAAATGAAACTACAAATCCCATCGTTCATCACAAAATGGACGGGGCGTGTGTGAAACTCCGTGCTACTCGCACAGTCTGGAGTAGAAAATCATCTTTTACCTGGAAAAACGAAACCTCAAATCCCATCGTGCATTGCAAAATGGACGGGGCGTGTGTGAAACTCCGCACCTGCGTAGCACTCACGGGACAGAAGGACAATCCCGACCGCTTTTATATAGAAGGATAATCCGTGTGTTTATCAATAAATTGTAACAAGTGTGCTTCAGTTACCTTGATATTAATCTAAAGGCCAGAGAGCCACCTCCTACTATTTGAACTATTTGATCAATTGCTGGTATTGCTGAAGACAAAATTGAAAACTGATATCACATATTCGCTGTAAGAGCATACATTGAATCTAAATCTGTAGCAGAGTTGTAAAGATTTTGCATTTACTTTAAGTGAGGAAGACTTGCTTGTACTCTAACATTATTTTAAAGTGGTTCACTCAGAATATGGAACCAATGAAGGAAGCATTTTAAGATAAAGAAGCTTTTATTTGTGGCACCTCAAATTTCAAATTGAACTGTGCACTGCATTATTTATCAAGATGTATCCTGTTACCATATAAAATACAAATAGCACATACATTTTTAGAAATAATTTAGCTACTTTTTTACTCAGTTTATTGAATTCAATGTAAAGTAGGATATTTTGAATTATTTGTGAAAATGTATTGTTAATGGTGAAGCTTGTTAGAAAACATTATACATATATTTTTTTAAAATAATGCCAGTAAAGACAAGATATATAAACTCCATCAATTATTTTTTTAACTACTTTATTCCTTATCTGGTGCCACAAATCAATTCACTAAGTTAAGTGAGCATTGATACAGTCCTTTAAAAAATTACCACATGTTGATGCCACTCCCATTATAAAGAATGTATTTTTCTTAGCTTTACTGAATCTTGCAGTAAGCATTTACACTGGCAGTGAAATAACTCTCCTCTTTTAGGTCAGTGGGAATCCGATGTTTTATACTATCTGAAATTGGAAAAAATTAAATACTCAGTCAGAGGATCTGTACAAATTTTTTTTCAAAACATGGCAGGATCTAATCAGTAATATTTTAGAATAAGCTCTTAAAGCACAGAGGAAACAATTATTTCTGCATTTCATTTTCTTCTCCATTCATCTCATTTGGCTTATCAAACTAATCAATTTTTGTATGTTTACAAGCCTTAAGTTTTACTCCGTTGGCCATGCTCTCTCTCTCAGGGGTGGGGGTCGACTTGTTCTTAATCCTACTTTTTGTAAAAATTGATTGATTTGTATGGAATGATTACAATAAAATTAATAAAAAAAAAACTAAAAAATCTCAGAAATATTTTCTTTTTTGAATAATACTTATTGCTTTATTAACAGTACATTTACTTTACTTTTTTCTCTTTTAGTAATATTCATGTAAGAAATATACTTACAAGAAAACAAAAATGTTCACTGTTGTTTATTGTTTGGCCATTACTATTTATTTTTGAATTGCTCTACTGTCATTATGATAAAAATCCTGTTTCTGTGTTCCAGTAAGGCACCCATTTTCTTATCAGGGACCTTAGATTAAAAAGGTTCAGAACCTCTGCTGTAGAGAAGTAAAAAGTCAAGAAGCTATTAAGAACACTGAATGCAAAATATGAGTTATCTGATCCAAAACATTGTGCTTCCTATGCTGGTGAATGTCATATAATAAATAAACAGCATATACAGTGCATCCGGAAAGTATTCACAGCGCATCAATTTTTCCACATTTTGTTATGTTAAAGCCTTATTCCAAAATTAATTAAATTCATTTTTTTCCTCAGAATTGTACACACAACACCCCATAATGACAATGTGAAAAAAGTTTACTTGAGGTTTTTGCAAAGTTATTAAAAATAAAAAAACTGAGAAATCACATGTACTTAAGTATTCACAGCCTTTGCTCAATACTTTGTCGATGCACCTTTGGCAGCAATTATAGCCTCAAGTCTTTTTGAATATGATGCCACAAGCTTGGCACACCTATCCTTGGCCAGTTTCGCCCATTCCACTCAAGCTCCATCAGGTTGGATGGGAAGCGTCGGTGCACAGCCATTTTAAGATCTCTCCAGAGATGTTCAATCGGATTCAAGTATGGGCTCTGGCTGGACCACTCAAGGACATTCACAGAGTTGTCCTGAAGCCACTCCTTTGATATCTTGGCTGTGTGCTTAGGGTCGTTGTCCTGCTAAAAGATGAACCGTCACCCCAGTCTGAGGTCAAGAATGCTTTGGAGCAGGTTTTCATCCAGGATGTCTCTGTACATTGCTGCAGTCATCTTTCCCTTTATTCTGACTAGTCTCCCAGTTCCTGCTGCTGAAAAACATTCCCACAGCATGATGCTGCCACCACTATGCTTCACTGTAGAGATGGTATTTAGCCTGGTGATGAGCGGTGCCTGGTTTCCTCCAAACGTAACACCTGGCATTCACACCAAAGAGTTCAATCTTTGTCTCATCAGACCAGAGAATTTTGTTTCTCATGGTCTGAGAGTCCTTCAGGTGCCTTTTGGCAAGCTCCTGGCGGGCTGCCATATGCCTTTTACTAAGGAGTGGCTTCCGTCTGGCCTGATTGGTGGATTGCTTCAGAGATGGTTGTCCTTCTGGAAGGTTCTCCTCTCTCCACAGAGGACCTCAGGAGCTCTGAAAGAGTGACCATCGGGTTCTTGGTCACCTCCCTGACTAAGGCCCTTCTCCCCCAATTGCTCAGTTTAGATGGCCGGACAGCTCTAGGAAGAGTCCTGGTGGTTTCGAACTTCTTCCACTTATGGATGATGGAGGCCACTGTGCTCATTGGGACCTTCAAAGCAGCAGAAATTCTTATGTAACCTTCCCCAGATTTGTGCCTCGAGACAATCCTGTCTTGGAGGTCTACAGACAATTCCTTTGACTTCATGCTTGGTTTGTGCTCTGACATGAAATGTCAACTGTGGGACCTTATATAGACAGGTGTGTGCCTTTCCAAATCATGTCCAGTCAACTGAATTTACCACAGGTGGACTCCAATTAAGCTGCAGAAACATCTCAAGGATGATCGGGGGAACAGGACACACCTGAGCTCAATTTTGAGCTTCAAGGCAAAGGCTGTGAATACTTATGTACATGTGCTTTCTCAATTTTTTTATTTTTAATAAATTTGCAAAAATCTCAAGTAAACTTTTTTCACATTGTCATTATGGGGTTTGGAATTCTGAGGAAAAAAATGGATTTAATCCATTTTGGAATAAGGCTGTAACATAACAAAATGTGGAAAAAGTGATGCGCTGTGAATACTTTTCGGATGCACTGTATCATACAATAAGAACATGCAAGAAAAATAACATATATGCAAATACATAATTTGAAATCATTAGCTGTAAATCATAAAACTACTGAGGAAGTTGAAGAAATTTAGCATGCCAACCAAAATTCTCACCAGTTTCAACAGGGTTATAATAGAGAGTGTTACCTGCTCTAATATTGTATGCACGGTAACTGCTCCTTGCATGAAAAGAAGGCACTCCAGCGTGTAATTAAAACTGCACCGCACATCTCCTCCCTACAGGACATCTACACTAGTAGAGTTATCAGGACGGCGCGCAACATAATTAAAGACAATACTTGTCCTTAACACATGCTTGTCACGCTGCTTCCCTCAGGGAGATGCTACAGGAGTGTGAAATCATGCACCACAAGACTGACACATAGTTTCTTTCCACAAGCAATCAGACTCCTCAACAATGCTAAAAGTTAAAGTCAATCCAAACCATAACTCATAGCCTCATAAATGGTACTGATTGTTGCAGTATGTCATCAGGCACTGTGCACCTTATTTTGTAATCTTATAATTGTAATTGCTGTTTGTTTTTATACTTCTTTTGTCTTTCTGTCTTTGTATATGAAGGTGAGAAAGCAAAGTAAGAATTTCATTACATGGTTTTAACATGTGTTTTTACTGTGTATATGACAATAAACGTCTTGTATGTTGTAAAACAGTACATAAAACAATATAATATACATATATCCATGTATTACATTATGTGATTAGCATAGAAATGAATCAAAAGCCTTGTCTCACAGATGCCAACAGGGCATTCAAGGTGTTGAATGCAATACACACAATGGGATCTCAGATAAAATTAGACATGGTAAGTTTTTATCTAACCAGTTTTGTTGTATGTAATTTATGGTAACCAGTTCTTTGAGGCACAGCTATTCATGAAATTATTAAATTAAAAAAAATGTTTTCTAATTCCTGCCTTGCGCCCTGTGTTGGCTGGGATTGGCTCCAGCAGACCCCCTACCCTGTAGTTAGGATATAGCGGGTTGGATAATGGATGAATGGATGGATGTTTTCTAATATTTCAGATTATTACTGTAACAAAATATACCAGGTTTTCAACTGTATGTACAAGTCCGTATGGTGCTGATCTTCATCTTTATGGTGCTCTGAGAACATATCGAGAAATATTGAATATTACATTTTGTGTCAAAATAATCTCAGTATTAACGCCCATATCACCAAGCTCTAATGACCACATGGCATTAAGGTGTGAGAGCATGTTCCAGGTTACCCACATTAATGTATAATCCACATAATATAATCATTGTTTTTTAAGAATACAGGATAAACAAATAACATCTCTTTTGAGGTTTTAAATTTCAGAAAAGCTCTACATTTTCTGTTACTAAGTTCTATCACTAATAAAGCATTTACTGAAAACTATCACAAATATTAGCAAGAACAGTAACTGAGATATTTTAATATGTTCTCTTGCCCTTTCTCTGTTAGTGTCACATACATGAGCAGAAAGCCACCTTTCAAAGATATATTCTCCATCCAATTCTGTTCAACATAAATTAATACAATTCATACTTTTGTTCATCTGATTTACCCTGTGCATGGAGGAACAAGGCACCTGTCTCTCTAGGCCATACAATTTTGCTTTGTTTTTCACTCAGACTCTAATGGATGTTTATTTTTATTTGACTTCTCAGTGGACCTTCGTGCACTATAAGGCCCTTTTTGGCATTATCCTGGGTCCACTTTAGTTAATGACTGATCATATGAAGTTGCCGTTGTTACTATCTTAGTTTTTCCCTTTTAAATTTGCTCAGCTAGTATAACTCTGGGCAGCATGGTAAAGTGATCACAGTTCTTGTAGACTAGGTCACTGTCTATGAAGATTTTGTGACCCTTGTGTTTATGTGGATTTTTCCATACTTTCCACAATGCAATAAAATGTGTGGTGGACTGATCTGTAACTCTTAAGTAGCCTGGTAAGAGTGAGTGGGGCCCATGAACGTGACAAATTAGTACTAGGACTAGCGCAGGCTATTGAATGGTGTTCAGATGTTTTGGGGTGCATTCCAGCTTCCCATGATCCAACTGAACAGAATAATCGGAAAGAACAGAAAAAGGGATGACTTGATGGATGGGAAGAAGAATACTGATTCAGCAACAATTTTAATAGTGGCTGGGAATACTCAATATTATTTGAAGTAAAATATAAAATGTACTCAGTGCTCAGCCCAGTTCTTCCATATTAATATAACAGTCATTCTTGAATATACCAGTATTTTCTAAGCACCAATGCTCTTAGTCTCTTTTCCTAATTCTCCTTTTCCTTTATTTCTTAGTTCTGTCTCAGATTACTGGGTAAGAAGTGTTCCGAATGAAAGAAAAAATAATATCATAGAAATGATTGTAATGTAATATATTCAATTGTTTTTCAAAAACTGAATAGAGAGGCTGTATTGTGGTGCAGTATTCAGCATTATTGCCTCAAAGTTATACATTTTTTGGTTATATATCAATCTGAAACCTGTTCGTTTGGAGTCCTCATGTTTTTTCTGAGTGTCTTGCTCTGTCCTTTTGTCCTCCAACACATAATATGCATGTGAGTGTGTACAGTACATGAGTATGCCCAGTGATGAAATGGTACTCTCCATCCTTGGTTGTCTTCTGCCTTGTGTCCTGTGCTGCTTGAAAAGCCTGAAAACCCTGAACTGGATTAGGTGGTTTGATAATGAATGGATGTAATGAATAAAGATAAAGATGGCAAAAAAGGAATTCAGCTAAATCATCATCATCATCATCTTTTGACACGGGTTTACAGGTTTGGTTGTCTCAGGCAGAAAGGAAAAAATATCCAGTCACCTAACCTGCTGAGGTAATTAAAAGATAACTCATGAATAATTGTCCATAATCAACACATTCGTATATGATATGGACTTATAAGAGTTTAAAGTTGACTTCCTGAGAAACCAAATGTTCAGATGCTTCATGCAATGACATCTTTTTTTATCATAATCAGCATTTTCTTTTAAAGGGAAGTTTTTCTAAAAATTGTCTATTTTGGGAGTAAAGAACAATAACCTTGTTCCTCTGCCAATATTTGGTAAATTAAAAAAGCATGATTTATGGAAAAATCACAAGTCCTTAATCACTGGGGTTGCCCCATGTAGTTGTTCTTGCTGTAAACCTCTTTCACGATTGTTTTATTAATTACTGTCATTATTAATTCTCCATATGAAATACATTTCTTTCCAAAGCGATAAGCTTTTTACAACTTTTCATCAGTTTGGTGGATAAGAGTTAATTTTAGTCTTCAGCAGAAAGGATGTGGGCGTTCTCTTTCTCTACACCAACGTTTGGGCACATGGAGTCCACTCTAGAACTCCCCTTTTCTTATGGGCAAGAAGTTACCTTTATACGATGAAAGAGGTCTTACAAAAAAAGGTTCTGGAGTAGGTCAGGATGAGAGGCTTGTAGTGTGTCAAAGTTCTATTTATGTGTCAAAGATGGAAGTATTTTATTAAAAGTTAGCAAGGTCTGTCAAGGCTTCCAGGGAAATTCTACATCACTTTTCAGTCATTACCCCAGACAACTGCACGTTTATCCAGTTTTCTCAGTAAGTAAAGAATACACAGTCATTTGCATATGAATGATTCTTATAATGTTGATGTGAATATAAAGCTGCTTCCAGGTTTATTAACTTTGTAGAAATAACATACCACTTAAGAAAAATGGAGAGATTATTACAAAGTTAAAGACAAATAATATAAAAATATTGAAGAAAAATATGTTTTAGGCTGTTCCCGAAATTACAAATTGTTTTCACTTTTTCTTTTTCCATCTTTTTAAATGTTGAATCATGGATATTTTCAATATTACTATTTGTTTAATCATGTACAGGATGGCCATGATTTTTAATACTCTTTTGAATTTGAATATGTTGAAATGTGAAATGTATGTTCACTTGAGAAACACACTGTAACTTCCTGAGAACCCCAAGGGCAGAAGAGTAGGTTTCAAATGACCAATTTAGATTCACAACAGGGATTTTTAACCTACAGCCTTGTTTTCATTAGTGCAATGTTTTAGCCTCTTGTATAAGCTCCAGTTATGCAGAATATTATGATTTCTTGTTTCACACAGAGTCAGTCATTCTCCAACCTGCTATATCCTAACACAGGGTCACAGGGGTCTGCTGGAGCCAATCCCAGCCAACACAGGATGCAAGGCAGGAACAAATCCTGGGCAGGGCACCAGCACACTGCAGGGCACACACCAAGCTCACACTAGGGACAATTTAGGATCACCAATGCACCTAAACTGCATGTCTTTGGACTGTGGGAGGAAACCAGAGCACCCAGAGGAAACCCACGCAGACACTTTATGCTTGCTTCATATGACAGTTTTCAAATAATTCCACAGATCAAATAACTTTATATTAAAAGTTTTAGTAAAGTTTCAAAACAAAACAGTTCAAACAAAACAGAGAAAAAGATTCATATTAAAGAAAAAAAGTGTATGTTTAATGAAAGTTCTGTTTAAGGCTTACTTATCTTGTTTCATGGTTCTCAAAGTTTGGTCATACAGTTGTACTTTCAAATGTTCATATCAAAATGGTCAGAAAACTGTATGCCAATCTGCTATTTGCAACCTTATCTAACAGTCCATGCTAGCAATAAGACTATTTCATAACTATAAGTTTTACAGACAAAGCAAAGATAGTTCTATTTCATGTTAAGTTTCGGGGGTGAAAGACTATACCATATTATGGGTACCTATAAGAAACTTATATTGTATTATTGAAATTTTTCATACACTCCACAAGTCCTACAAAGGTTTTGACTTGCCTTTTAGTTTGTGGCCAAGGTCAGTCATGAATGGCAACTACTTTTGACCATTGAGGCATACTTTGTCTTCTTTCCACTATAAAGCCCAAATATTTTGGTTCGGTCAGTCCAAAATAAAACTTCTTGGGATTGAAAATGGTCAAGATACCCACATCATCCAGAAAGGCAGCACTATAGGCAGTATGGGGCAGAAGCAGTTTGTCTACCAGACGTAGGAAGGTTGCCGGGGATCCCTGCACCCAAAGGTTAAGACTCGGTAATGGCAATGGCCACCAGGCATGCTAGATGTGGTTTTCTCCTTTGCCACCTCCGTAATGAGAATCTGACAGTAGCCTTTTTTATATCTTGGGGAACAACTACCATGTATTTCCCAGGCATTCAAAGAAATCATCCACCCTCAGCATAGGTATGCATTTAAAGAGTAGACCTGGTTATGCCTGCAGAAGTTATTACAGAAGTGACAGCTCCCATCAGGTTTAGAGACAAGAACAACAGGGCTGGACCATGGGTTGTGACTTTCTTCAGTTATGCCGAAATCCAGCATCCTACGTCTCTCTAGCTCCACCTCTGCCTTCTTGGCCTCTGGTAGTCTATACAAACCACAAAACCAAGCTTGCTCACGATGTTGTGTTGTGTCAAGGAGGTGTGACCGAGTTTAGGATTGACCATCCCATCAACAGACGATATTGTTTTCTAGAGTATGTCCTTCTGCCGGGTTGTGAGGGTGTCCTCAAAGTTTATCTGTCTGTAAAGAGCGTCACTGCAGGAGTAGCTGCAGAGACTGCATGTTCTCGATCTCACCAGGGTTTGAGAATGTTTACATGATATACATGTTCCTTTGGACAACGATCAGGCTGGTAGACAAGGTAGTTGACCAGGCTCTTTTGTTCACGAATCTCATATGGCCCTTGCTGGTGTGCTATAAGCTTTGAGTGTGATGTAGGGACAAGAAATAGAACCCTGTCTCCCAAGTAGAATTCACAAAGTTGAGAACTCCGGTTGTACACTTGTGCCTGTGCCTCAAATGGCGAGAGCCTGTCAACACCCACAGGACTTCCTGGAAGGCAAGCAAGAATAAGGGTAGGAGCTGAACCCAGTCCTTTACATCAGTCTGCACCACCTTCCTCAACATTTGTTTGAATGTCTGGTTGAAACCTTCAGCCAGTCTGTGTGTCTGGGGATAGTATACCAATGTTTTGAGGTACATGATGCAGAGTAGTTTGGCAAGCACCAAGATGGTGGTGGAGTTGAAAGGCATCCCTTGGCCTGTAAGGACGTCCTTGCCAAACCTTGTAAAGACCCCTACCAGTTCCTGGCCAATGATTTCTGAGTTATCCAACTTTTGGGGTATAATTTTTTTTCCCATACTTTTCTTTCATTGTGCGGTTTAGAGCTTCCGTACTTGTTGAACTGGCTCCTAACAAAAAAAAATTCATTGCACTTCACACGCACAATGAATGTAAAAGCAGATTTCACATAAATGCTGAGAGTACACTCTTTTTGGAGACTAGCACCATGTAAATGAGCTTCCAGTGCAGCAGTTAGAAATCAACTGAGTCCTGTTCTTGAGCACTCTTCAGATAAATGTTACTCAGCTGCTCCAATGGGCTTATCTCTAACTGGGTTAGACAGGAATACACATCAGGGATGCTGTGAGGAGACCCATTTGGTCAACGATTCTGGCAGTGGATTCCCAGTAGTACGCAGGCAAGATGGCAAATGGGTTTTTTACCTGAATGAGGTACCTCTTCCCATTCAGTTGCACTGTTTATGCTCTGTAGATGACGTGACAACAGATCAGCATCAATATTCTGTCGTCCAGGACTATACTGAATGTCAAAATCATATACGGCATGTCCAGTCGCATTTAGCCTAGCACTGGTTAAGACATATGCTATGGGATTGTTGTCAGTCCTGACTATAAACCTTACACCATAAAAATAATCATGAAATTTATCTATGACAGCCCACTTGAGTGCAATGAATTCAAGTTGGTGAATAGGATAGTGCTGCTCTGATTGACTCAACTTGTGACTTGCAAAGGCAACAGGTCTACGTCTTTCAGGATGTTTTTGACAGAGAACAGCACCTAAACCATTAAAACTAGCATCCACATGCAGTATGTAGGGTTTTGATGGATCTGCAAATGCCAATACTGGAACATGGGTGAGACAGTGAATAATTTTATGAAAGGCTTCAGTGCATGCCTGGTTCCAGCAATTGCCAAAGGGTTCAGTTTCTTTAAAATAAGTTTTTGCCTTGCCTGGCTTTGTACCCATCCTTGGCAGGAGTATAACCCTTATTGAGTTTGGCGAGCGGTCTGACAATAACTGAAAAATTCTTTATGAAATGGCGATAATTGCCATAGAAATCCAGAAAAGATCATAATGACTTTAAATCATTGGGCATCTTCCAGAGGGTCACAGTTTCCACTTTTTCAGGATCAATGGCTATTCCAGCTGCAGACACGATGTGTCCTATGTATCTTACTTGTGGTTGGCAGAACTTACATTTGTCCGGGGATACCATCAACGACATTCTTCCAGTTGGTCAAGCACCTCCAACAATCGTTTCTCATGCTATTCCAAAGTAAGTCCACAAACTATTAGATCATTAGATCTAGATAAACAATTACATGGAAAAGATGCATGTCACCCACAGCTTTCTCCATAAGTCTTTGAAATGTGGCTGGGGCTACAGTAATTCCTTGTAGCATCCATTCGAAGTGGAAGAAACATAAATGGCAGATAAATGTTGTCTTATCTTTGTCTTCCTCTGCCATTGCATTCTTGTAGTAGCCACTCCTGACATCCAACACCAAAACCACTTACATCCTGAAAGACTGTCCAAAGCATTGTCAGTCCTGGGAGTAGTGTACTGGTCCATGACAGTTCCGTTGTTGAGAGTGTGGTAATCAATGTTAGTTTGTATATTTCCATTCTTCTTTCTTTCAGGGACAATTGGTAACACATATGGACTACTTGATTCCTTGATAATACCTGCCAGTAAAAGATGTTTCAAATGACGGCACACATCATCAATGTCGGCGTGGGCAATACAATGAGATTGTTCTGTAAAGGGTTTTGGGTCCTATTCATTCAAAAAAAAAAAAAAACACATTTCCTCTTTCTGACAGATTTTTGCAGAGTCTTTCCTTCCATGCCTCTGGAATAGGAGAGTTGCCAAAGTCAAATAGCTGTGGATCAATAACTCTTGGTGAGTGTTTGTCTGTGTGTACTACAGTGAAAGTGTATTTGGGGTATACATGTGCAATAACAGTCCCACTAGGTATGCAGGCCTCTTTGAGAGATTTATTATAAATTATAACTCATAAAAAGTTTATGTCATTGGTAGAGAATGGCAGTACCATAGGCTTTACAAGTACCCCTGCTATAAGCATTGAAGTATATGATGTTTCAGCTATGAAAATATCCTTAGTGAAAGGCTTGCAACACTTCAGCTTACACCTGTGCATCTCTCACCTTTAGGAGGAATGGTGATCAGGTCAGGACCCATCCACATAACTTCACCAATAGGCTCTTCCACTTCCTTCTAATCCAAATGTCTCTGAGTTCTATCGATATTGTCCTGTGGTTGTATTCTCAATAAATGAGCAAGGTTAACATCACTAGACGTTTTACAGCTTGCAGCCAAATGTTGGAAAAGGCTAGCATTTGTTCAAATGAGGACCGACACTTGGTCTGGGCCTGCGGGTTCTACCCCTATTTATCCATTGTAGGGATAACTGGATGAACTAAGACCCCAAATGGCTAGGCCAGTGATAGAATGGATAGGCACATGAGACAGGTATCTAGAATAAAATTTCTCAAATACAATTGTCACTTGTGATCCACTATCTAGCAAGGCAGAGCATGGACACCCCTTAAGCTTCACTGGAATGATGGCAGAGGGTCCAACCAGCCCCTTGTGAAACATACTCATCCCTTAAACATTAACGTGTCCTCTCTTGGAAAAATATATTGTGTCCATAGCATCAGTTGGATTGGTCTTGGATTCTATATTCCCTAACCCTCCGTGATGAGCGGATGAGCTTTGAATTTCCTGAGCCGAGTTCTCTGGACATTGACACTTGCTGGATATGTGCCCGTCTTCCCCACTTTGATAGCAAAAGTAGTCATCCTTGCCTTTTAGCAAGTTTTCTAGTTACATGTTTCTGTGCAATGTCATGCTGCAGTAGATCATTTCTGTGAGGAGGATATGGTTCTATCCTCATAACAGTTAACTGATGTTACAGGATTTGCACATGTTTCTTCAGATCCTGGACTTCAGATTTCAAATTTGCTTCTGAAGCCCTTCTTGTTGACTTTGCTTTACATTCAGGTACTTTAGGTAAAGCAGGGGGCTGGGTAGTCCCATCCCTTTTTTGTGAAGCTCTTTGATTTCTTCTTTCAACATTTGCACTTCTGTAAAGTGTGGCTTTTCCTCCTCCATCAACTTCACCAGCTTCACGGCAGCATTTAGCTTATGCTTGGATGCGTCAATCTCCTCTTCTTCATGTATTTCACTCAATAGGTCTAAAAAGGTAGGTGGGGTTTCTCTCCTCTCCCGTAGACTCTGATTCAACAGCTCCTCTAATTAGCTGGTCTACACATGCTCAGTCCTCTAGCCAAGGAGACACCCCTCCACTCTACACCACCTTGGTTAATGATCTTTCCATCCTCTGCAGAAAGTCTAACAATGCCTCACCATGTTGCTGATGGAGTCATCTGAAGGGAATATATATGTCTTCCCCTGACTCGGATATCCAAAAAGCACTTTCCAAACCTTCAATATACTTGACTGCAGTGGCTTGAGGATGGGAAGGTCTGATAGCTAATTTTAATTCAGGACCTTAAAGGCTAATCCTTTTTCTTTTCTCTTTATCTGTGCATTCAGTTATCATTAATCTAGCCTGCTCAATCCAGCTTTCTATAGTTTCTTCTCCTGCCAGGATAGGAATAACGGCAGAGAAAATACGTAGTCATCTATAAGCAGTGCCCTCACTAGAGTGTTTACTGTTTTCTCCAATATCTCCCCTACAGCATGAATGATGGTCTCAAGAGAACTCACATTAGCAGCAACATGTGAGAACAATGCCTGAATGTCACTCATAGAAGTTTCCCCCTTCCTTCAAGAGGGCCTCAAGTTTTGCAACAAACTCATCAGGAGCTACAGTAGATTTGATCCCTTGGCCACAACAACCTTCCATGCCTCACTTTCATTAGGGGGCAGCACCTCCTGTTGTATGCATTTGGATTCAATTTTCTCATGACACTCACATAACACTGTCAAGGTACTTGGAGTTGGACCAGCTTGGGTAGCTCTAGCATGCACCCTTCCAAATGCTTTAATCTATGCAGTGTCTTCAATATAATCTACATCTGTTTGTTCAGGCACACCCACAAACAACAATGCATTGGTTGCATCATTTTTTTTTTTTTGTACCAGTTAGCAAGTTCAGTTTGTAACACAGAGCAGCTCTGAACATCCATATTTAACTGGGCAAAGCAGCAGTGTTAATTTATCTATCTTCCTTATTTTGTTCCCTCTATCTATTTATTGACTTTTATTTTGCAACAAGTGAGGATCCCAGCAGTGCCTCCAGTTTTTTATGTAACACCCCTTCCCTCCAAAATGCCATTCGACTGCTACCTAAGGATAACCTAGGAAGTGGCCCTGAGTTTTTTCTCCCATGTCTAACCAATATAAAAAATATTGATCTTCTAGTACAGTTGTGTTTGAAAGTTTGTGAACCCTTTAGAATTTTCTATATTTCTGCATAAATATGACATAAACCATTATCAGATTTTCACTCTAGTCCTAAAAGTAGTTAAAGAGAAACCAGTTAAACAAATGAGACAAAATTATTATACTTGGTCATTTATTTATTAAGGAAAATGATCGAATATTACATATTTGTGAGTGGCAAAACTATGTTCTGTTCTGTGAACCTGCGTTTGGCAAACCGATTCTTTCCCACGTGGAAAAACTAGTTTTGTACTCCACTCCAACAAAAAGTGGTCGTTGACCTGGAAACCTTCTATCTCACATTGATGGAAGAAGGCACTCCTCTCCTGTGAAACGATCTTCTGCCTAACTGGGAACAGTCGCTCACACAATGAAGACAGCAGTGTTTTCTTTTCAACAAGTTAAAATATTCAATTAACCAACTGTGATGTACAGGAACAGCTTACTACTTTTAACTTTGTACTCTCTGCAAACATCCACAAGTAATTTATTTAATAACTTATTTACTGCTGCCGAATTTATAGAGTCAATGTTTCAGTAACTTCTTCCAGAACCTTCCCTTTATTTTTTCGGAGTCTCAGAGCTCTTCTCCTCCATTCTTTCACACCTCTTTTTTATCTTTTTTTCAGCCACATCACAGCCTTTCCCAAAGCTCTCCCCTCATAGCAGGTGATTGGATACCTCTGCCCCACTATCCAATCAAATAAATTTTAATCTATGGCATGACACACACCTACACCCCAGATAGCTGCAGGTCTCTCCACCAATGTGGAGTAAAGAAGGATTAAAGTAACAGTTTTCAATTAATTTTAGTAGTGCTGAAATCCAACTGGTCTACATTAGCTCTGCTGCTTCTCAGCTCTAGTGACTTCAATTTAAATATCACCTTATCACTGTCTATATGGGGTTGGCACAATCCACCCTTTTGTGCTAGTGTTTCTTTTTATTTCTCTGGTTTTCATTCAATAGGGTGGTCCAGATCTAATTATGCAATTTTTATTATGCTATAACTTATTAAGTCTATTACATAGAAAATCACCCGAAAAATCCCTGACCATCAAGAAGTGTACAAACTGACAACATGAACAATCGTTTTTACGCCGAACTGGAATCGCCCCCGCATAAATCAAAGTCATCCAGACGATCTGGATCTGCATAATTAGATCTGGACCACCCTGTATATCCCAAAGACACATTTATTAGTTTCATTGGTGACAGTAAATTAACCCTACACATCTATGATGGATGAGTACCCTATCTAGGTTTGCTTCCTACTTTGCATCTAATTTTCTCAGAAAGAGTTTAAGATCCTGGACAAGATTTATAAAGGGATCAAATAATGGATAGATGGAGCGATAAAAAGGAAGTATGGCTGGCCAGTATTGAATGATACAGTAAAATGTGCTTTTTAATGTCTGCAATCTTTAATCTGCATCTAAATGCTACTGCTTGACGATTCACAGAGAGCAGATTTGATTTTTCTGTTGCCAAAACTTTCACTTTAAGAGATTCTCTCAAGGTGAAATCTCAGTCGACTGGGTCTCCAGATTACATTGCTCCTGTAAACTTCACAAACTTCACTAACAGTAACTAGCAGTAAAACCTCACTATCATAAAACATTCACTAGTATTACTTGAAGATATCTTTTCAGTATTTGACTGCAATGATTTTCCTTTAAATAACAGAAGTAGGTCACTCATAATATTTTCAACACACAATGCTAAGTGCAATACAATCTAACATATTTATATTCACTGTTCAAACATTTTGAAATGCAGGTCTGGTTATGGCCGCCAGAATGCTGTATATATCACCTTTGGATTATTGTGTTAGATAAAAATGAAAATTGCTATTTTTCTAAAATCCAGTGCATCCTCTTGTGAAGTCACTTTTTAGGACTGGTCCAGTCATTCCTTTAAATAAGTATTAAAAATAAATAAGCAGAAAAAAATAAAGCAAAACTGCAAAGAAATAAAACTGAATTTGAAAATATTAAAGTAGTAAGCATCTTTGACCAGTAGGTGTCCTCCTAGTTGTTGCCTGAAAGCAATGTGAATAGTTAATGATAATTTTGTAATAGTTCAAGTAATGAAAGTGAAAGTGCAATGTTTTGTTGTCTGTTAAATAGAATGGCAAAACAATGAGTTGTTGAAACAATTTAATTTGTTAAAGATAATTAAGAAAAAGGAGTGTTCTCAATCAAATTAACCACAATGAATCACAATTCATGCTTGATCAGAATGTATCTTAATGGGTGGTGTGCTGGAGTGCCTTATGTTAGTTTTCTCAAAACATTACTTATTCCCCATAGACTATTAATCTGTTAAACCTAAAAAGTTGAAAAGAGAACTTTTCTTTGTATAATATTTTCTTTTTTTTAAGAGATAGTTAGAAATTTGAAAAGTGAGGTTAAAGAGAAAAGAGACAGTTCTGAATTTACTTTTACTTTTACCCTGTTTAGGATAAAATTACATTAGATTCAATTTTTTGATTAACTTTGTTAATCTCTAAGGGAAAATTGTCTTTTCGCATGACCTCTTGGCAGACAGAGGACAGGCTCAACAATTGTACAGCACAGAGCCACCACTAGATTAGATTAGATTAAGTAAACTTTACTAAGTTTAGAACCCTAACCCTAGTGTAAATGTAACTGGAATCAGAGAAGAATTTTTTAATTTTTAATTAATAATAATTTCCTGGTCTGAAGCACCATAGGCCCCTACAATACTTACTTTAAATCTTTATTTGCATCATACAAATAATACTATCAATGAAAATGGCCTGTCATTATTACTTAGCTTGACATTTTGCCAAGTATGAAAATGGGAGGTGAACAGTTCAAATGATATTTATTGACATACCTTGTATTTGTGAGCATTAGAACTTTTGTGTTCTTACAACAGGTAATTGCTTCCGAGACATTTAATGGGGCAAAAAAAGTGTTTGATATGCTTCTTTGTCACAAAGTTAAAGTAATGCTGTATTGGCTGCTAAATTAAATTGTTAATTTTAATGCTTTTATCCATAGAAATGGTGCAGATCAATCCAGATGAATAGGTGAATGTCAGACAAACATGGATTGTTGTAATGCTTATTGTGCCTTTTCATTTTTTACAATTCTTGTGACGACCAGTAATTAGAGAAATAATGCTGGACTCTTGATAGTTTATCATAAGTCAAGCTTTAATCAACAAATAAATTTCAAAATGGAAACAAAAGGACAAAACTTTAAAAATCTTGTGCATATGAATTGACAACAGACCTATTGTGACACTTCTAGTTTTCTAAATCATTCAAGGCAGGGCAAACAATCCAAAAATACTTTTCATGACTTTTGACAGGTTCCTAAACTCACTCCCAAATGTAAGTTGGCACAGTAAAGCATCTCAACCAAACTGTAAAGCATTTGCTTCATTTTTGAATAAACAAATCTATATATTGTATATGGGATCTGGTATTTTTCAGTTTTCTGTTTAATGGCTCTGCACTTGCTTTGCTACACTTATTACTTGTTGAATTTAGACTAGGCTTTAAAATCTTTCAAAAGGTTTTTTAAAGCAATGCTTACTTTAACACCTCCACTCGTCTACCCATTCTTATCTAATTATCTCTCATTAAACATTCTTCAAATGTCAACAGTGAAGTGACCAAACCCCATTATTTAACTTAACCAGAAAATTACTATCAATCATTCATGAAAAAGCACAATTCAGGTTCTTTAATATAGCTTATTACACTTAAACTAACCTTTTATTTTAAGAAATGTTAGGTATTAATATCACTTTAAGTAGTATCCCCTTAATTTACTTAGATATTTACTTTTTCTTTACTTAACTGATATCTTTTAATATTTATTTATTATAAGGTAGAGAGCACAATCATTAGGTATGAAATTTAGTAAACTTACACACACACAAAAAGGAGCCAGAACTCCCCACACAAAAGCTGGGATTTATAAAGGAAATATGCTGGGAGAACTTGTCTGTGTTTACAGCAACTTTGACTCATCTATATGCAACATTTCAGAGAAAGTGAAAATGATAACAGCTTTTATCAAGTAGGTATAAAAAGAAAGCAGGCAGAAGGCATAAAAAGGTTTGGGGACAGCCACCCCTTATACTGAAAAAGAGCAAGGCAGAAATCAAAAACATCTTTACAGCATGAAGTTCAAAACAAATTTAATTAACAGGGTGAGACTGGGTTCTATTTACGGCTGAAACAGGAAGGGGATGGATCAAGGCGCCCAGAATGGGAAATGAGGTGTTCTATAGGTGGGTTCTGGAACGGATAGGATGTCATCAGAGGGTGGTGAAATAATTCGGAAGTATGTTCTTTGGCTGGTCTACAGCTCCAACTCCTAGTCCGACCAAGAAATGGCACCTTTTCAGCCCATTAACCGTCTCCCATGCACACATGTGTGACAAGGGAAATGTTGACAAACAAGATAAATGTTTACTCAATACAATAATTCACATCACTGAGCTGTTATAATAATGTCTGTTGACATAACAAACATATCAACACTAGAATCCCTGAAGCCTACAAAAATATTCGTAATGCCGGGTCACCTTAAATTCCATCACACCTCCTCATCAGCGCCTTTGTTTTTGCAAGTGTTTCAATCAGCTCTGGCTGCAGAAGGCCTGCTCACCACCCCACCCCCCACCTAGGTATCTGAAGTTAGATATAAAATTCTCACAGCTGAAGTCTTTTTATTTGGAATTGAGGTGTCTGGAATTGTATAGGGTAAATAATATGTCGTTATTTGGAATACAGTGGAACCTCGGTTCACGAATGTCTCGGAACACATAAAAATCGGTTTACGACTAAAATGTTCACCAAACTTTTTCATCTGTTCACGACCACACACTCAGTATACGAACAAGCCAGTTTCCCTTTCAGGTTGTGCGCGCCGATGATTTCCGCACGTATTCAGTCTCTCCCTGTGCAACGAGTGAGCGAGAGCGAGTGAGAGAGAGAAAAAGAGAGAGAGAGACACACACGCGCGCACGAGAGAGACACACACACTCACAGCCACGCGAGAGGGACACATACACACACAGGCGTGCGAGAGAGACACACACACAGGCACGCGAAAGAGACACACACACACAGGCACGCAAGAGAGACACCCACACACACAGGCGCGCGAGAGAGAGACACACACACACACAGGCGTGTGAGAGAGAGACACACGTGCGCGAGAGACACACACACAGGCGTGCGAGAGAGAGACACACACGCGAGAGAAAGACACATACACACTCAGGTGTGCGAGAGAGACACACACACAGGCACGCGAGAGAGACACACACACACAGGCGC
>JANRMT010062843.1:4648889-4701681 GCA_026402145.1 Polypterus bichir lapradei
ATAGATAGATAGATAGATAGATAGATAGATAGATAGATAGATAGATAATGTTAACGTTTACCACAGGGGTGGAATTGAAGAGTCGCAGAGTGTTGGGGAGGAACGATCTCCTCAGTCTGTCAGTGAAGCAGGACAGTGAAAGCAGTCTGCTGCTGAAGCTGCTCCTCTGTCTGGAGATGATACTGTTCAGTACATGCAGTGGATTCTCCATGATTGACAGGAGCCTGCTCAGTGCCCGTCGCTCTGCCACGGATGTCAAACTGTCCGGCTCCGTGCCTACAATAGAGCATGCCTTCCTCACCAGTTTGTCCAGGCATGAGGCGTCCTTCTTCTTAATGCTGCCTTCCCAGCACACCACCGCGTAGAAGAGGGCGCTCGCCACAACCGTCTGATAGAACATCTGCATCAGTATTGGCAGTCCAGTCCAATTTATCATCCAGCTGCCAGGTATTTATAGGTCTGCACCCGCCGCACACAGTCACCTCTGATGATCAAGGGGTCCATGAGGGGCCTGGGCCTCCTAAAATCCACCACCAGCTCCTTGGTTTTGCTGGTGTTCAGTTATAGGTGGTTTGAGTCGCACCATTTAACAAAGTCCTTGATTAGGTTCCTATACTCCTCCTCCTGCCCACTCCTGATGCAGCCCACAATAGCAGTGTCATCAGCGAACTTTTGCACGTGGCAGGAATCCGTGTTGTATTGGAAGTCCGGTGTATATAGCCTGAACAGGACCTAAAATGTAGCTATGAAAAAGTAGTTTTAAAATAATGGGTTTTTAGAAGCTTTTTAAACTCTTCTACAGTATTAGCCTGATGAATTTCTATTGGTAAAGATAATTTATGGATTCAGAGTAGGATCACTGTGGTATATCTTTTTGGGAGCTTGCAACTAATTTCCTCAATAATTAGGTAATGGGACAGAAATTTGAAGATAACTATACTTCCTTTAAATATATCTGTATATATATATATATATATATATATTTGAGGAGATCTTTATATGGTAAAATGGTAATACACCTATCCGTAAAACTTCGAAATACAGTTTCTAAGCCAAATTAATTTCTTGAGAAATTTTAAAAATTATTTCAAGAACTCTGAAAATGACAACATTATATCCTTAAATCTAGGATCTAGAAACCTTTCTTAAACTTGTCTTGAATTGGTACTGCCTTCCTCTCTGCCACACATCACCCGCTGCTGACAACAGCATTAAAAAGAAATTAAGAAAGATTAATTGTGCAAAGGCACTGACTACACTTAAATCAATTTAGAGATATTTTAATTAAAAAAATGTAAAGATATAAAATATTTCAAGACATTTAAAATCCATTGGGAGACATTTTTAAATGGTCATTTGGCCTTCCACTTATGCTGAGCTATACACAAATAAATATGTTTAATTTTTGTATGCTGTAGAAAGAAGGAAATACGTTAATCAGAAATGTGCTGTGTTACTTATAAAATTATTTGCATATGTTTCTTTATTAAATAGAGGTGTAACAAAAAAGAGTTAAACTTAACGGTGAGGTTATTTGGCTGCACCTGTTATCTGCTGAATGTCAATGTTCGTTCTACCAGTACAGCTGGATAGATCTCAGTAATCTTATGAAAGGATTTTTAACTTTTAGTCATGTGATTGACTTTAAGAAAACAAAGATGAGATATTTAAACTTCGCCCAAATAGTTGTACCAGAAATGCAGGCAGCGTGGTTTCATTTTTGTTTAAGAATAACATTGCAACACAGCTGATTGCAACACAGCTGATACCTGCAGAGTGAAGAAGAAGCAGAGATATTAAAATAGAATAGAAAAAGAAATAGAATATATAGAATAACAGCAGCAGTGACGCTGGGGTGAAATCACTATAGATATTTCAGTTTTCCTTGTGTCCTGATTTGCCTTGTCTGTCTTTGGAAATGGAAGATACTTATTTTGTGGTGGCAGTTGACTTTGGAACTGCATATAGTGGCTACTGCTTCAGTATCAAGGATGATGTATCAGAAATCAGAAATCCTTACTGGGGTATGGAGTATGGATTCAGACTCCCCAAAACTCCAACTTGCATTTTGTTCAATGAAGATAAAAAGTTTGTGAAGTTTGGCTTTGATGCTATTATGACCTACAAGCAGATGCCTTCTAAAGAAGCTTTGCGCTTCTACTTTTTTGAAAATTTTAAGATGGAGCTCTACAACAAGGTAAGGCCTTTTCATTGATTTTTCATTGGTTTCTCTAATGCTACCATTAATTGGTATTGTCAAACCTCTGTGTGACACATTATTGCTGGAAAAATCTTTTCACCTTTTCAAAAAATTATTTCACAGGTTTTTTAGAGAAGCCATGTACAGAATTGTGTAATGCCACTGATTTCAGTATTTCTCAAGATACAGTAAAGATTTGGACCTGTGCAGATCTGCAACTTACATGATTTAATGAAGCCAGAGTGTGTATGGTAGGGTTTCACAAGCAGGATAAGGGCAAAGAAAAATGTTATTGATGCAATACTGTATAAACCCAAGTTAATCCCGAATGAAATACACATAATAAAAACAATTTCAGATATGCTATAGTTAGCATGAGTAATGGTGTGTCTCATGATGTGATATATTATGCATATTTTTCTTCCATTTAGAAAACATATTTGTGGTTCTTTTCCAATGACAAGTTTATGAAAATAACCAACATGCAGATTATCAAATATCAGGAAACAGATTTTATATATCATTTCTGGTACAAATGTCATCCTGAATTTCAAAAAAGAGTGTATTTATTTAAGTGGCTTCTGTTTTGTTAATGTCTATCATTTCTATCATGTTTCCAAACAAAACATACTGTAACTACCCTGCTGTAAAAGTTTGAATTTTGGCTTTGATCCCAATCAAACACACACCTTCCATGAAACATAAAGCACTCATTGTTTATTCATCTATCAATTTCTTGAACCCACTAGTTCCTGCAATTTCAACACACATGCACATCCAACCTATTTTATTTAAATAGACATTATAACTATTAATGACTTTGAGGCAATTAAAAGCTAATTTATAAATAATGAAAAATACCGATTACCTTGTTAGAACAGTGGTTATGAATCCAGCTGCTGGTTGTTATGTACAGTATGTGGAGTCTGTATGTTTTCTCTATGCTTGCAAGGGTATGCTACTTACACATCTCTCAGAAATACTATACTAGCAATTCTAAATTTCATTAACGAGTGGAATGTGTCTTGGATTGATGTATTGTCCAATGTTGTTTCCTGCCTTGACTCCAGTTCAAGCTGAAAAGGCACAACCACCATCCTGACCAAAATTGGAGTGAGCAGGCAGTGCTGGTCAATTGTCTAGGGCACCATATTCTTAGTGGAGCTGATTTAGCAAGCCAATTTCACTATGATATTGTTATTGTAATATAATCATCATCATCTAAGTAATACTATGATCTAAGCATGCCTCCATGGCACATCAACAGGGTTTAACTATGTTTATATTACTGATCATTTAATAACTGCAATCAGTGACATGTATCAGTAATAATATTATAATAAAAAGTAACTGGCATGCCAGACTTCTCAACAAACTAATTATTTAATTATTAGAATTACTGGAAATGCATGGAAAAAATATTTGTTGTTTGTTTTTCAAAAGAAATATTCATGGCACTTCTGGTTGCATGTAGCTCATTATCCTCATGTTTACACATCTCAAGTGACTTGCAGGTAGTGACAGAGAGTGGCAGTTGGTTGTGACCACTTTGTTGTCTAACAGCATAGCAGGGATGTTCAGTATTGTGGTGTCAGATGGCACAGTTGGATGTTTGGTGCTGTACTGTCATGTTGTCTGTAGCAGAAAATGTACAGGTCTCTAAGATGTTTTGCATCACTGAACTGACACTGCAAATGCCATTCTAGGTCCAGAGATCAGGTTTGAGGCTCTCCTCCTTTTGCTGTTCTGTAATGCCTCTACGATCTGCTTTGTCCTTTGCCTGAGCAGTTTTACCACTGGTCCTGCTTCACACAGCTCACCTGGGTTAAGTGACAACTAAATCTGCTACACATTTTTCCAGTTCCATTAGCTAGAAGATGTACTGACATCTAGGCACCCAGGCCAGTGAACCTTAGCCAATGCAGAAGCATTGGTAGAGTCACCGAGGAAGCAGTTTCTCAACCGTCTCCCTTATTGATGCTGCAGTGTCAGTGGCACTCACTGCTTTGCTAAGTTGGAAAATAGGTATTCTTTACAACTCACTTCTAACACCAACACTAATTACAGGAATGGATCATCTTGTTCTTTATATGGCTCTTTTATTTGTCTTGCTATCCTTAAAATGACTGCTCATTTTTGCAGCACTAGATGGAACTTTGTTTGTGAAATCTCATTTTTATTGGAACCCCTGCATTGTGTGATAGAATGCCAGCTCATAATTTGTGTGACCCATCCCCGGCTGATTCAACTTGTCAGCACCTTTACAAATAGGTGATCATTTTGCATCAACTGTAAACTCTGATGCCATTTTTGAATGTATGTTGCATAAAAAAGTGCCAGGCAACTTTCAAAGCTGCATTCACAGATATAGATGGTATGAGGAGAGATGTGTCAGATATTGATGATCCCTTAAAGATTTTCATTCTGTTAATAAGCTGATAATATGACATATTAGCTGTAATTGTGACAAAACTTATGTGGTCGGATGTCAGTTAGGACAAACTGCTAGCTTTCTTTGCACTTATTTTATACTGTATAATAATTCAAAAGTATAATGTTGAAATGAATTGATCTACAAAACCATTTTCTGAAACACCACATGGACCATTCTAGGTATGCATCACGGTGCTAAAATGTTTTAGCTTACTTGTAAGGTGTTTGCATAATGTTGACAACAACTTGTTTATTACTTTGCACGGTAGTGAGAAATCTGTTTCGAAAATAAAATCATTTTCTACACTTTTCATGCCTGAGCAAAATTTTATTGACAAATCACAAGGTTTGGCAAGGTCAGTTGACAATGAAGCAACACAAATTGTATCTCATACAACTACTATGTTGGCTGCATCTCTACTGAACAACATGTATTGTTTAGTGGTAGCTGGAAAAAAGGGTTTGAAAACATGCAAAAAACTAAACCCACTTTTGTGTTAATTTATTTTGTTTTCACTTTTTTAGCAAATGCTGAAAAAATATGACATTGTGAAAATAACCAGGTTTTTTAATGGTTTTAAATATTTTCCTCCCTATCTCCTTCTCTTTTACAATAGATAGTTAAAATGTATCAAAATATCTTTGGTTTTAATATCTGACATGCCATACTGTGCTCTGATGGCTATCAAGTATAATGCTAAATTTTGGCATTGCATACTCTGTCTTTGTTTCTCGCTCTCTATTAACTCATAATCTCAAGTGTTGTTTCTAGATTTTTTGGTTAGCCATGCACTTATTGTATAATCTTCATTACTTGCTGTTCTTGTATAGTGAATCTTTAAGTTTAGTCAACTCCTAGTATTAATGTTACATATTAGGTGATTTTACTTCGATATTACATACTAGTTTGTGTGTGTTTCCCTCAGAACACTTAGGTGGGCTTCAAACAGTGGTTCAAACTTAGGGGCCCAATCTCACAAAAGTCCAACCATGGCAATTGGGGTGAATGTTTAGGTGAATTTTCTAGCATTGTCATTTATGTCACGTCAGATGTCAGTCCTTACTTTTTGTTGAATGTCAGTTGTAAAAGCTCTCCAACTATTGTGTTATGTTTAAGTGATATAACGTACAATGTACACAGTTCCAGTAATAGTGGTGTTCCTCAATTTATTCCTACTTACATATATTTCGATTGTGCATTTGCCTCAAAGCACCTGTTTAAGATATTTAGTAATTACTATTATAACATTTACAATAACCTTGCATTTTTAGTTAGTTTGCCATTACTTTGGTTTATTGTATTAATCAAAGGCAACCTACAATTTTACATCTATTGCTTGTGCATTTATTTTGGCATTTTTTCTTTGTTTTGTGTGTGGGTGACGCTAGCAATGAACCTTGCCTGAGGCTCCATAAGGCTATCAACTGGCACAATACACAGGTTTGAAAATGTTATATCATTTTAAATTAAACAGAAGACAGTACAATTAGGAAGACGTTCGCCTTTTTCATATTTCTTCATATAACAATAAACCTGCTCTGAGCCATATACAAAATTCAGCATGAAATATTTAGTCAAAAACAGATCTTAATTAGCAGGACTAAGTAAGGACTAACATATTGCTGATCTTCACAAAAATGTTTATTGCTATTTAAAAATGTTTTATTGCTTAATTTGTAATTCTTCATAGATTTTCAAATCCCCAAGGTTTATAAATCTTAATTATTGATTATGAATTATTTGACCCTGTAAAATTAGAATAATACCTTATTCCATTTTCCTTTCAGATGCATTTAAAAAACCTTTTAATCAAGGCTAAGAATAATAAATCCCTTCCTGCACTGATTGTGATTTCTGAGAGCCTTCGCTTTCTGAAGGACCATGCTCTGAAAATGATCAATGAGTCCAGTCTGGAGGTTACATTCTCTGAAGAGGATGTCACGTGGGTCCTGACTGTGCCAGCTATCTGGAGGCCCGATGCCAAGCAGTTCATGAGGCAAGCAGCTAAACAGGTGAGCCATTAGCTCATTTCATATGCAAAGAATTAATGTTAATTATTCAAAACATACCTAACTATAAAAGTCATATCTGTCAGTAATATACTTAACTAGAACAGAGACGATCAAACCTTATCTATGGTACACGCATAACCAAAAAAATGTTAATATATTTAAAATAACAATATGTTTGCTCTCATCCCATCTATGCTGAATTGGAATAATCAGGTTCTAAAATGGATCAAGAAATGGATAAAAAAATGTGGTGATAATTAACAAAAACACAGATGTAATGTGTTTTTTTATGGGGGTCTATTCAGGAATAGCTCATAAATAAACAAATTGGTTAAGATACATGTCTTCTAGGATCAGCCTTTTTAACTTACTGCAACCTAGTGTCAGATCTCTACAATCAGCTTAAACTGCACAGGGTTCAACATTGCATCTTGTTTAACTTTACACTTGAATGTGTCTGTCCATCTGAACGGCTTGTATAGGTCTGTTCTGATACATATGGTTAAGATACATTGGTTTGAATACATCCATTCAGATTTATACATTAGTTGAGATATATATTGGTTGATATACATTTACATATATATATATACAGTACAGGTCAAAAGTTTGGACACACCTCCTCATTCAATGAGTTTTCTTTATTTTCATGACTGAAGGCATCAACACTATGAATGAACGCATGTGGAGTTATATACTTAACAAAAAAAGGTGAAATAACTGAAAACATGTTTTATATTCTAGTTTCTTCAAAATAGCCACCCTTTGCTCTGATTACTGCTTTGCACACTCTTGGCATTCTCTCGATGAGCTTCAACAGGTAGTCACCTGAAATGGTTTTCACTTCACAGGTGTGCCTTATCAGGGTTATTTAGTGGAATTTCTTGCTTTATCAATGGGGTTGGGACCAGCAGTTGTGTTGTGCAGAAGTCAGGTTAGTTGGACAATCATTTATTTTTCAACAGGACAATGACCCCAAACACACCTCCAGGCTGTGTAAGGGCTATTTCACCAAGAAGGAGAATGATGGAGTGCTGTAAATGGTCATTAAAATAAAGAAAACACATTGAATGAGGAGGTGTGTCCAAACTTTTGGCCTGTACTGTATATATATATATATATAAACTGTTTACATGGAAAGCCCTCCATAACTTGGAACTAGTCTACTTCTTGGATTTTCTTTGGGATTATATCCTTTCTCACTTGCTTCTTTCCTCTAAAGCTGGTTTTCTTGTTCTCCCATTTTTCTGACTTTGTACAGCAGGAGGGCAAGCTTTTAGCTATTCTGCCTCTAAACTTTAGAATTAACGTCCTTTACATATTAGATCTTCAGATTATAATTTAATGTTTAAAAAGCAACTTAAAACTTACTGTATAGTTTTAATCTTGTTTTTTTAGTATATTTATCTTTTTCCTGCTATTTTGATGATATCTTTAAGTTATTTGTATCATTATTTTAGGTTTGGAAAAGTGTGATTAAATTAAATGTACAGTATAATAATAATAAATAATAATAATAAATAATGTTAATGTGGTACCATAAGTATAGTGTAATGAAATTCAAAAGACAATCAAAAACATTTGGGGCACCTCAAACTATATATAACCCTGTATATTTGATAGCTGAAATAAAGAAAAAAGGCAAAAAGGTTTATAGGTCTTTCCAGACTACAGTCAGATTAGCTACTGAGACAAAGAAGGAAGTTCTGCCTCTTAAGAGGAAGCCAGACTGGAACAACCAGGAAGTGTAAGATGCTGACCTTTATACCTATGACCCAGTGATGTAATTTGCTGCACTCTACTTGTTTGTTATGATTTTGAGTTCCTAAGTTTTAAAGCAAGAAAGTTCCAAAAATACTTCCAAAAATGGCCACCAGAGAGAGAAATCCCATCAATAACCCCAGATTGAAACAAAAAAATCTTTAGAAAAAAAAATCTTTAGAATATTTAGAAAATAAAGCGTTATTTTCACAAAAAATGCTCTTCAGCAAGAATGAATCTCTGTAGAGCACAAAAACACAAAATGGCGGACAAAGGACAGAGTAAATTGGTCAAATAGTCCAATAAATCACAACAGGCACAGCAGAAGCGCAATAATTTGCCAAAAATTCCCAAACACATTTGAAATGAATTGCCAGGAACTGAGCAAGACCATCTTCATTTATACGGCTGAGGGCACTTCCTAGCAGTGATTGGCAGGTGAGCCCACCTCTTGGAAAACCACCCACAAAACACATGAAATATAGCACATGCATAGAAATCAAAACATACAATAAACAAAAGTAACATTAACATTCCCCAATGACTCAAACCTGAAAAAGGACAGAAAACAAGACTTTGAACCCCAGTAGCTGAGATACATTTCTGAAGCAAAGGAACAGTGAGCACAAACGAAAAGGTCTTAAAATGCTGTTGTCCATAAGAAAGGCAGTACAGTAAACCCTTGTTTATCGTGGTTAATCAGTTCCAGACTCTACCGCGATAAATGAATTTCCGCGAAGTAGGATTCTTTATTTGTAAATCGAATATTTTCACAGTTAGAGCATAGAAAACCTGTTTATTACCTTCTAAATACATTTTCTAACATTATTAGAGCTCTCTAGACATGAAATAACACCCTTTAGTCAAAAGTTTAAACTGTGCTCCATGACAAGACAGAGATGACAGTTCCATCTCACAATTAAAAGAATGCAAACATATCTTCTTCAAAGGAGTGCGAGTCAGGAGCAGAGAATGTTAGAGAGAGAGAGAGAGAAAAGCAAACAATCAAAAATCAATAGCGCTGTGTGGGCTTTTAAGTATGTGAAGCACCGCCGGACAAAGCAGCTGCTCACACCCCCTCCGTCAGGAGCAGAGAATGTCAGAGAGAGTGAGAGAGACAGAAAAGCAAACAATCAAAAATCAATACATGCTGTTCAGGCTTTCAAGAATGCGATGCACTGCGTGGGAAGCATATTGTATATTATTAAGGATTGGGTAGCTTCTCAGCCATCTGCCAATAGCGTCCCTGGTATGAAATCAACTGGGGAAACCAACTGAGGAAACATGTACCATAAATTAAAAGACCCATTGTCCGCAGAAATCCGCGAACCAGCGAAAAATCCGTGATATATATTTAGATATGCTTACATTTAAAATCCGCGATGGAGTAAAGCTGTGAAAGTCGAAGCGCAATATAGCGAGGGATCACTGTATGAGGGTGCAGCAGAAGAATGAACTTTAAATTTAACATTGTTACATGGAAACAAAAAATTTATTTAACCACTAGTTTCCTGGACTTCTAAAACCCCCCAACACAATGTTTCAAATAGCTGTAGATACCAAGGAAGTGTTAAAAATTAAAAACAAAAGGCAGATCATGACACGTGTGACTCATTAACTGATATGAAGGTTAACAACAACAGCAACAATTTATTTCTAGTATAGATTAAAACCACACAAGGAATGCCTCAATGGGCTCAAAATGCCCAGTTTTTTGACAGGCCCCTAAAGGCTTGACTCTCGAAAAAACTCCCTCCAAAAAAAAAACATTGCAGAGAAAAAAATGAAAAACATTTTGGGAAAGGCAATTCAGAATGAGAGACCCTTCAAGGTAAGATGGTGCAATGGGCATCAACAAATGGGTTAAATACAGTCCACAAAACATAATACAATTAATCTTGTTCACAGAGCTAGATGCCCTGTCTATCATTGCCACCTCAAAAATATAATACATCCATCCATCCATCCATTCATTTTCCAACCCGTTGAATCCGAACCCAGGGTCGCGGGGGTCTGCTGGAGCCAATCCCAGCCAATACAGGGCGCAAGGCAGGAACCAATCCCGGGCAGGGTGCCAACCCACCGCAGATATAATACATTAGTACAAAAAAAACTAAGGCAAAATACAAGAAAAGATTATGTCACTCACTAAATACAGAACTATGCATCAAAAACAAAGTAGAAACTAATTAACAGCAATGAAAAACAACAATATCTGTCTACCAACTGTGACATCCGGCTGGGGGTGGAGCCCAGCCAGGACGCCCAGGACGACCAGAGGAGGGCTTGTACCTCCTCCAGACCGCGAGGGGGCGACCGTCCTGGTTATATTGGGGGCCACGGGTAGAGGGCTTGGAAGCCCAACCCTGTAGGGGCCCGTGGCCACCGCCAGGCGGCGCCCCGGTGCCTGAACAACCCTGGACCTCAGCACTTCTGCCACAACAGGAAGTGCTGGGGGGGAAGAGGAGCAGGGACACCCGAAGGGCTTCCGGGTGCGCAGCCGGCACTTCCGCCACACTGGGGCGTGTCTGCGGAGGAATGCCGGGAAGCAGCTAGAGCCCATCCGGGTTCCTATATAAGGGGCCGCCTCCCTTCATTCAGTAGCGGAAGTCGGGTGGAAGAAGGACGGAGCTGGAGAGAGGACTGGAGGCAGCCAGGAGAAAGGCAATTGGACTGTGAGGCCTGGACTTTGGGGGATCGATGCTGGAGGCTCTGGGAAGTGCACTGAACTTGAACTTGTAAATATTATAAATAAACGTGTGTTGGGTGCAAGAAAAGATGTCCGTCTGTCTGTGTCCGGGCCAACTTTCACACAACTAATTACAGAACCATGGCCAGATTGTAAAAGAAGTGTCAGGCAAGCCAGACACAGCCAGATTCCTGGAGACCTTTGCCAACTAGCCACCTCCCTACTGGCCATTCTATAGCTGAGTCAGCGGTAGGCCGGCCAATCAGATGAAAGGACCCTTCTACCCAATGATTCCAGTGCTACTTTATCTGAGATGACTTTTCCATAGGCAGGCAAACAACTTGGCAGTAGAGCAGTGGCACCAAGTTCCACATGAGGATACTCAGAAGAGAAACAGAATAGGCGAGGGTTAGTAATGGTTTATAAATATCATATTACTTATATTTTAATATTAATGACTAACAGCAGAGATGCAGTATGCACTTGGCCCCATTTTTAAATACTTGTTCTAATCAGGATTGTCAAAATTACTAATCCAGGTCACCAAACATACAAAAATAAGGCAGCAAGAATGCAGGCCATTAGAGTATCTATTAATCCTAAATGAGGGGCAGCTAGTTTTCATCCCAACAACATTAGTTTTATATAGAAAACTCTTGATCTGTAGCACTCTTGGATTAAGGATTATCATAAAATCAATAAAACAAACAAAGTAGGCATTACAAAACAATACAAACACATACATTCTTTATTACTTTTGTTTGACCCAAATATATATATTTACTGCATTTTGCAGTTTTGAAGTTGAACATGAAATAAGGTTCGGGTGTTGCACCCATTTTGCACATTTCTCTAAATATCCTGTCAGTTTCAAAACTCTGTCCTAAAAGACGCCTACCATTTCCAACCGAATATGCACATTGCAAACTTATGGGACATTTACAAGACAATGTACCTGTGACTGACACCATAATAATATTTCACAAATTTAAAAAAATGTACAAAATGACAACTAGTATAGTGGTAGTTCAGCCCCCGAACACAGACAGACACCAGATGTCCAAAAACACATACACTTATTATTCTTCTGTAATGTACAACACCACATAACGCTCAAACCAGCCAAATACTCAGTCTCTTCCTTCTTTCTCTCTCTTTCTTTCTTTCTTCTTCTCTTTCTGCCACCCGCACTCCTCCACATGCAAGCTCCGTCCTCTTCCACCCGACTCTGGCTCAACTAATGGAGTGAGGCGGCCTCTTTTATATTGCTCCAGATGTGCTCCAGGTGCTCCATAATGCTGTTCTGGCAGCACTTCCTGGTGTGGCTTAAGTGCTGCAATCCATGGCTCTGTAATTATCTGGGTGCATCCTGGTGGTGGCTATGGACCCCAAAAGGGTTGAGCTTCTATGCTCTGATCCCGTGGCCCTGATGCAGAGCCCTCTCATGGTAAGGGGCAGGTATTGTGCCTCTTCCGGTCCTTCAGAAACATGAGCACCTACGACGTGTGGCAGAAAAGTAATGAGACTGATTTTTTATTTACCAAAGTTTTTACTTTTTTTAAACATCAATGTTTTTCCCTTCAAAGTAGTTCCCTTGGGCAGCTACACACCGATGGAGACGTTGTTCCCACTGTTGGTAGCAGCGCTGGAAGTCTTCAACCGGTATGGTCTTCAGCATGTCCGTTACACTCTTTTGGAAGTTTTCTAAAGTCCCGAAATGACGTCCTTTGAGGACATTTTTCAGTTTAGGAAAAAGGAAAAAGTCACACGGACTGAGGTCAGTCAGGTGAATAAGGGGGCTGGGGAACCACAGGAATGCGTTTTTTCGATTGTCCTTCTGCTCAATTGTGAGGTTTTTCGGCACCATTTTGGCACAGACCTTTCGCATGTGCAAATCTTCAGTCAAAATTTGATGAACGGTAAATCTGTTCAAATTTAATTGTTCACTCCACACTCTTCTAAACGACGGTCTGATCTCACAAGAGTGCTCACACGTTCGATGTTTTCATTGGTTTTCGAAATTGAAGGCCTCCCTGAAAAATTTCAGCTCAAGATAAAGAATGTTCCCCATAGGCCTGTTTTAACTTTTCAAATGTCACACTTTCCGATTCTCCAAGCTTAACACAAAATTTAATGGCACAACGTTGCTCCAAATTCTGCTGTTCCATTTTGCGTGACACACAACCAAAAACACAACTTTGCTAATAGCAGTCACAAAAATCACGCAGTTAACGGAAGGAGTTGAAACTCACACTGAGCTATGGGAGGGTACTGATACACGTGCTCTATCAAGGACAACAGCGCAGCGTTGCCAGATCGCTTGCAGTGTTGCCAGTCTCATTACTTTTCTGCCACACCTCGTATATCAATTGCTGACATCTTTGAAATACATATGTCCTGTTTGATGCTTGGAAACTTGAAGGGTTGTGAAGTGGTGTGAACTGCAGTTCTAAGATATTTGACATTTCTAAAATAAAAAATTTCTTACAATTTTTAAAGACAGTATGTAAATTAGGCACATGATGTGGATGTGGTTCTTACAGTTCAAGATGTATTTTCTGGTAGGGCATACTGTTTAAACAGAATCTTAATGGTTTGCTTGCTTACAATGAGTTTACTCTTTTTTCACGGA
Source organism: Polypterus bichir lapradei (assembly GCA_026402145.1). Classification (NCBI taxonomy): domain Eukaryota; kingdom Metazoa; phylum Chordata; class Cladistia; order Polypteriformes; family Polypteridae; genus Polypterus; species Polypterus bichir. The sequence goes on from JANRMT010062843.1 coordinate 4,662,618, forward strand.
AATGATAGAGTGGAGTTTCAATTTCATCACTCCAAAGCTAGAAAATGCTTTTCAGTTATTGTATGTGATTTTAAAAATGCACTTATCAATATATTTTTATTTTATTTTGCAGGCAGGACTGGTTAATGACATTAATTCAGAAAAGCTCCTCCTAGCTCTTGAACCTGAAGCAGCATCCCTGTGGTGCAGGCAATTACCCAGCTCTGGATTGGTAGCTGAAAACAACAGCGGTGATACCCTTCAGAACACCCCAGGAATTCAGTATGTGGTTGTGGATTGTGGAGGTAAGCTTGAACAATATAAATGTCTGATACTACAATATGACTTGGCAACTGATTTAATGCAAAAACATATTGTACTTCCATGCCTTATGAGATTACAAATAAAACCTGATAGAGACTGGTTTTGGGTTTTGGCTGCTGACAACAAATTTTAGTTCCTATTTGGGCTTAGGTAAAAGATAGCACAGATCTCTGATTTAGACTTTTGGCTTAGTTTTCTTTACTATGTTTCATCTTCTGGGATCATACATTTCCACCTGCCTTCTGTTTTAAATCTAGGTAGAATAATTTGGAAGAGTTTTGCATCTTTCAAAAGAATATTAACATACAACTCATTTTGCTTAAGAAAATAAAGTTTCAGGATCAAGAGTGTAGGCAGGTGATTTTTGCAGCTGCTGAAAGATTGATCCTCTTTTCTGTAACACATTTTATTACTACAAATGTTTGTGATGTGCTATCTGTTGGAATGAAAAATGCAAAATGTTTTATTACTGCATGTATTACAAAATACATTCCAATAGATGGTGTATTGCAAATGTTAATGTTGAGGTGTACAGTATATTGATTTCTTAGGGTTGTATTGCTAGTACATTATATACAATGCTAATAATAAGAAAACTTACTAAGTCCCTGTTTTCCCTTGTCCTAATTAATGGCTGTACTGCCATAAATGCAAAAAATGCCAGATGATCCAGTACCTCGAGCTCAGGGTCGCTGAACTGGAGGAGGAGTTGGCTGACCTGCGTTGTAATAGAGAATTGGTGGGCTTGACCCAGGTGTCCTTTAGAGAGATAGTGTGCACCCCCAAGGTGGCACAGGAGGATATTCCAGATCAGACAGGTAGAAACAGGTGGGTCACGGTCACAAGGTGTAAGGTAAAGGGTACACACTATCTGGGGGCATCAACCCCAGAATTAGAAGTGTCAAACCGTTATCATGTCCTTGCGGAGCTGGACGGTGACTCTGATAATTCTGAAGTGGTATGCAGAGATGAGGAGCCCCAATGGGCCACCTCAAAACCAGTTCCCAAAAATAGAGAGTTAGTGATAGTTGGGGACTCCATCATTAGGGGGATTGAAGCGCAGGTGTGCTCCAGAGACAGTCTTGCATGGTGTGTTGACTTCCAGGAGCACAGGTGGGAGACCTCCCTGGAAGGATGGATAGGCTCTTGGCCAGAGCGGGGGTGGATCCATTTGTCATTGTCCATGATGGAACAAATGACATACATAAGGGTAGTCTGTCAGTTCTGAGATCAAAATTCAAAGAGTTAGGTGCCAAGCTGAGGAGGAGAACTGACAAGTTAGTCTTCTCCAAAGATCTGCCTGTGCCACATGCCAGTCCAGGTAAGACTGAGGAGATTAGAAGGCTTAATGCATGGCTCAAATCTTGGTGCAGGGTAGAAGGGTATAGGTTTATGGGGCATTGGGACTCCTTTTGGAACAGATAGGACCTGTTCCGCCAGGACGGGCTACATCTGAACTGGAGGGGCACCAATGCATTGGGGAGGTGTATGTGTAGGCTAGTCAAGGATTGTTTAAACTAGGGAATGGGGGGGCAGGGAGTTTAGGACAGACCAGGTTTAGATCTACAGTATACATGGAAGAACAAACAATGGTGTAGAAATAAAAATGCATAGTAATGTAAATTCTAAGCAAATATTTAAATGTAGAAGGAATAGCACATTAAAAATAGCTTGCCTTAATGCTAGAAGTAGATGGGGATGAGTGTAACATAGATGGATACACATTTTTTAGGAAGGACAAACAGAACAGAAAAGGAGGTGGGGTTGCTGTTTATGCCAAACAGGATTTAAATGTAAGTCCTCTTCAGTTGGATGATGAGCCCCATCTTAGTGAGGACATGTGGCTTTGCCTGGAAAATATTAGGGAAAGAGGTCTTATTTTAGGATTGTGTTTTAGACCACCCAATTCAGACAGTGGATGTCCTAAACTTATATTTTTCTGAGGTGTTTACAAGTGAGCAAGTGGATAACCTCCCAGAGGTAATTGCGACTACTAAGGAGGTACTGTTGGATTTGGAAATTGTAGAGAGAGAAGTGCTGCTCAGATTAAATAGGCTGAAATCAAACAAATCACCAGGCCCAGATAATATTTATCCTTGTGTTTTCTAAAGAGGCTAGTGAGTACTTATATAAACCCTTGACACATATTTTTAGGAAGTCACTGCGCACTGGAGAGATTCCGAAGGACTGGAAAATGGCAAATATCATCCCATTATATAAAAAAAGGGTGACAGGGCAGATCCAAGCAACTATAGGCCAGTAAGCTTAACTCTTTGAGGGCTGAATATTTTTTCAGTTTTCTGAAAACCACTGGTTTCAGACATAAATCAACATAAAACGCTTGTTGCAGCATGCTGTGGCTGCTGTTGGTGCCTGTTTCAGCATCTCTGGCTGTGCAGGGGTGCCTTGGCCAGCTGTAATGCACGGTGGGACGGGTACCTCTCCGTCTTCGCACAGTAGGTGGGGGACGGTGGCAGTCTCAGTGACACGCAATATGGTTTGTGCCTCTTGTCAAGCGCCTTGAGCAAGGGAAAGGCACTATATAAATAAAATGTATTATCGTAAGTGGTGGTCCTCTTAGGCGAATGCTGCTGTAGGCATATCAGTTACACGAACATGTTCAGCATCACGATCAGCAGTTGACCGATAGGCTGATGCTGGCACCTTACTTTCGTTTTTGATATCCGTCTCCAGATCACCTGTATCAGAGTCACATTCAGTGATAATACATAAACCGTCCATGGAGTATTTTACTTGCCACATTTGCTCTAGTCTCTCGCCAGATATCGATGCCATTTTAGAGGCAGTTTGCTCTTCATTACTCATGCGCGTGCAGGGAATCGAGGTCAAATCAACAAAGCTACGTAACTTTCCTTCAAGCAAAGAGTCTCGAACTAAACGCAGTTTACAGCCGATTACCATCCTCTTCCCCTGAATTTCAACAAAAGTCAACATCAGCCCTGAAAGAGTTAACATGCATCACAGAAAAATTAATGGAAGGAATTATTAAGGATAAGATTGAGCAAAACATGGCAAGGACAGGAGTTATTCTGAACAGTCAGCATAGGTTCAGAAGTGGGAGGTCGTGTTTTACTAAAATGCTGGAATTCTATGAGGAGGCAACAAAAGGAAATGACCAAAGTGGAGCATATGATATTATTAATCTGGACTTTCAGAAAGCATTTGATAAGGTGCCACATGAGATGTTGGGTGTCAAATTAAAAGAAGTGGGAGTTCAGTGTGATGTTTTTAGATGGGTGCAGAATTGGCTCAGACACAGGAATTAGAGGGTGATGGTGCGAGGAACCTCATCAGAACTGGCCGATGTTAAGAGTGGTTTTCCACAGGGGTCAGTGCTAGGGCCGCTGCTATTTTTAATACATATAAATGATTTAGATAAGAATATAAGTAACAAGCTGGTTAAGTTTGCAGATGCCACCAAGTTAGGTGGATTAGCAGATCATTTGGAATCTGTTATATCATTACAGAAGGACTTGGATAGCATACAGGCTTGGGCAGATTTGTGGCAGGTGAAACTTAATGTCAGTAAATGTAAAGTATTACACATAGGAAGTAAAAATGTTAGGTTTGACTACACAATGGGCAGTCAGAAAATCGAGAGTACACCTTATGAGAAGGATTTAGGAGTCATAGTGGAATCTAAGCTATTGACTTCCCAACAATGTTCAGAAGCCATTAAGAAGGCTAACAGAATGTTAGGGCATTTAGCACGATGTGTGGAGTACAAGTCCAAGGAGGTTATGCTCAACCTTTATAATGCACTGGTGAGGCTTCATCTTGAGTACTGTGTGCAGTTTGGTCTCCAGGCTACAAAAAGGACATAGCAGTGCTAGAAAAGGTCCAGAGAAGAGCGACTAGGTTGATTCCAGGGCTACAGGGATTGAATTACGAGGAAAGATTAAAAGAGCTGAGCCTATACAGTTTAAGCAAAAGAAGATTAAGAGGTGACATGATTGAAGTATTTAAAATTATGAAGGGAATTAGTACAGTGGATCGAGACTGTTATTTTAAAATGAGTTCATCAAGAACACAGGGATACAGTTGGAAACTTTTTAGGGGTAAATTTTACACAATCATTAGGAAGTTTTTCTTCACACAAAGAACGATAGACACTTGGGATAAGCTACCAGGTAGTGTGGTAGTCAGTAAGACTTTAGGGACTTTCAAAACTCGACTCAATGTTTTTTTTGGAAGAAATAAGTGGATAAGACTGGCGAGCTTTGTTGGGCTGAATGGCCTGTTCTCATCTAGAGTGTTCTAATGTTCTAATGTTCTAACTGATACTCCCTCACAATGCACTTAATATGACTCATTTGGGATTCCATGAGCAACTGCTCATTGGACACAAAGTCAAACCAACAGTGCTCCAGGAATCTCCTAGGACACGTAATACCGAAGGAGTCCAGTCCTCGTCTCAGTTCACTGGACAGAGTCCATGTCTCACAACCATATTGCAAGAGGATGCACCAGGGCTCTAAAGACTTGGACATCTGTCCTTTTGCACAGATATCGGGAGCATCACACATCCCTTTCCAGCAACCTCATGATCCCCCATGTTCTCCCAATCGGTCTACTGACTTAATAGAAAGAGTCACCAGATACATGTTGCCAAGATAAGTAAACCTCTCGACAAGGTCGTCACTCTCTCCACAGAAAGACACACTGCTGATGGCTATGCCTGAGAGGTCATTAAAGGCCTGGATCTTGGTTTTAATCCAGGATACACGCAAGCCCAGATATTCAGAATCCTCGATCAGTCTCTTGAGAGCCTCCATCAGAGCCTCCATTGACTAAGCAAAGATCATAGCATCGTCAGCAAAGTCAAGATCAGTGAATCTCTCTTCAACAACAGATCCCCCACAGCCGCTGGACCCCATGGCCTTGCCCAACATCCAGTCCATGCAAGCATTAAACGGAGTAGGAGCAAGAAGACACAACTGACAAATGCCAAAATCAACTTGGAAAAACGTAGAGGTTCTGCCTCCACTCTGTGCAGCACTCATAGTACCATAATATCCATCAATTTTTATAGGATCCTATCAAAGGGCAGCTCAGTTAACTGAGTTGAATGATTTACAAAAATCAACAAAGGCTGCAAAGAAATGCTGCTGATATTCGCGTTTGAGCACCATGAGAACCCTAAGGGACAGGATGCAATCGATAGTAGACTTCTTAGGCATAAAACCAGACCTCTCCAGTCACTGGTAGGTGAGCAAGTGGTCACGGATCCTATTGCAGATAACCTAACAAAGGACCTAACCTGGCCCAGAGAGCAATGTTATCCTCCTGTAGTTGCCGCAATCCAGGTGGTCACCCTTCCCTTTCCAGATAGAGACAACAAGTGCTGTTGTCCAGTCAGTTGGGATGATACTAGTTTCCAAAATGGAAACAAAGATTGCTTGCGATGCCAGGAGGACAGCCTTACCACCAGCTTGGAGAAGTTCACCCTGGATACCACAGATCCCTGCAACATTCTCTACTCTCAGCTGGTTCACCACCTGTGCAATCTCAGTGAGACTGGATGGCTCACAGCTAACTAGAGGATCATTGCAAGGTCCAAATCCCATTCTCTTAAAAATAGTTATTTGACTTTACAATTGCTCTGTTAGCAGCATGAAACCCACAAAAAAATGCATTTCTGTGGCTCATTTAAAGGTGATAAGTGTGCATGCAATGCTTGATTATTTTCATATCATTGAACAGGAGCACTAACTAATAAATGAACTATAAATGACGACACACTGCAACACACTGATTGCACCATGATAATGTCAGACAACGTACCTCACTCAGTTTTAGCAAAGGCGCCAACAACCTTTCTCTTTGTTGCACCAACTAAAATACCAACTTGCACCCCAGGGTGGGATGGGAACCTCTGCTCTAAAGCCTTGATGGATTGGCCTGGTTTACCACTTTATCCAGCCTCTTTCACATACAGATAATTCAACTTTACAATTTCACTCTTTTCTGCAGGTGGCACCATTGACATTACAGTTCACGAAGTGCTGGAAAACAACCATCTGAAGGAGATTCAGAAAGCTTCTGGTGGAGGTTGGGGAGGATCATCTGTAGACAGAAACTTTGTTGTCTTTCTGAGAGAGTTGTTTGGAGCTGATGTGTGGGACATCTTTGAAAAGCAGCACCCTTCTGAACTACAGAAGATGATGTATAATTTCTCTATTCAGAAATGTATGGAATCTAATGGGGAAAACAGGGAAAACAGTGAAATTTTCTTCTCGTGTGTTTTTAGTTTAGCAAAATTGGCAGAGCAGAAAAAGGAGATATCGTCATATTTCGAAGATATAGATGGGGTATCCTGGAGTGATGGAAATATTAAAATTGCCTATAAAAAGCTGAAGAGTTTTTTTAAAGACAGTCTAACAAACATTATTGATGCAATAGAAGACATTATAAAACAGCCAGAGGTCCACATAGATTATATTTTGCTGGTAGGAGGCTATGCAGCCAGCAGGATTTTACGAGATAAAGTGTATGAAATTTTTAGAACAAAATGCAAAGTCATGTGCCCCATTGACTCTCAGCTGGCCATTGCAAAGGGAGCAATTCTCTTTGGTGCAGATCCTAAAATAATTACATCTCGAGTGAGTGCTCTCACTTATGGCATGGGAGTGTCTGAAAAATTTGTTGCTTACAAACATAATTGGAAAAAGCGCAGAGTTTCCACAAGTGGATTTGTTTATTGCACCGATGTCTTCATGAAATTAGTTGAAAGGGGTCAGTGTGTTGAGCAAAACGAGGCAGCAGAGTATTGCTTTAATCCAGTAGATGGGGATCAAGTAGAAGTTTTATTTTCCTTCTTTTCTACAGAAAAGGAAAATGCCCAATATACAGATGATGAAGGAGTGAAAGAAGTGGGGTCCATTACTGTACCGATACCTGGTAACATTTCCGGTAAAGAACGCAGAATCAAATTGGAAATCAATTTTGGTTTAACAGAAATAAAGGCCACAGCAACTGACTTGAATACAGATGAGACACAGAAAATCACTCTAGATTTTATGACAGAGTAAAAAATGATTACATGTTCACTGCAAGAATAATGTGCAAAAAATATTACATGTTGCTGAAATATATTAATTCAAATTGTTTAAAAGGATTAATATATTTACAGTGGCAGAACCCATTAAAATAACCAACAATCCTTTTTTCGTAAAATTCTTTAAAATCTCACTTTTCTAATCATTACTTTAAGCACTTGTCAAGGCTGGTATTGCAATGCAAATTTTTAGATCAATTTTTTTAACAGTCTCATTCAAAGGAATACCCCACCCAAACATATTTTTAATTTGTTACTCAACCTCATGTATTTTGTAGTAATGGCTTAGAATTTTTGTTGTTTTAAAACCAGTTTATATACGGTTTCAAAAAACAGGAAGAAGGTAACAAAGTAAAACATTTTCATATATAAATCTGTACCCCTTACACCCCAAGTAATCTATTAACCAGTGCTGATCCCAACCATCCCCAGCACCCAAAAATCTATACAAAGGAGCCTGGAGGCCCCCGGAGGCTGAGCAAGAAAAAAATGAAAATTTACAAATTAAGTTGTATCATAGGCTTGCTGTAATCCATGACTTAATCAAGGGGATATTGTCTTTCCACCTGATGATAGTTTGAGCTGCTACGCCATGTTGCAGACAGAAAAAGGTTATTAAAAGAGAACCTCCAGACAGACAAAGCTATAAGAACTTTTGCTGCTATTGAAATTGATATTGAAATAATGCACTCTAGATGAACAGAGAGAAAGAGTAGAGAAACCTAAAAGGACTAGAGTAGTATGACAGCAAGGAATAGTGATATAAAATGGAGGACAGGGCAAAAATGATTGCAATAGTCGGACATTCCCAGAATGTGTGTAGAAAATTGCCCAGTGCATTAAGGGAACACTGGTGGCAGAGTGGTCAGCAGCTAAACCCATTAGGAAACATTTTCTAGGATAATGATGAACTCTATGAATAACTTTATATAGGATGTGTTGAAGGTTAGAATTTTGGAAGACATTTTTTGTTTTTAAAAAATTTGTTCCAACACAATTCAGGTGACAGGGAGAGTAATCTATTTCTGAATGACTGGTATAGGTGCAATTATGGAATCACAAAGGCAGGCATACAAAGAGGAAATGCATTTAGTGGAAAATAAAGACAAGAAAAAATAGTCAAATAATGGATGGTTGGGAACAAGGACAGAAAAACGTATTCCACATTTCCTGAGAATGGCTTTAGTCTTTAAAATAGAAAAAGAAAGAGGAACAAGGAATTTTATATTTACTGTATCTTTAAGAAACCTGAAATCATAAAGTAAAGTTTCTAACCTAATGTTTTCATATAGAACAGAGATATGTTTCTGATAGAATAGATGTCTTTGGTGTTCAAAACTGGACAATAGCAAACAATATCAAAACTGTTCACGAAAAAATTGCATTGTTCACATCGCATAATCCACCTGTCAGGTTATCCAATCATATGTTCACAAAAAATGAATTTTTATTCTTTCCAGAAAGCATTCTTGTGAACAAACACAGAATGCGAGCATTTTAATAAGAACATTAGAACAATCTAGACTAGGCAAGGCTATTCAGTCCAACAAAGCTCGCCAGTCTTATCCACTTAATTCCTATAAAAAAACATCAAGTCTAGTTTTAAAAGTCCCTAAAGTTGTACTGTCTACCATATTATTTGGTAGTTTATTCCATGTATCTGTGGTTCTCTATATTAAGAACAGCTTACTAATGTTTGTGCGAAATTTACCCTTAACAAGTTTCCAATGGTGTCCCTGTGTTTTTGATTAGCTAATTTTAAAATAACAGTCTCAATCCACTATACTAATTTCCTTCATAATTTTAACCACTTCAATCTTGTCTCCTCTTAATCTTCTTTTTGCTTAAACTGAAAAAGCTCTTTTAATCCTTCCTCATAATTCATCCCCTTTGGCGCTTGAATCATCCTAGTCGCTCTTATCTGGACTTTTTCTAGCGCTGCTATGTCCTTTTTGTAGCCTGGAGACCAATACTGTACACAGTACTCCAGATGAGACCTCATTATTATAAAGCTTCAGCATAACCTTCTTGGGCTTGTACATGGCATATCGTGCTATATAACATAACATTCAGTTAGTCTTCTAAATGGTTTATGAACACTGTCTGGAAGTTGATACCACTACAACTCCTAAATCCTTCTCATAAATTGTACTTTGATTTTCAGACCTCCCATTGTGTATTCAAACATATTTTTACTTCCAATGTTTAATACTTTACATTTACTGACATTCAATTTCATCTGCCACAAATCTGCCCAAGCCTGTATGCCATCTAAGTCCTCTGTAATAATTCAATGGATTCCAGGTTATCTGCCAATCCACCTATCTTGGTATCATCTTCAAACTTGACCAGCTTGTTACTTATATTCCTATCCATATTATTTATAGATATTAAAAATAGCAGTGGTCCAAGCACTGCCCTCTATGGAACACCACTCTTAACGTCAGCCAGTTCTGATAGGGTTCTTCCTTGCATCATAACTGTCTGCTTCCTGTGTCTGAGCCAATTTTGCACTCATCTACAAACATCACCCTGAACTCCCACTGCTTTTAGTTTGATGCCCAACCTCTCATGTGGCCCCTTATCAAATGCTTTCTGAAAGTACAGATAAATAATATCATATGTTCCACTTTGATTATATCCTGCTGTTACTTCCTCAAAGAATTCCAGTATGTTGGGAAAACATGACCTCATTCTTCTGAACGCATGCTGAATGTTCAGTAAACCTCCTCTTCTTGCCATGTGTTGCTCAATCTTATTTTTAATAATTCCTTCCATTAATTTTCCTGCAACGCATGTAAAGCTGTCCAATAACTGTCCAATAGTTGCTCGGATCTGCCCAGTCACCCCTTTTATATAAGGGGATGATATTAGCCATTTTCCAGTCTTTCAGAATTTCCTGTATGCAGTGACTATCTAATTATAGGCCTTCCTCCTGTTGTTACATTTATATTGATATCCACAACTGGAACATGTGCGGATTAAGATGTGCTCTCTGAAACCAAACACATGAATTGACATCCTGCTTGTTGAACCATCTCAGACATGTGCAAGTGCAAGGCATATTGTCTTCCTGATAATGTTTTCACTCTCATTTCTTTAACTGTTAATCTTTGCATTGTTGATAAGTGAAGTGCAGCCAATGAATAAGCTGTTACTAATCCAGTTTCAGGACCAATGAATGATCGGAGGCTGCCGTTCAGTTCAAATGTTAATTTGAGATTGAGCACATTCTGTTTTAATTCACAAGAGCATTCTCCCACAGTTACTTATTAAACAATATTTTAATAAAAGTAGATGTGTTTGGGAAATGTAAGCATGACATGTGGATTATTGCGACATGATTAACATGACAGTTTTTCATGGATGTTTTGTGATTGTTTGCTCTATTGATGCCTATTTGCTTTTTTATGTTTGTTTTGCATGAAATTAAGAAATTAAAAATTTTCTCACCCTTCTTTATAAACAATATGGGGTAAGTAACATATTAAAAACATTTAGTTTTGGGGTGGAATATTCCTTTAATGTTTTAAAAGGCTATCAGCAATTAGTGTGAAAAAAAAGATTTTCATTGAGCTATCATAGTTGGTTTAGTAAATTATTATGTACATTATTCATATACATGATGAATCTGAATAAAATTGACCCCCAGTGAAAACAGGCTTTGGACAAAGAAATACTGTACAGTGTTTTAAGTTTATTCTCTGTTCAATTGCATCTTCTGAAGAAGTCACTTAACCTTCCAGCACTCCAAGAATTGATTCAGTAACAATCACACATCGACAACAAACTGCCCTGCTCAGTAGCTCATAATTTTAAATTTAAGAACTCATCTGTGACATTTAATGGGAAAAGCAAAGTACACTAAGGTGCTGATTTGCAACTAGTATAGAGAAATTCATTCTATGAACAAACAGACTACCTGAAAATTCTGAGTATGTCTATGCTGTTCATTTTACATTTACAAATATTTTCTCTTTTTCATTTCAGTCCAGTTGCTCTGGTCTTTTCACACATCTCAGAAATGCTTACATTTGATTCATTGGTGAATAAATTGGTTTATGTCAATGGGTCTCATGCTATCAACTAGCATTCCACTCATAGATTTTGTATTAAATAGCTGTCCGGGTAGGTGGGTGACCTGTGGTTCTGTAATGAACAAATGTAGAAGTAAAGTGATGGGTGGTTTACTGTAGGACTGCAGAACCTGGCCAATCATAAAGAAGGATGGATGAAATTGCAGTTATATTTGTTTTGTTTATTTTTGCTAATAAACATTGTTAATGAATGGTTAATAAACTGAGATATTGCTTCTACTTATTTTAATATTTGAATTGTTTTTATAATTAAAGATTTTGGCATATTACATGTAGAGAACAAAAATGTTAGATTTTAATACATAATGTGAGGTTTGAAACTTGAAAGCAGACTTCATGCGAAGAGCCTAGGAGCCATAGTGAACTCATCACTATCTCTACATCCAGAAAGTGTGTAGAAGCAATCAAGATGGCTAATTGCTAATTAAATAATATAGCCTGATGTGAGAAGTTCATGTCAGGGGACATCATACTTGATATATAATGCAATAGTGAGGTCTCTTCTGGACTACTGTGTGCAGTCATGGTATTTCTATTAAAAAAAGAAAGCAGTGCTAGAGAAAGTACAGAAAAAAGCAACGGAAAGGACTGCAAGATATACTCTATAAACAAAGACAGAAGGAGCTGAATATTTTTAGTTTAAGCAAACAGAAATTAAGAGGTGAACCTATGGCTGAAGACCTTCCTGAGCCCGACCCCTTTGATCTCACTTCCTGTCTTCCCCTTTAAAAGCCTCCACCTTTTCCCTATTCCCTCAGTTCTGTTTTGGACTCGGTTTTGTGCACAGCAGTGCAATCATTTAAAACATTCATTTGCAGCCAGAAAACCAACTATACGGGTGGCTGTCCCAAACCTTGCTATGGCTCTGTGTGGAGTTTGTGAGAGTGGTGTAGTCAGCAGGATGGAACCGTCCCGGATGAGAAGGGGACAGGACCTGCAATGTACCCAGGTGGGAGCACTCCCCTGTGGCTTCACCCAGCCGGTCTGGGGTAAACACTTTAAGAACATGGCAGAGCTCATAGAGCTCATAGCAACACATAGGATGGCCTCACAATCTGAGGGAGCAGAACCATCCTTTAGTCGAACTCGTCCGGAGTACGTCCCAAAACCTAGCCCCCCTCCCGTACAACCCAGAGCTTGTGCCAAAGTCCCTGGAGTCGCGGGCGCGCAAACTACTTGGGAGCAAGGAGGAATGCAGGGCGAGGGGAGGAAGGGTTGGTGTGCTCTGAAAAACCTGTTGGTGGTCCCACACACAGGCATGGTGATCGTAAACGGGTATAAGACCACAGCTTTATTTGATTCCGGCAGCAACATTACCGTTGTTGCCTGCTGGTTTGTGCTTCCGCGACAGTGGTTGAAAATTAAGACCAGTATAACCTGTGTCCACGGAGAAATCCGCTGGTACAGGTCCGCCATCTGTGTCATCAGTTGCGGAGGATGTGTAAAAAAATTAACCGTGGCAGTCCTCCCAAATCCAACACACCCGGTGATACTGGGGCGGGACTGGTCTGAAATTAAAAGCGGCAAGAAACATACCACTCCTGGGTTTAACTTAGACCTAGTTATAGACATGGATGAGCCATCTCAAGCTGCTTCCACACCGTGTAATCAGCCGACAGATTCCCTTAAGTTTGCCAAAAATGCAGTGGTCCTGGTCAACTGCCAGCGCACTCACCAGTCAATGCCACAGGGTCCTCACTTTGTGTTGGAAAATGACCTTCTGTATTGTGTAGCAGAGCATGAGGGACAGGAGAGATGGCTACTGCTAATCCCGTGGACCTTCCGGTGGCAGGTCTGTGAGTAAGCACATGCCCACCTCCTAGGTGGCCATTTGGGCACCGAAAAAAACATGGAGCGGATCAAGTTCCGCTTTTATTGGTCGGGAATCAATGAGGAGGTTCGTCGCCTTTTGCACTTCCTTCCTGAAGTGTCAATTGCGACAGATTCCTAGGAAGGACCATGCTCCTCTCATTCCTATTCCCCTAATTGATGTTCCCTTTCACAGAATTGGGGTCGATTTAGTCGGACCCCTAGAACCCTCAGGCAGAGGACACAAGTACATTTTAGTCATCGTGGATTATGCTACCAATACCCCGAAGCTGTTCCATTGCGCTCAGCCACTTCTAAAGCCATCACAAGGGAATTAGTAGGGGTATTTGCGTGCGTTGGCATCCCTAATGAAGTCCTGACGGATCAAGGGATGCTTTTTACCTCAAAGTCGTTCAAGGAGACTGCCAAGTTACTTAAAATAAAGCATTTAAAGACCGCGGTATATCATCCTCAAACCGACGGTTTGGTAGAGGGGTTCAATCAGACTCTCAAACAAATGCTTTGTAATGTGGTCAACAAGGATGGAAGGAACTGGGATCAGCTCCTCCCCCTCATCCTTTTTGCCTATCAGGAAATCCCAAAAGCCTCCACAGAGTTCTCTCATTTTGAATTATTGTATGGGCGACAACCACAGGGCATATTAGATATCTTAAAAGAAGGATAGGAAGAAGAGGCTCTTTCCTCTACAAATATATTGGAAAATATTGTGCAATTACATGATAGATTTGGTAAAATTAGGCCCCTCCTTAAAAGTCACATGGAAGAGGCACAAGCAGCACAGGTCCGAGATTATGACCGTGGCACGTCTCTCTGGGAGTTCCGCCTGGGCAATCAGGTCATGGTCCTAGTACCTACCTCCCACTCTAAGTTGCTTTCCCATTGGCAAGGTCCCTACAAAGTTAAGGAGAGGAAAGGACTCATTGACTATTTGGTTAGTCAACCCAATCGTCGACCGAGGGAGCGGATTTATAATGTAAACCTGCTGAAACCGTGGAAGGACAGGGATCCCGATCCCTCCTCCGGTCAGCCCTGCTCACTCTTTGCTCACATGGCTAGCCTTAACATCGGTGTGGATTTAAGTCCCAGACAACAACGGGAGCTGTAAACTGTTATCCTGTCTGTCCTGGAGGTAGTGAGTGAAAATCCCGGAAGGACCTCTCTGATTGAGCACGACATTGTGACAGAGCCCGGGGTTATAGTCCTAGAACATCCGTATTGTCTTCCTGAGGCAAAAAGAGCTGAAGTGGAGCTTGAGATCAAGCACATGCTGGAACTAGGTGTAATTGTAGCGGCTTTAGAATGGCTGCTGGTGATTTGGAAGAAGACAGACACAGCAATACCCGAATTCTGCCGTTTATTCTACAAAAGCGTCATCCAGCTACAAGACAAGCAGTAAAGGGCACAGTCAGCGCATGTAACGTCAGGCGCTCTCTGTCTCCTGCAAAAGTGTCATGCAGCTTTTTTTTTTTTTTTTTTAATTAAACATGTATACACAAATACAATAAATACAAATTTAACAATTGAATATAAACAACAATAATGAAGGACAATAATTAACATTGCAACATACCTACAAGACAAGCAGTAAAGGGCACAGTCAGCACATGTAACGTCAGGCGCTCTCTGTCTCCTGTAGCAAGCCAAACAATATACCAATGAGGTTGAATCTCCGCTAAACCAAACACTTTTCAAACCCATTTCTGCCGACCAAAAGTGACAACAGAACCTTAAAGCACATCGACAACCAATGACGTGATGTTTCCATTCAGTTTCATACAGAAAACACTCATTTAAAACTTGTCAACTTATACAAGAGACGGAGAGCATTGAGAAGCGCCTTACCTGCAAAAGCGTCATGCAGCTTTTGCCAGGAGTCTGCTGTACGTCACATGCGCGTCCCGTAGGTGTTACATTAATTAAAGCCCCCCCCGCTACAAACAGACAAATAGGAACTATGTACAACAGATACAATGATTACATTCATATTAAACAAAATTTACAATATATATAAAACAGCAGAATTTCAGTACATAAAAAAAAAAGGTTTTGAGAATGTTCACAATAAAACAAACTAACTCAGCCACATAAAAGTCATAGTCCCTGGTCCAGTCCCATTGTATTAGTCGCTAAGTCTGAAGGGAGTTGGAGGTTGTGCAACGACTTATGTTGACTTAATCAAGTCTCCCAATTTGATGCTTATCCAATGCCACGAGTGGACAACCTCCTCAAGAGGCTTGAACAGGCTCAAGATTTGAGCACACTGGACATGACAAAGGGGTACTGGCAGGTTCCTTTAATGGATTCCGCGAAGGTTAAGACCACATTTAGCACCACTAGCGGACACTGGCAGTATCGTGTCCTTCCATTTGGGTTACATGGGGCTCTGGCAACCTTCCAGCATCTGGTGGACAAAGTGCTCAGGCCTCATAACTCATATAGTGTTGCCTACCTGGATGACGTGGTCATCTATTCCAGCACATGGATGGAACACCAACAGCAGGTATTGCGGACACTTGATGAGGCCGGGCTTTGGATTAATCCAAAGAAATGTTTCTTGGGATTGAGTGAAGCCAAATATTTAGGCTACCTGATGGGTCAGGGTATCGTGAAGCCACAGTGCTCCAAAGTAGATGCCATTTTGAAATGGCCCCGACTGCGAACCAAGCGGCAGGTCCAAGCCTTTCTCGGGTTAGCGGGTACTACCGTCAGTTTGTGCCCTGGTTCTCGGAGAGAGTGGCGCCCTTGACTGATTTGACAAAGAAGAGGGCCCCAAAAATTGTGGTATGGACTGAAAAGACAGGCGCTGCATTTAGTGACTTAAAGCAGGCCCTTATGTCCGCACCTATGTTGAAAGCACCAAACATTTCTTTACCTTTCATCCTCCAGACGGATGCTTCGGACACAGGCCTGGGGCCGTCCTCGGAGGTGTGACCACGGGGGGGCTGGGGTGGGCATTGCCCCCCCAGAGACAAGCCGTGCCCACCCTGCGGAATGCTCTGTCTGTTCAATGAAAACTCTGAAGAAGAATAACATTTGATTTTCAAAACTGAGTTACTTTCCAATTAGACAGGCACCATGCTGCTCACAGTTTACTTCGCCGCACATTTTGCAGCACGTTTTGAACCTTCTGACCACATTCTTTAATTAAAACAGCGTATATGTTCCATTCATCTTTTATTTTCTTGTTGGTAACAACAAAGGCTATGCATAGGTGGCTTATTAAAAAGCAGACATCTTCAATCTCTGTCCCTCCGCAAGCTGCTGGCTCCACGGTTGAGCCCAGCACCGCTGCTACCGGCAAAGAGCGCAGCACACCCACGTTGGGAACTGAAACTCCAAAAGATGTAGATAAGCCTGCACAATCCTCCAGCTCTGCACTCGTGTCGGGTACTCCAAACCTCTGCCTTCAACAAAATATACAGTCTGGTCTGCCTGACTTAAATATGGATAGCCCATCCCAGCCCATTTTAATTAATTATCCCAAGCACACATTTGGAAAGACACTGAGATGTTTTAGTGCAAGCTGGTATCAGTCTCGACCATGGCTTGAATATCCTGTTGTCCGTGATGCCAGCTTTTGCTTTGCCTGCCGCAAATTTAGTGTTTCCAATTCGGACCGCGAGGACATATTCATATTTCCTTGCAGTCAATGAACTGGCTCTGCATGGTCACAATCACGAAGGTGGGGAAGAGGGACTTTTCCTTAAGTTCTTTGATTACACAATCAAAAAGATGCCAAACTTGCAGAAATTGTAAAATACGAGGTGTGGCAGAAAAGTAATGAGACTGATTTTTTATTTACCAAAGTTTTTATTTTTTTCAAACATCAATGTTATCCCCTTCAAAGTAGTTCCCTTGGGCAGCTACACACCGATGGAGATGTTGTTCCCACTGTTGGTAGCAGCGCTGGAAGTCTTCAACCGGTATAGTCTTCAGCATGTCCGTTACACTCTTTTGGATGTTTTCTAAAGTCCTGAAATGACATCCTTTGAGGACATTTTTCACTTTAGGAAAAAGGAAAAAGTCACACGGACTGAGGTCAGGTGAATAAGGGGGCTGGGGAACCACAGGAATGCGCTTTTTCGATTGTCCTTCTGCTCAATTGTGAGGTTTTTCGGCACCATTTTGGCACAGACCTTTCGCATGTGCAAATGTTCAGTCAAAATTTGATGAACGGTAAATCTGTTCAAATTTAATTGTTCACTCAACATTCTTAATGTTAAACGACGGTCTGATCTCACAAGAGTGTTCACACGTTCGATGTTTTCATTGGTTTTCGAAGTTGAAGGCCTCCCTGAAAAACTTGAGCTCGGGATAAAGAATGTTCCCCATAGGCCTGTGTGGTCCCCGGCCGGGGCTGGAGCCCGGCCGGGACGCCCAGGAGGACGTGAGGAGGGCTTGTGCCTCCTCCAGACCGCGAGGGGGCGTCCGTCCTGGTTCTGTTGGGGACCACGGGTCGAGGGCATGGAAGCCCTACCCTGTAGGGGCCCGTGGTCACCGCCAGGCGGCGCCCCGATGCCGGTTTATCCCATCTGGTCCTCGGCCGGGGCTGGAGCCCGGTCGGGACGCCTTGGAGGACCGGAGGAGGCCGTGTGCCTCCTCCAGACCGAGTGGGGGCGTCCGTCCTGGTTATGCAGGGGGCCTCGGGTACAGGGCTTGGAAGCCCAGCCCTGCAGGGACCCGCGGCCACCGCCAGGCGGCGCCCCAGTGCCTATTTATCCCGGGAGCCCGGCACTTCCGCCACACCAGGAAGTGCCGGGGGGAAGACTACAGGGGCTGCACGGACGGCTTCCGGGTGCGCAGCCGGCACTTCTGCCACACAGGGGTGTGGCTAACAGTAATTGCCGGGAAGCAGCTGGAGCTCATCCGGGTCCCCATAAAAGGGGCCGCCTCTCTCCAGTCAGGAGGTGGAAGTCGGGAGGTAGCGGACTGAGCTGGAGAGAGAGAGAGAGAGAGAGAGAGAGAGAGAGAGAGAGAGAGGGAGAGGGAGAGGGAGAGGGAGGGAGAGGGAGAGGGAGGACGGGAGGCGGCCAGGAAGGCATAAAGACTGTGAGCCCTGGACTTTGGGGAAATCGGTGCTGGAGGCACTGGGGTTCGTGAGTGCACAGGACTGTCTATTGTATATATATTGTAAATAAACGGTGTGTGGGTGCAAAAATGTTGTCCGTCTGTCTGTGCCGGGGCCAGCGTTCACACCTGTTTTAACTTTTCAAACGTCACACTTGCCGTTTCTCCAAGCTTAACACAAAATTTAATGGCACAACGTTACTCCAAATTCCGCTGTTCCATTTTGCGTGACACACAACCAAAAACACAACTTCGCTAATAGCAGTCACAAAAATCACGTAGTTAACGGAAGGAGTTGAAACTCGCACTGAGCTATGGGAGGGTACTGATAACACGTGCTCTATCAAGGACAACAGCGCAGCGTTGCCAGATCGCTTGCAGTGTTGCCAGTCTCATTACTTTTCTGCCACACCTCGTACATCCCAGACAACGCAAAATACACAGCTAATGTAATTCAAAATGAAACAATTGAGACTCTTGCCAAAATGGTGGTAAAAGATATCAAGACCAAATATGAAAAAGCTGACTCTCGTGGACTTTGCATTAAAAGTGATGGTACTAGGGATCACTGTAACATTGAGAATTTGTCTTTAGTGATTAGATTTGTCCAGAACTCCATCCCTGAAGAACACCTGATTGGCTTAATTGAACTGAATCAGCTTGATGCTGAATATATTTGTAACCAAATTCTGTCACATTTCTCTGAGCTAGGTTACAGACCCAGACAATTTAGTGTGTCAGTGTTTTGATGGAGCTCCTGTCATGTCTAGTGCAAGGGGTGGTGTCCAGCCTTTGTTACAAAACAAAGTTGGTAAGTACATTCCATATGTACACTGCTACAACCATCAGCTCCATTTAGCAGTGATACATGCAATGGAATCAGAACTTCTGGCTAAGAAGTTCTTTGACTGGTCAAATTCATTGAACACATTTTGTCACAGACATTATGTTTCACACACATACAATACACCCACACTGAAAAGACTTCTAGAAATACATTGGACCAGTCATTATAATGTCACAAAGTCCATTGTCAACAATGAGGAAGCTATAAGGGGGCTTCTCTCAGAGGTAGCAGAGGCTGACACTGCCCCTTCTGACAGTTGCATAGAGGCATGTGGTCTTTTGACCCAATTAAAAAAGCAGAATTTCCTAAATTCAGGAAAATTCCTCCTTCATGTGCTTGGTGTGCTGAAACCAGCCAATGCAATTCTACAGGCACATGCAGTGGATTTGTGCACTGCTGGGGAGGTGGTGACAGCTTCACTGGCCACACTGAAGGAGATGAGATGCAGCTCATTCTGGGAGGAGCATTTCTCTCAGTGTGAAAGTAGGCCTACCAATTCACTCAAAAGGAAACAGAAAGTTAATTCACAGCTTGATGATAGTATTGTCGTGTCTAAGCTTGGGCATGGTGACTCTGATGAACCAGTTGCTCCTAATCAGACTTTTAAAAGGCCTATGTTCAGCATTGCATTCTTGATAGAGCTATTGTGGAAATGGAGACAAGATTCTGTCAGAGAAGTGTTGAATTATTGAGGGCCACATCGCTTCTCCTGCCAAAATCAGAATTATTTCTTGATCATTCTCTCCTGAAATCACATCAGGCACTTCCAGGCACAGAGCAAAACAGCATGAGCTTGCAAAATGAAACTGCTGTGGCAAAGGCAATGTTGATCAGTAAACTGCCAGCTGATGCTAATCTCTCTGAAGCATGCAAATGCATTCAGCAGTAAAAAGAGGCCTTCCCTATATTGCATTCGCTATATGTCACAGCACTCACCATTGGTGTGTCTAAAGCTGTTTGCGAAAGCTCTTTCTCTACTTTGAACCGCATTCTCACTCCACTCCGCCGAACAATGCTGCATTCAAGGAAGAGAAATTTAGTCATTATGGCACATGAGAAAAACATCACAGAAAATCTAGACATGAATGAATTTATTTCAGAATTTGCCAAGAGTAACCGCAGACTGGTCCTGTAGATAATATCCAGGTTAAACACGGGAAACTGATATTCTATAGCCTCCCTAATGACTACAATGAGCCGCGTTTCTGTTTACCTTGTAGATGTAGTTCTATATTTGTTCACAAAGAATAATAATACAAGTTCCATTGCCTCTGTTAATTTTATTGTACAATAGGTTATGATTTATGCCACAATTTTTGCTTTTATATGTTATATAAAACTATGTTATTATTATTTGACCCCCCCCATGGATGGATGGATATTTTTTGCCCCCCCAGACAAGCCAAATGCCCACCCACACATGATGTTCTAGTCACACCTCTGGCCGTGCTGAGCCAAAGTGTCGATGGTGTGGAACACCTCATCGTGTTCCTGAGCCAGAAACTGTTCGACTGGGAGACCAGGTATGCAGTGGTGGAAAGAGAGGCTTTGGCGATTAAATGGGCAATTACTCAGCTGAGGTACTGCCTGTTGGGCCAGAAGTTCACCCTTGTCACGGACCATGCACCTTTACAGTGGATGGCCCTGCACAAGGAGTCGAATCCGCGGGTCACCAGGTGGTTTTTTGACCTCCAGTCATACAAGTTTTCACTCATTCATCGTCGGGGCACTCTTCAACGCTGATGCTCTTTCTTGGGTTCACGACCTCTCGGTCAGGGATGCCCGACCGAACGGGTCTGGGCTGATGGGGTGGGGGTCCTTGTCAGTGTATTTTATGTTTTATTGTTGTTTTCAAATAACTATTCTTCATGTTTTATGTGTTATCTGTTATGCTCACAATTGTGTACTGTCCCTTTAACTTGACCTCAGTTCCTTGTGCTTGTGTGTGGAACACTAGGAGGCAGAACCACCTTGACATCACTCCTACTGAGTCCTCTCTCTCTGGATATATAAGGCCAAACCTATAAAAATTCAGATCAGTAAATCATTGCATTTGTTACAAGTGTTTAAAAATGAGATTCAATGTGGTTGACTTTAGTTTTAAGGTTGTTGATTTTGGTATAAGCAAAGTCAATTGCTGCCATTGTTTCTTGAATTTGTCTCCTATTCTTCCTATGTTTTTCACTCCTACTATGATAATGAAGGTTTTGTTAACTTTTTTTTCTTGGTCTATTTTCTTGATCTGTTATTAACAGTTACAAAAGCACTGCTAGCTGAGAAAAAAAGGTGTTTGTCCCTGTGCTCTTGGTTCATAGCCTCTCGATCAAGGTAGACTTACTAGGAGTGTTAGGGAGAGTGGGAAATTGCTTTATAGATGGCATAATTTATAGTGACTCACATTTGATTCAAGATAGTTGTGCTAATTGACAGAAAATGAGTTAGAGGACATCACTGGCTTTGATACGTCAAAGTCAAGAGCTTGTGTATTTACTTTTCTGGTGAGGTTGATGTTCCAATGAGATTTTTTTTTCTTTCATTTTGTCATTTTTCAAAGTATCCTATTACAACTTTTAGGAAATTTTTTTTAAAGACTAATGCTAAATTATTAATAGATAAATAATAACAATAATTTTACAAACTATAAGCTATTTAAAACTGACGAACCTGCATAACTCTATCAATCACATGCAGTTAAAGTTTCATCTTGAACAAACCTCTCTCAGGTGATATGATTAGGTATGTGTGGTGTCAGCTTTTTAAAATGTTGTGCTAGTGACATCAATAAGTTCAACATTCAGGAACAGCTACATGGTGACATTCATAAGGAAAATAAGACAGTGCTGGCATTAAAACCACAACTATTCCGCCTCATCAAGATCTATCCTACCTTTCACCAAACCAGAAACATAAACAAGAATGGAACTGTAGAACGAAAAGAAAGTCAGAAAACCAAAACAAAATGTTTAAATAAACACACATAAAGTCTTTTGTTTAACCAAAGACATCACATGATGCATGTTTCCAAGGAATTTTGAGAAGTTATCTAGGCACAACAACAGAGCCTGGAGAACTGCAGCTTTATTCGAAGGTTGGTTTATAAATTGTTTTATTCCTGAAGTGAAAGAATACTACAGTGAAAATAACATACCCTTTAAAATCCTCCTTATTTTAGATAATGCTCCAGGATATCCACAGCAAATAGGGAATGCAGATCCTGATGTCAGAGTTGTGTTTTAGCCCCCAACACAACTTCCCTTTCCAGCCAATGGATTAAAGTGCTGTGGCTACATTCAAGGCGTATTATTTGCACTTTTGTTCAGGCTGTGGAAGCTACTGAAGAAAAGGAACTTTTTTGGAAGGAATTCAACATTCTAAATGCAATTAAGAACATAGCTAGAGCATGGAAAGAAGTAACGAAGGAATGCATGAATGGGATATGGAAAAATCGTTTGAAAGTGTATGTGAACATATTTAAAGGCTTTCAGAAAGGTGATGCTGTCGAAGAAATCAATAAAAAGATTGTATCGCTAGGGAAAACACTGAAGTTGGAAGTAGAAGAAGAAGATATTCAAGAACTTCTAGATGTTAAGGAGGAAGACTTAACAACTGAAGATTTGATAATTGAACATGAGGAAGAAAGAAAGAAATTTGAAGTGGAAGAAGAAATTGAGGTAGATCCAGAAAAAAGTTCACAACAAAGACAATGGCAGAGGAAGGCATTTTCCTTCATTGAGCAAAGACTTAAACTTTTTGAAGAGATGGATATTAGCTATGGCAGATTTGCAAAAGTTGAGAGACCGATTCATGATACATTAGCTTGCTATAAACTTATATATGAAGAAAGGAACAGACAGTTCAAGCTACAATTGATATCATCTTAAAGAAAATGACAACCGATGCGTCTGAGCCCCAACCTTCAAAATCTCATGAAAGTTACAGAAAGACAGAACTGAAACGTGATGCAGCTTTGATTGAATAAAGAGCTGAAGAAGAGGGTTGGTCTCCTTTGTTAGGGAGATGGATATCTGAAGCGGAACTCCGTTAGCATCTGTGTTATTTTTTCTCTTATTTTTTATCATTCCAATGTATCCTGCATTTATTCAACCCGAGGGGATTCAATTACAACACATGCAAGGACATATAA
The DNA here is from genome assembly GCA_026402145.1 of Polypterus bichir lapradei. Taxonomy (NCBI): domain Eukaryota; kingdom Metazoa; phylum Chordata; class Cladistia; order Polypteriformes; family Polypteridae; genus Polypterus; species Polypterus bichir. Next base: position 4,685,984 of record JANRMT010062843.1, read on the forward strand.
ACATGAGCGACAGGAAAACGGCTCAGAAAGAAACCAAAATGACAGCTAAAGCTTCATCCAAGCCTAGACAGGCATTAAGTCCAAGCTCAAGGTATGGCCTTTCAGAGACTGGCCTGGAACAGATAGGCAAAAGCACAGATTTCCCAGGACCATCACTGCTACTCAAGAATTGATTATTTCTTTATAGATAGCAATTTCTTGTCTACAATTAAATCTTGTAAGTACAGTGCTTTTGTTATCTCCAACCACGCCCCTTTGATCATGAAGCTAAAATCATTATGCCCCACAAACTCATCTCACAGATGGCGTCTTAACCCACTGTTATTAGCAGACAAGAACTGTACAAAATTTATTTCCAAGCAAATTGATTTTTTTTAGAGACTAGTACATCCTCAGAGGTTGCTGCAGGAATCTTCTGGGAAACTCTGGAGGCTTTCTTAAGAGAACAGATTATTTCATATCTTTCCCACTGAAGTAAACTGGAAACCAAGAAGGTATCAGAGCTAATCAGTGAAATTACCAGAATGCCAGGTGCCCAAATGTGACATTTCATAGGAAAAGATAGGCTCTGCATTCAGAACGCAACCTCTTGACAACTAAAGAAACAGAACAACTCAATTTTAAATCAAGACATCATTACTATGAACATGGAGAGAAAGCTAATAAGATCTTAGCTCAACAAATCCACAAGCAGGAAGTTCACAATGCAATCCCAGAAATCACCAACACAAACGGAGACAAAATCATTGACCATCAAAATATAATGCACACATTTAGAGACTACTATAATTCCTTATATTCTATTGAGTTTAAAGAAGACAAGACACAATCTAATGCATTTCTGAAAGCATTGCAGATACCACAACTATTCTCAGTGCAGAGGAATTGGATAATCCTCTGTCACTATCAGAATTATTAGCTGCTATAAACTCACTTCAGAGTGGGAAAGCAGCAGGCCCAGATGGCTACCCAGTTGAATTTTATAAAACATTCTCAATTAAGCTCGCTCCCCTTTTATTAGCAACATTTACAGAAGCTAGAGACATTAAAATTCTACCTCAAAGTTTTCGCCAAGCATTAATTGCTGTCTTTCCTAAAGTTAAGTAGGCTATGAGTATAGTACCTTAGGCTAGGTTATGCGATCTACTATCGATTCGACTTGCGATCTGAGTTTCCGAATGTAACCCCATCATAAGTAGAGGACAAATATGAAACAATTAAAGTAGAAAAGGAAATCCTTAGAGAAGGTGGGTATTCCCTCAAAAATGGCAACCAAATCAAGTTCATGGCAGATGGTCAACTTTACAAATATATCTGGGGATCCAACAGCACAATTCGTACAACACAAACAAATTTCTCAATGATTGCCGTGCCACTAGTTTGTTAGAAATTGCCATTGTGGGTGCATAAGTGGATTGCGGTAGGTTACCTAAGCAATCTGTAGCACTGTGAGATATATTTGCCCATTTCTAAGTGGGCTTGTTTCACCAGGGTGGACCCCTCATCATGCTTGTTTTACCATGAAGGCAGTTTGCAATTGCTGCTAGCATGTTGTCAGTGAACTTCAAAAGGCAAAACTGGGTCCATCATGTTTGAGAAATACTGTTGTAGGGAAGGAGGTGTGGCCTGAATGCATTATCCATGTGGAGTGGCCCTAATCAAAACAAACCTTAATGGGTTCTCCAACATAAGAGACCCTGTGAAATAATAATGATAATAACAAAAGATTTATTACTATGGCTGGTTTTGGCAATTTCTAGAACATTACTGCCCTATTGTTTTCCTATGGCCCTCAGATGTAAGTACAAATTGTTTTAACTTGGTTGGCCATATATCGGCGTGACTGTGCACTGTTACACAAAAATATATGTCATGGCATTCACAAATACTCAAAAAACACCTACATGCATACCTCACAATTAAAGTCAGCAATACATACACCATACCAATACTAATGTACTCCACAGAGGTATACATTGGTTACAAACAGACCTAAAATATCCATCCATCCATTTTCCAACACGCTGAATCCAAACATAGGGTCACGGGGGTCTGCTGGAGCCAATCCCAGCCAACACAGGGCACGAACCAATCTCGGGCGACAACCCATCACAGGGCACACACAACCATGGACAATTTAGGATCACCAATGCACCTAACCTGCATGTCTTTGGACTGTGGGAGGAAACCAGAGCACCCGGAGGAAACCCATGCAGACACAGGGAGAACATGCAAACTCCACGCAGGGAGGACCGGGGAAGTGAACAAGGGTCCCCTTACTGCGAGGCAGCAACGCTACCACTGCGCCACTGTGTCACCCTGACCTACAATATCTTCAAAGGAAAACACAAACACTATTTACAAAACACAGACAACACCACCCCGAAACAGCCATAGAACTACTCACTCTTCCACATGCTGTGGGAGGAAGGGATCTCAAAGATAAAATTAATTTACAAATACACAGATTGACAATTTAAGAAAGTTATTCCACATTAAACACCATATGGCAATCCTACAAAAAGGAATAGTTCACATAGACACAAATTACACACCACTTAAGCTCTACAGTATACTACTGACAAAATCACAGGGGATGTAACAACCACAAAACTTAAAATACAAGCATGGACCAAGAACATATTACATGGCAGACATCCTCAAGAACTTGATTGGCCTTTTGTGGATAAGATTATGTCAAACTGCTGGATAAGCCAACAGAAAGTAGGAGGCATATACAAACCATATTATACGTACACCAGCCATAAACTATAATAGGACAGAACCATACTGACAGACAAAACTATTAATTACTGTATAACAGAGTAGACATAACAATGGTAGACATAAAAATAAAACTACTTATGTTACTGATATTCCCATACCAGACACACAAAACATACAAAATACACACAAATAAAATGCAGATGTACACAGTGCTGACAGAAGAAATACGATGCTTGAGGAGAATGGACAAGGTGTCATTGTGCCCATTGTTGTATCAACCACTGGTGTCATCACAAATACACTACATGAAAACCTACAGACATCACAAATAAACCTTTACACATACATAAAGCTACAGAAAGCATCCATTTTAAATACATGTCATAATCCCCTTAAACAATCATAAATATACACATCACATACAGCTGTTGTATGTGATGGCCTAGGTCTGATATACAGTAGGTGAGAGCAACAGGACAATCCCAGAAAATGCTTTGAATAATAACACAAAGAAAGCATTGCTCTGTGGGCAGTTTTCACATTCATGTACTGCTGAGTCAGAAAATTTCAACCCACTGCAGGTGTCCAGTCAGAGACAAGGACAAATGAGAAATCTTTCAGATTAACACATTTCTTAACTTGTATTTACAACCCTTTAATTTTAACACTCATTTGGATAGAGCAGAGGTGTGACCAGAACATCATGTGTGGGTGGGCAGTTTATAATTATGCGATGTTATTTGATGTGAAAATCTGAACTCGAGCTCATTAGTCATATCTCCTCACATGCACGTGCTGAGGCTAGAATGGACATGATGGTCGCTAAAGCAAAAATAATTATGGCCATGCATCGAGCTTGATAGATGGGGCAGTTTCTATGATTATACTTAAAAACTTTTAAGAGTGTTGATGTGTTTATATATTCGCTTCAAATTGTAAAGATGTATTAAATTAGCATTTAATCATTTCACGCAATATATGCATTTTTTTCGTTCATCCTCTATGTTAGAGGGCGCCCTCTTAAACAAAACAAGTCACAAACACCATAGAAGCAACATGATGACGTTCCAGGAATTGATATGGACATAACCATGCTTTTGACTAGTTGAAGAATACAAACATCTTTGCAATAATTAAGGTATTATCAGTCTCCACAAAGAGTAAGATATATCTATAGCAATTTAGATTTTCTCTTTGATTAATCTATGTAAAATTCGACCTGAGTGAAGTTATTTGAACACATTTGAGATTTACTATAATGCAAATTTATTTAAAATTAGTCTTTAACGATATTTAAAAATGTTAAGACTTGTTTAGCAGTATTGGATTTCTAGGCTTAAACCATTCCAATTTCATGATTTTGGTGATTAAAAATATGTAATAAAAATATTCCACAAACCTTACATTAAATGTAAACCCTTATAACTACTTTTCCTTATGAATAATAATTTTAACAGCAACTTCTGAGATGACAATGAAGCTTGTGGTGCAAGTAACTACCTAAACTAAATTATGTCAGTGTCTATGCTTAAAAATTTAAAATATTATACAACTGATTTTATTTGATGCAGTTTTGTCAAGTGATTTTTTACAAATCTGATTCAGTTTTTTATAATATTTTTGTTTACAGATCATTGTGAGAGTTATTGATGCACCATCTTTAAAAGCATTTAAGTTTTCAATGGAAGTGGTATTTTTCTAGAATGTTATAGCTACATTTTCAGTTTAAGCATGCTGCATTTAAGAATGTGAAAAGATAGCTTGAGATCATGCTATGGCATGAAAAGAAAAAGTGTCAAAAACCTTTGCTCTCCGAAGACATGAGGTGGTTGAATTGTGCCCGACTGTTGCAGAATTTAAAGATCGCTGTCCTGCTCTGTTTGAAATTCTCCAGGTAGGGATTTTACATTTTGTCATTAAATACCATCACAGATAATAATGTGGTTGTCAACTGAACATAATTATAATCAGTGTTTGTGTGTTTCATTTTTTAGATTAATGATGAGTTTAGGAGAATTACTCCTCTGCACCTTGAGCCAACATTTATTAAGATGTTGGATTACTACACTCCTAAACTTTTCTCAATATTTTCCTGCAAAGGAGTAGCACTCGGACAGATTTTGAAGAAGAAAATGGGTGCCATACAGCAGGTATTTTAATTGGTATTTTTTATTATTATTTGATTGATATTTGCTTCATTATTATTCGGTACTATTACTAATTTCTACACTTTTGGTGCCTTAGACCTCACATCAAAACATAGAACAGACAAGAGATGTTGTCCTCCGTTGCTTGGTCAATTACTTGGGTGAAAAGGAGGAAGACCTCATCCAGGAGTACAATGTAAGTGTCTAAAACTATTTCAGATATTTATTGTTTTCAGAAAACTGCATTTAGCATTTGTTTTCCTTTACAAAAACAGAAATACATCTTAAACATAAGTACGTTCCTCATGTAAAAAAATTCTTGCACTAGTGTCAGCAATATAAATGAAATAAATTAAACAATGTCAACATTTCTGAAAACATCCTGTCCGCCATTAGCCATAGTATACCTGAGTTTGTTGTAGTGTCAGTCTCCATAGTTCACTGAAACAAGTTTTGGGGAGTTAGTGTTTTACAATGTTACAAAGATATGAACCTATAAATGGTTTACTGTACTTCCTTGAGGTATCTGCATTTTAAGTTCTTATGAGGAAAAACTTGTTTGAACATATTACACAAATTAACTACATAAATAACAGATCTTCATAATAAAATATGTTATGTTTGTTTTACAGTGTGACAATGAGGATGTGCAGCAAAGTCTACTGCAGCATGTAATGAAAATTGCTGTCTGCAAGAAGGATGACCAGGAGGACTTTAGCATTGTCTTGGAGGGTGTGCAAGTCATGACTGGCTTGGGAAATCTGACTAGAGCCTGTGCAATTCTTCGTGGATTCACATATGCACTAAACCTCACCTATCCCAAACAACTGAGGAACATGTTTGAGGCCTTTCAGAAGCTCTTCTTGGAACTGGATGTTTGCAGGTTTTCCCCTAAATTACAATCTCTCAAAAACAAACTTGTGTGTTAGATTGTGAGAGACACATTCCATTGTTACCAAGTTTTGGTGAAAATGCCCAGGTTGAGGTTTGAGATTGTTCTGCAGCTTGTTCTACAACAGGTTACCTGGTTTGATGCTAAACAGCTGATTTCAATAACATAAATTGTCAGTTACAAACTGTTTTACAAATTGTTTTTGTTTTTTTCTTAAAACTGCTGTAAATGTTATATACACTATTTTACAAAGTGTTTAATATTTTGATACCAGTGTAACATGGAATAAAAGCATGTTTAACACCAAAATGCATTATGCATTCATTTCATTATAATATGTTTTTTATATTATTAAGTAATTTTCCTTAATACATATGAGTACATTTTGTTTTATCTGCTTAAACTAAAAACTTTTATTCCACTAATAATGTTAAAATCATCATGTCTCTGGCTAAATAATTTAGGATGTTTTACATGATTTATTCAAGTTGATTCTGCTAGGGAAAAAAATCAAGTCGTAAATACTACTTAAAAATAATTTGTGTCTGGCAAAATAATTTAATATTTTTTACATGATTTATTCAAGTAAATTCTTCTAAAAAAATCAAGCCTTAAAAACTGCTTAAAAATAATATGTGCAATATTGTTACCATATTTTTTTTAAGTAGATAGCACATAAGATTTTTTACAGTGTATGAAGGAGGAATTTCCCTGAATTGAAGAAATTCTGCTTTTTTAATTGGGTCAAAAGACCACTTGCCTCTATGCAACTGTCAGAAGGGGCAGTGTCAGCCTCTGCTACCTCTGAAAGAAGCCCCCTTATAGCTTCCTCATTGTTGACAATGGACTTTGTGACATCATAATGACTGGTCCATTTTGTATTTCTAGAAGTCTTTTCAGTGTGGGTGTATTGTATGTGTGTGAAACATAATGTCTGTGACAAAATGTGTTCAATGAATTTGAGCAGTCAAAGAACTTCTTAGCCAGAGGTTCTGATTCCATTGCATGTATCACTGCTAAATGGAGCTGGTGGTTGTAGCAGTGTACATATGGAATGTACTTACCAACTTTGTTTTGTAACAAAGGCTGGACACCACCCCTTGCACTAGACATGACAGAAGCTCCATCAAATACTGACACACTAAATTGTCTGGGCCAGTGGTTCTCAACCTGTGGGGCGGTCCCCCCAGGAGAGTGCGAAGTAACAAAAAGGGGGGCGCGAAGATGTGAAAAAAAGAAAACAAGAATCAAAAATATGAAAAAAAAATCTGTTGAAACCAAAACAAATTAACTTAAACTACATTCTGATACTAGAACAATAAATATAGAGTTAGATAAAAGTTAAGTAGGTATAATAAAATATGCATCTACATTTCAAAAAAATGTTGGGGGGGGGGCGATTAAAACTGTTATGAAAACTCGGGTCGCAAATACTTAAAGGTTAAGAAACGCTGGTCTGGGCTGTAACCTAGCTCAGAGAGATGTGACAGAATTTGGTTACAAATATATTCAGCATGATGCTGATTCAGTTCAATTAAGCCAATCAGGTGTTCTTCAGGGATGGAGTTCTGGACAAATCTAATCACTAAAGACAAATTCTCAATGTTACAGTGATCCCTGGTACCATCACTTTTAATGCAAAGTCCAGGAGAGTCAGCTTTTTCATATTTGGTCCTGATATCTTTTACCACCATTTTGGCAAGAGTCTCAATTGTTTTATTTTGAATTACATTAGCTGTGTATTTTGCGTTATCTGGGATGTATTTTACAATTTCTGCAAGTTTGGCATCTTTTTTGATTGTGTAATCAAAGAACTTAAGGAAAAGTCCCTCTTCCCCATCTTCGTGACTGTGACCACGCAGAGCCAGTTCATTGACTGCAAGGAAATGAATGGCCTCCCCAATGCTTTTCACATAATATCTATTCTTTTCTATCTGGGTTGGACCCAGTAGTTGAACTATGCTTTCACCCGTTGCTGCCCGGCGCCGATACTCTTGCTATGCAGACATGGCTCTGACGTGCGGGATACAATACGTGTGTTTGTGGAAGCCGCCACCATCTTTTTCTAGAGCTTTTTTCCAATTAGTGTAGCCGTGTTTGGTGAATACGAATTGGAAACACTAAATTTCCGGCAGGCAAAGCAAAAGCTGGCATCACGGACAACAGGATATTCAAGCCATGGTCGAGACTGATACCAGCTTGCACTAAAACATCTCAGTGTCTTTCCGAATGCGCGCTTGGGATAATTAATTAAAATGGGCTGAGATGGGCTATCCGTATTTAAGTCAGGAAGACCAAACTGTATATTTTGTTGAAGGCAGAGGTTTGGAGTACCCGACACGGGCGCAGAGCTGGAGGATTGTGTAGGCTTATCTACATCTTTTGGAGTTTCAGTTCCCGACGTGGGTGCGCTGCGCTCTGTGTCAGTAGCAGCGGTGCTGGGCTCAACCGTGGAGCCAGCAGCTTGCGGAGGGACAGAGATTGAAGATGTCTGCTTTTTAATAAGCCACCTATGCATAACCTTTGGTGTTACCAACAGGAAAATAAAAGATGAATGGAACATATACGCTGTTTTACTTGAAGAATGTGGTCAACAGGTTCAAAACGTGCTGCAAAATGTGCGGCGAAGTAAACTGTAAGCAGCACGATGCCTGTCTAATTGGAAAGCAACTCAGTTTTGGAAATCAAATGTTATTCATCTTCAGAGTTTTCATTGAACAGACAGAGCATTTCGAAGGGTGGACACGGCTTGTCTCTGGGGGGGCAGTGCCCACCCCAGCCCCCCCGTGCTAACACCTCCGGGATAGAGCAATAAAAAATACCTTTTTTTTCTTTTATAATGTATGTAAACATACAGTAAATGTATGGTTTCTAAAAGACATATGGCAACAACAGGTTAATAATATGCCTTATTGAAAATGCTTGGAACAAATGTCATTTGTTTTTTTAGAATTTTAATGTTAAACTTAACCATAACAACTTGCTTTTCACATTAACATAATCAAATATAATAAAACAGATTGAGCTCAAATGAAGTATTAATATTAACAAAGATCATATATAGCATACATAGAAAAAACATTTACTTGCTGGTATTAAACATAGACAGTAGCCAATGTGCCGCTATCACAGCATCAACACACAAGTAGCCGCTAAAAAAGATCTTCACTACAACATGAACATCATAATGAAACACTACTGGGGCTCCTTTATACCAACAGAAATATGCCTGCATAAGCCTTACTGTGACTGGGACTGCCAAGTCAGCAGTTTTCTTTCTTTTTAAATTTTCTTCCCTTTTAATCACTCTGGTATGTGTTCAAAACATAATGTGTGTGTATTTTGGGACTATGTGGGTTAGAAAATGACTGACTGAATACTTATGTATTTATTTTATTTAAAGAACTTGCAAAAAGTAAAGTTTTCCCCTTGGGACATATAAAGATGAAGAGAAATCTCTTATTTTATATTCATGCACTCTTTGAAAGACACACACATTATACACATCAGCTTCCTATCCTTGTTGCCTTATAGTATGGAACAATAACAATATTACAGCAGTGATTTCCAGAAGAGGCAGATACTATTGTGCTTTTCAGAATGAGTGAGAGGGCCAGCCTTTTAGCAAAAAAATAAGTTAGAAGCTGATCACAAAATGTAGAATTTGATTCCCCTATGTGGAAAATAATCTTATTTCAATCAAAACTACTTGCTGTGCAGGGCAAAGAAAATTAATTGGTTTACAGATGGACATTAGTTTTGAATGGAACAGTGTCAACTAACTAGGACACAGCTTGTACATTCTATATTTCCAATAAATAAATACAAATACACTCGGGGCCTATGCATTAAAACATCACAATATCATAAAAGACCCAAGGCCTTATTTACAGTCTCAAAATGTGCATATGAAACTGCCCACACAAACGTCAGGATTTATATAAGAAAATATGGAGACTCACACGAATATTGACATCAACTGGGAAATGATGATATTCTTGATCAAGTAGGGAAATGCTGCCAAACCAGTGTAAAAAGGAAGAGACTCGACACACGTAAAAAGGTTTGGGGCAGCCTCCCGTATATTATTCCTAGCTGTAAAGGTTTGGTTTTCAATTCAATAGAGTAGTTGATTGCGGAGAGTCCAAAACAGAACTGGTGAAGGTTGGAAAAGATGACGGTTTTAAATGGTCAGACAGGAAGTGATGTATGTTAACTGGAAGTGATGTAGGGTTGGCTGGAAGTGGTATTTCTCTGTCATTAGCCTGGGATCCGGGACCGGAAGTGACAATCTTCTAGGCGCCGGAACTGGAAGTGACGCTCTTCTAGGCACCGGAACTGGAAGTGACGTTCTTCTAGGCGCCAGAACCAGAAGTGATGTTCTTGATTCAGATAGGTCTTCCTGCGGCTGGTCTGTAGAGATAGCAGGAGAAAGTTTAATGCACCCCGCCCTCCCCTGACCTGGCGTGGAATTACCTTTACTTGGTCCCCCTATTCACATGTGTGTGACACCAGCTAAATGAAGACTCACAGTCATAATAATTCATACCACTGAGCTGTTATTATGTGTGGATGTGAGAAACATATTTCACTCCAGAAATGATGAATATGATATACAACCCCAATTCCAATGAAGTTGGGACGTTGTGTAAAACGTAAATAAAAACAGAATACAATGATTTGCAAATCCTTTTCAACCTATATTCAATTGAATACACTACAAAGACAAGATATCGAATGTTAAAACTGATAAACTTTATCGTTGTTTTGCAAATCTTCACTCATTTTGAATTTGATGCCTGCAACACGTTCCAAAAAAGCTGGGACAGGGTTAGCAAAAGACTGGGAAAGTTGAGGAATGTTCAAAAAACACCTGTTTTGAACATTCCACAGGTGAACAGGTTAATTGGAAACAGGTGTTTGTCATGATTGGGTATAAAAGGAGCATCCCCAAAAGGCTCAATCATTCACAAGCAAGGATGGGGTGAGGTTCACCACTTTGTGAACAACTGCGTGGGCAAATAGTCCAGCAGTTTAAGAAGAACGTTTCTCAATGCACAATTGCAAGGAATCTAGGGATTTCATCATCTACTGTCCATAATATCATCAAAAGATTCAGAGAATCTGCAGAAATCTCTACACCTAAGCGGCAAAGCCGAATACCAACACTGGATGCCCGTGACCTTCAATCCCTCAGGCGGCACTGCATTAAAAGCCGACATCATTCTGTAAAGGATATTACCACGTGGGCTCAGGAATACTTCAGAAAACCATTGTCAGTTAACACAGTTCGTCGCTAGATCTACAAGTGCAAGTTAAAACTCTACCATGCAAAGTGAAAACCATATATCAACAACACCCAGAAACGCCGCTGGCTTCTCTGGGCCTGAGCTCATCTGAGATGGACTGACGCAAAGTGGAAAAGTGTGCTGTGGTCTGATGAGTCCTCATTTCAGATTGTTTTTGGAAATCATGGATGTCGTGTCCTCTGGACCAAAGAGGAAAAGGACCATTTGGATTGTTATCAGCGCAAAGTTCAAAAGCCAGCATCTGTGATGGTATGGGGGTGTGTTAGTGCCCATGGCATGGGTAACTTGCACATCTGTGAAGGCACCATTAATGCTGAAAGGTATATACAGGTTTTGGAGCAACATATGCTGCCATCCAAGCGACGTCTTTTTCAGGGACGTCCCTGCTTGTTTCAGCAGGACAATGCGAAGCCACATTCTGCATGTGTTACAACAGCGTGGCTTCGTAGTAAAAGAGTGCAAGTACTAGAATGGCCTGCCTGAAGTGCAGACCTGTCTCCCATTGAAAATGTGTGGAGCATTATGAAGCGCAAAATACGACAACGGAGACCCCGGACTGTTGAGCAACTGAAGTTGTACATCAAGCAAGAATGGGAAAGAATTCCACCTACACAGCTTCAACAATTGGTGTCCTCAGTTCCCAAACGCTTATTGAGTGTTGTTAAAAGGAAAGGTGATATAACACAGTGGTAAACATGCCCCTGTCCCAGCTTTTTTGGAACATGTTTCAGGCATCAAATTCAAAATGAGTGAAGATTTGCAAAAATACAATAAAGTTTATCAGTTTGAACATTCGATATCTTGTCTTTGTAGTGTATTCAATTGAATATAGGTTGAAAAGGATTTGCAAATCATTGTATTCTGTTTTTATTTACGTTTTACACAATGTCCCAACTTCATTGGAATTGGGGTTGTACAAAACTGTATTTTAGTTCCCTTTTAGGAGGGCCAATGCTACATATTTTCACAGAAGAGCTTATTTTCATTTTTCATTAGTTTATCTTGGCTACCTGTTGTCAATTCTCAGGGAACTAGTTGACAAGTCAACAGGATCTCAGCCAAGGCTCACTCAATCATGAATGCTGTGCTGGAAGGCAGAGGCACTACATCGAATTTTTGTATGATGTAGGTGAACATACATAAAATATAACATGTTTTCACCAACATAAAAATACAATTTGTAGAAGTGTCTATTTTTTATAAATGTAATCAGATTACTTTATTGCTCTCATATTGTGAGAAGGAAGCTGCTTTTGTTAACCGTAAGCAGTGACATTCCATTAATCTACAAGTCATCCAAAATGTGACTGGCAAACATCATGTCTCACTGGCCTGGATCAACCCATGATTAATTTATTTTGAGGCAAAATATCGTTGACAGACATAATGGTGCTGTGTGTGGTGGATGGCTTGTTGGTTTCCAATGGTCTATGCTATCCATTGTAATATCAATCATTACATGTGCCACCTTGAAATTCACTTGGAGGGACACAAATACAACAGATTGCTTGGAAAAACAATAACAATGATATTTGAATACAGTTAATATTCAGAATGCTCAAAATTTTGACTAATTGTTGTATTCAGTATACTTGAATCATAAAATATAATTTAAGCACTTTTTGTTGTCTTATCTGATTAATTTAAATGTCCAGTTATTATTAAATAACATAATTATTGTCATGATAGTTAACAGCTGCCATTATAACTGTCAATGGCACGTTTTTGGCATAGCTTAAAAAAAAACCATCCAGTCTCATAAGTATTAATACCTTTGAACCAATATCAGTTTTCACATGTTAATGATATTATGTAAATATACAAGACAGCTATAAAATGGTAACCACAACTCAGGACTTGCAATAAAATATTATTACATATGTCCACATAATAAACAACTAGTCTTTAACAAATATTTTGGCATGAATACATTTATTCAAATTAAAATATAAGTATATTGCTGTTTTTGCCCAAGTTCTGTCAGAGCTCACTAGGAAATACAGAAAGTACAAACTATTAATAAAGTTAAAACACACATTTGTGTTGTGAGAAGTGATCCTTTCCTGACTTTTCTGCAGGTTTCTCTTCTCCTTGCATTTACAGGCTGCATAGTTTTCAAGCATTCTATCAAAGTCACAGGTAAAAATGTTTAAACACCAACATCTTTAAAATAAGAAGATGACTACTCCAAGATGGCAGCTCTAGTGATGTCCATGGTTGAAGCGAATGTGGCATCTACATGTGTATGTTGTGACGGATGGCCTGGGCCCATGCCTGGCCGGGACACCCCTGCAGCATTTATTCTAGAGGAGCAAGCATGGGAAACCCAATATCTCCCCCTGGACGCTAGATGGCAGCCTCCCTGGGTTGCAGTGGTGCCTCAGAGTCCTGCAGGGCTTCATGGGAGTTGGAGATTGTGCAGCCCTGTTGGGTTCCACAGGCGCTGCCAGGGAGTGCTGCAGCAGGAGTGGCTAACCCCTTTTGGGCACTAGTTTCGCCACACCCGGAAGTACAGCTGGATGTCGGCAATCAAGCACCTGGAGCACTTCTGGGTGCCTAATAAAAGGAGCCAGCAACCACCACTTATTGGTCAGAGTCGGGGGGAGGAGGACAAAGCTTGGAGGAGTGGTGGTGGTGAAAGAGAAAGAGGAAAGGAAAGTGTGTGGTGTGTTTTTGGTGTGCTTATTTCACACTTGGGACTGTGTTGTGCCTGTGGGGATTACGGGAAAGACGTGCCCCACAGGTGAAGAAAAATAAGTCTTTTAATTTTATACATGCCTCCGGTGTGAATCTGTGTCGGGTTGGCCGCTTATATAGCACCTTGTTACAATGTCTATGCTCAGTCCACCTTGTGCTAAAGATTACAGATTTAGAATTCATTTAAGTGTTGAGACAACAAAAATGAAAGCATATTGTAAAAAAACAAAATTAAATCTTTTTAAACTGGTTTGAGTTTCATGGTTTGTTTCAATTACGACAGTATTTGCAGGGCTTGTGTTAAAGTGACATTCGGCATCTCTCAAGTGTTGTAAGCATACAGCCGGTTTCATCAATAACTTCGCATCCAGCTTTTGAGAGATTAAACATTCATAAACATCAAACTGTCCACTACTGAAATCGTCACCTGTGAATCTAAGATGTTTAAGAGGCATTGGCGGTTGTCGAAAGGTGTAAAATATTTGGCCATTTCGGTACACTTGAAAGCGACAACAGAACAATTCAGCAGCAGCCATCAACTCACATGCAGAACCATAGGTGAAGGGCTTAAGCATTTCACTCTTATAGTGCTCTTGTGTAGTATAATTATCTCCTGTATTGTCATCAGTCCACACCTTGAACCTGTCCCAGTCATTCAATACATAAGACACAATGTTCATCCGGATATCAAGAGTGAGCCTGATATGGCCGTGCAATATGTAACACAGAGAATGTTAAAGGCAGGCGCCATCTCCGGGCATGGAAACCACTCGGTAAGTGACAGTTATTTGATCGATGGTGATCACCTCGATAGACATGTTAATGGGGGTACGGTTGGAACGATAAAGGAAATGGGTACCTGAACAATGTAAAGTAAGTCTAAAATACCTACACAATAACTATAATCATAATAAACGAACAATAAAACAGCGGAGAAGCCGTGGATTAAATAAAAAGGCTGTAGTTATCAGCAGGGAGACGTGAATCCCGTGGCGAAGCAAGGAAGGGAATGTAGAGACTGGAGCGACAGACGGCCTTATATAGGCAGGCAGCCAACAACGTGGGAGGCATTGGGATGGGGAACCCAACGGCGCCTCACACGGTGACTGAGCTTCAGGCTATGGACATATATATGTACATAAGTAGGATTCAGTTAGCGTTGGGAACCCGCGTACCAAATTTCTTGAAGATAGGCCCATAAGTAACAATGACCGTTGGAAAGTTCCGACAGTGGCGTCATACCACCAAAATAAGTGGATACATTGGTTTCGGTTAGCGCAGGAAAGCCGCCTTCCAAATTTTGTGAAGATGGGGCCATAAATAAGAAAGTTCAACATGGCGGACGTTGTCGACCATTATGACCATTACACGTAGAATTTCAAAATGAAACCTGCTTAACTTTTGTAAGTAAGCTGTAAGGAATGAGCCTGCCAAATTTCAGCCTTCTACCTACAAGGGAAGTTGGAGAATTAGTGACATTGGAAAGTTCAATATGGCGGCCGACAGTGGCATCATACCACCGGAATAAGTACGTACATCGGTTTCGGTTAGCGCAAGGAAGCCGCCTACCAAATTTCATGAAGATGGGGCCATAAATAAGAAAGTTCAACATGGCGGACGTTGTTGACCGTTATGACCATTACGCGTAGAATTTCGAAATGAAACCTGCTTAACTTTTGTAAGTAAGCTGTAAGGAATGAGCCTGCCAAAAGTCAGATGGGATGAATGAGAATTGACAGCAATATGTAAATTGAATGATTTCATTTTCTTTGCTTTGTGATGGATGGCCGGCAGCTCAACCTGGCCAACACATTCAGGACGCTAGATGGTGTCTTCCCTGCAGCCTAGAGGTGACCCGGATTCCCACAGGGCATCATGGAAGATGGAGTTCAGCTTCACAGCCCTGCTGGGTGCCGTGAGTGCCGC
>JANRMT010062843.1:4701691-4726614 GCA_026402145.1 Polypterus bichir lapradei
CTGACAATTTGCTTCTCATGTAGCCAGCTATTGGTAATATCCTCCAATATAGCTAATGTTGTCATTGCCAATTATATAATACAAAACAGTGCACAAGCTTTTTATAGACAAAATAGATGGACTACACACTAAGGCCGTTAACTTTAAGTGTATGGAATAGGCAGTATTACCAATGTTGAAAACAGTGGTATTGAGAGAACATGTCAGTTAACTGTCATAAAATTAGTTCAAGAACATCAGAATGTGACTGATGAGTCAATGAAATGCACAATTAAATTGGCTTTTCTGCTCACTTCATTGTCCTTCCATCTGAAGTCGCTAAAATGCCGGCACTGAAAAGGATACTGTAGGACTTACAGATTGTCGTATTTTGCCCTTACATTAACCCAATTTTCATGCCAAGTTTGTGTTTTATAAATCCTGACTTTTCCATTCATGTTTCCAAGAGTTAGAAGATTTTATACATGAGCCCCCAAGTGATGTTAAACTGCAAAATAAACTATCATACTATATATCTGGGATCCCAACTTTAACATTATCTTGTGCTGCTCTAAATGACAGTGTTTAGTGAAATGATTCTGTACACTGTTATACAGTATGGCATTTTGCAACCTGAGAAAATAAAAATAATGCAGTAGCAGGGTCTGAAGTGATGTACCAGCTTTATTCTGTTTAAGTAGATGAGTACAGTGTGGCAAAAACCTCAAGCACTGCGAGGTAGTACAGTAATTTTCACATGTAAATCAAGTAATTACATCCATTGATTTATATTATGGCATTTCAATTTTTTATTACCTTGTGTTCCTATAATACACTGGGTATTTTGTTCTTACAATATCATACATCAACACAACAACATGTTCACTCGCATAACTCAAATTGAACAAAGGTATTTGGTGATGGGGGCTATCTTCCCTGAAAAGAGAGAGAAGAACATGATTTGAGATATCTGGAGATCATTGCCTTTTTCCTTCTGGAACTTTCCCTGTGCTCTCAACTCGAATGTCAATAAGGAGGAGGATCTAACAACATGTTTAACTTTTATTTTAGACAAAATAATGTAAATTAAAATATTATACACAGTTGGAAGGTATTGGAATGAAATATACCAAATAATACTGAGCATGAATTTAGATGAGGGGCTCAGTCTAAATGAGTTTGTTGAACAACTAGTAGATGCAGTGGTAGACAAAAGCAAAGCTTATGATCTCACTTACTAAGACTATAAAAAAACATATGGTAGCATTCTGCACCAATGGTTAATACTAAGGATCAGTGTCAGAGTCCTAATGGAGAATTTCTTAGAATACTGTCAGGCAGAGATGTAGTTACAAACTCAAGATGGACTACAATGCTTTGGACACTATGGGACATGTAGCTCTGAATCATGGGCTGTTGTCCTTCCAAACCAGACAGAGACAATGAGACAATGGGCTCTCTAAGATGCAGGTAACTTGGAAACTTTTGCCGCAATTGATTCAGTTATACAAGTGTACCAAGTGGCATTAGAGAGAGCTTCATCCTACTGTCTCCACAATTAAAGAGGACTGGACTGATCCAAAATGCGTTTTGGCATCTTTTAGTGTAAGTTACTGCACCACAGAGGTTTAAAATGTAGAAAAGGTTAAGCAACAGATATATTGACATGTTTAGTTTTGTTTGTTCTTCCCTCTCTTCTTTTTCATGTGTTCTTCCCTTATCCTTCCCCTCATCTTTTGCCAAAGTAATGCAGGTTTTTACAGTACTTAAATTACTTCTTTCCAGCTTAACAAATAATAATTATATGGGTTGGTAAAAATAAAAAAATACATATATATTTCTTCTCAATAACTTATAAAAAGTACTTATTTGTTAAGTTCGAACTCAAGACATTATATAAAAATGAAAAATTTCTGTGAAGTAGTGAACTGTCATTTAAATAAGCTTTAAACAAGAAGAAAGTGCAACTATAATATGTAACAAACAAGCATGAATTTTGTGGTATACTTTTTTCACAGTGAAACTGAAATTAGACCTCAAAATCTAAAGCATATCTGACATAAGTGAGATCCAAAATTTCAAAAAGGAAAAATGTGTTTATTTTGGCTTTTTTCTTTAAACATAACAACCGATTTGTATCTTCATACATACTCTGGAATGTTAAATAATAATAATAACCTCTTTTATGAATCATAAGGGCTATCCAACCATTTCCTAAAATTCTGTATGCAATTACCACTATAGCATTTACACTGTATTTTGATTTCCTTTGTTGTCTAGAAGTCAGTTTAACATGTCAAAAGTTTATTTAGAAATGTAATTTCCATAAATATAAAAATATCAGAAATAATTAGTAGTTTTGTAAGAGCTCAGTGTCACAGACTGTGCTATCTCTCTTAACTGAATGCTCTGGAAGTGCAAAGGTAAATCTAAATCAGGGAATGAGGACTTGGATGCTTCAAATCCTGTTCTGCTCACTTTGCTGTAATGAACAAGAAGTACATAATCCATGATATGCCTAATGAACATGCTATCCAGATACAGAACAGCCAAGAAATCTGAAACCTCTCTCTCCACACAGACCAGTTGATGGGGTTTAATAGGGTGACAAAACAAGACAATGTCCACTCCAAAAAAAGAAAGCACCTTGCCTGAGACAATGGCCCAGGCATCCATGTAAAGACTTAAAATTTCTTTTTGGTAGTTTTAAAGTTTAAAGTTTTAAAAGTTTGATTTATTTAGTGGACACATAGGAGCATCTGCCTTCCCAATCCCATTCCTTAGGTCAAGGGGGTAATGCCCCTCTAATTGCAAGAGAACTGCTACAGAAAAGTTGCAATGGTAAAAAATAAGTTGAAAAGACCATACTAGGTGCATTTAAGTTTTTGTGTTCCTACAGGCTACTAAGAGTACATTTAGAATAATATTAAAAGTGATGAAGTACAGATTTTTGTTTTATTTCTGAATGTTTAAGATATCTATCTTGACTGTGAATAATTAATACAACTTAATTCATCAGACGAATGCAAATTAATAGACAACTATGACTGCAACTACATGCTGACTTCAAATTGAATACAGTTTAGAATGTCTGCAAATTGTTTTAGCTCATGATGGCAAGCAGGACAGGATCTGGGGACTTATGTGAACATGATGTACTAAAAAAGTGAGCACATTTAGTGATGCGTTTAAATCTAAACTAGTGGTACATATGCACAGGTCTCACCCTCTTACTGCCACCTACAAGCCTGTTATTGACAGCCGCAGCTGTTCATTATGGGGTTGTTAATGTCAGACAAGCAGCCATCATATTTTCTCTGAATTACAGCTGTTGCCATCTAGCTGCAGATGTAGTTTTTTGATGGTAAAGAGCAACAGAATTACAATCAGAGTACAATTACTTTATTTTCTAGGTCAATTTTCAACAAAAAGCAAAGTTTCAAATAGCAAAGCTCTATAACCACTTTGCCTTCCTAGGGGATTTTCTATGAGTGGCTAAACAAACTAACAAGCAGATTATTTTATAAACCTGTCACATTTATAACATTTTCAGGCTTTCAGTATATTTTCTGTGCTTATAGGTGTATGCCAGTTAGAATTTGGAGATTTCTTTAAAAGTAAGGTAGTAATTATTGAATTTGGGCAGGGACACAAGCAAAACAGCAATGTTGCAAAAAGGCACAGTAAAGTATCACATCTGTGTCATCAATCTGCTTGACTTTTTTCAGGAATGTCAGATGACTATAAAATATGAAGAATCACAAATATGTGATTAAGCTGACAGCTTCAGCCAGGCAGCCAAATTAAGCAAACAGAATTTTCAAAGACACCACTTATAATACATGAATTCTGAATTTATTACACCAATATTTTGGAATGCAATTTGTTGATTTTTTTACATTTTCCAAAATGGATGTTATTATGTGACTAGTGAAGGATTTATTTGGTCACTTTATTTGACTTGTAGAATATAAAAACTTTAGGGAAAATACTTTTTCACAATCTAGAATGTGACAAGATAGTCAATAAACTGTTTAGTCTCATTTCACTAAGTACATTCGCTTCTGGTTGGCAAAGTGGTGATGTAGGTAATAGTGCTGCGTCTCAACACTTGAAATTCACAGCACATGGGCTTGCCCTGAAGGTTCTGGTTTCTTTCTGCAATACCACAGCCATGCTGTTCAGCTGAATGGAAACTATAAATTGCCCCAGAGTGACTGAATGTGGTTCAAAACTAGACTGAAAAACAGACATTTACTTGATATCTAACTAATGCATGAATCAATTTTAAAAGTATGAAAATGCTAAGCCAGCAGCTGATCGAGCAAAGAGGAGGTTAAAAAAAACTGAATTTGTTTTCAATTGTATCACTGTTTAAGAGGAGGAGCGACCACGTCTCCTTGGGTTGAGTTCAGCCCCCTCTTCACAATGTGAGTGGCAGACTGGCCGCAACTGGGGGAATGGGCACCCCTAGTTATACAATAAAGAATAACTTAAAGAAATTAAATATAATAGAAAACTAAAAATGATTGACTAAGTAGAAAATTTCATGCTGTGAGGTGAATGTACTGGGGTAGAAGTAGAAATGCAGTGGAGCTCTGGAACTATGAAAATATTTTCAATGGTGGAACTACTATGGAGATATGTGAATTGCAAGACCAAATTAAAATAATATAAACTGTCAGTCAGTCAGGCATTATCCAACCTGCTATATCCTAACACAGGGTCATGGGGGTCTGCTGGAGCCAATCCCAGCCAGCACAGGGCGCAAGGCAGCAACAAATCCCAGGCAGGGTGCCAGCCCACCGCAGGGCACACACACACACTAGGGACAATTTAGGATCGCCAATGCACCTAACCTGCATGTCTTTGGACTGTGGAAGGAAACCGGAGCACCCGGAGGAAACCCAAGCAGACACGGGGAGAACATGCAAACTTCATGCAGGGAGAACCCGGGAAGCGAACCCAGGCCTCCTAACTGTGAGGCAGAAGTGCTACCCACTACGCAACAGTGTCGTCCGTAATACAAACTGCTTAAATATTATTTAGTTATGGAATCACAGAAAAAAAGTAGTTGGATGAAGCTGAGATAGTGAAAATTCAACAGAGAAAAAGAAAGAAAGGAGTTTCAGTTATTGATGTTTCTATCCTAATTTCAATAGCTATTCACAAAAGTAGGTAACATACAGGATCATCATTTTCTGCCCATTTTCACAGAACAAAGCAGAAGACTCAGTACTGTTGATCTTAGCCATGGAGTTAGTGACACACAAGGTGTCAGACTGCATTTGTAAAAATATGCCTCCAAAATGTTTCCCTTGCTGCTTTTATCAATCATATTTTCAAAAGACTGAAATTTACAACTGTAAAGCTTCTGGAAAAAAATCTTTGTGTTCAAAATAAATGGAATGAAAGAATATATAAAGAACATTGCGAAAGATGGTGACCCTCCTGTTGAGAAATAAGTAATGAAACGTTGAAATTCAGATATAATGTCAACTGAGTTTAGATGGGTAGATAAAACTTTGTCCACAGAGGGACATTTAGCTTTTCATAGAAGCTCTTTAAATAAATAAATATATAAATAGGCAGATAAGTAAATAAATAAATACACTTTAGTCGGAATAAAGAAGAAAATTAAAAAGAAATAATACTTCTGACTTGGCAGTTCCAGTCAGTCACAGTGAGGCATTACGCAGACATATTTATGTTTGTATAAAGGAGGCCCCATAGTGTTTCTTGACACACTTCTGCTGAATAATTTGTTGGGTGAATTTCCTAGTGTTAGTATTTCATAGAGAGGATGTGTAGAATTGTTCACAATGACACTGAGTTTTGTTTTAAAATTCTCCTTAGCTGCTACCTCCAGGGGTTCCAGAATGTGTCTTATAACTCAGCCTTCCCTTTAAATTAGCTTGTTGATTCTTGAGGTGATGTTAGCAGCCTAGCACACCACGGCATAGAAAATTGCACTGGCCATAGCTCAGTTTTTGAAGATGTGAAGGATGTCACTTCTCACATTAAAGGAACGAAGTATCCTAAGGAAAAAGAGGGTACTCAGCCCATTCTTATATAGTTCCTCTGTGTGTGCACCCACAAGCACATGTAGGAATGGACCACCTTTGCATCCACAACCTTGAATAGTGACCTGACACAGAGGCTCTTTGGTGTGGTGAAAGTCAATAACCAGTTCCTTGGTTTTGCTGATATTAAGATGCAGACAATTCTCATTGCACCAAGAAACAAAGTATTCAACCTGACACCTACACTCTGTCTCATTTTTTTAAAAAAAACTATTCTTGTTAATGTTAAACTGCATCCGACCTTACAAGCGGACCTCCAACTTGCAGGGTAATCATGGAGGTGGCACTCCAGCCACTATAAAAAACTTCACACATCTCTGAAACAAAATACAAGACTCCTTTCTGCTCTTTGTTGAAGTAGCTGTGCTGCAGCCATGAACAGGAAGGCTGCTCACATTATGAAGGGGCTGGGGGAAAGCCCTTGGGAGTCTCATCCCCAGAAGATTTAAAACTGTCAGAGTCAGGCCTGTTAGGGATTGGAACTGGTGTGGTGCTGAGGTGTCGCCTGCTGAATTGCAGCACTTGGGTCCCGATTTCATGTGGCCCATCCGGGTAGGTGCATGAAACATGATGATTATCTTCCTCTGCTGTCGGAGAAGCTGTATAATTTCCACATTTCAGAGGCAGCACTGTCTGAGGTATACAGACCTGGGACTGGCCAGGTGTATTCACCTTTTATTGGTCTGGTCACTTTGACGGCTGTTATACTCGGGGAGCAGCTGTTGCTGTGGTGGATCAGCTCCTTCCAATGTGTCCAATGTCACTCCTTTCAACAAACATATTATGAGGCTCAGATTACGGCACTCTCTGGGTGCCTTGCCTGTTGTCTCAGTGTATGCTCCGACTGCAATAAATGATGTCTCAGTGAGGAAGGCATTTTATTCTCAACTTTTCTCTGTGGTTTATGGGTGCCTGCAAGTTGACACTCCTCTGGTAAAAGGTGACTTCAATTTGATCACTGGCATTGACAGGGCTGGCTATGAGGATTGTGTCGGTCCCCATGGGTCTGGCGACCATGGTGAAAGTGGGCCCATGTTCCTTGACATTGCAAAAGGTCAGGGGCTACAGATGGTTGGATCCTGGTTCCAGTGCCCTGAGCCTCAATGTTGGACTTTGTACTTCAATACTGGTGGTGCGGTGAAGGAGATTGATCATATCCTAGTAGGCAGATGCTGGAGGCCCTTACAAAATTGCAGGGTCTTCAGAAGTGCCCAGTTTGTGAATTTTGAGCACAGACTTGTTGTTGCTACTCTGAAGATCCAGATTAGATCCAGTAAGCTTACCACCTACTAGGAAAATGAGGCTGAACCTGGCCAGACTCCAAGATCAGGTTTGCACACAGTTTTTGTGAGGAATTTACAGACTTGGGTGCAACTGCTGATCCTAATGTGATGTGGAAATGTTAGGTCCTCAGGTCCTTATCAGATAAAACTGGCAGAACCCAGGTACTTGATAGAGGGATCAAGGCCAGTGGGACAGATACAAAGGTACAATTTGACAAAAAGGTTCAATTTATTATGCAATAAATGGCTAAAATAGTCCCAAAAAGTGCAAGTTGCAAAAAGGTAAAAAACCTAGCTTTCAAAACGTCCTAAAAATGCACATAAAATATCTCAAGCAACAGCAAAAAAAAAAAATGAATAAAAATAAAACAAAAAAAAATTATTGTAAAAAAGGCATCCACCCAATTATTGTTCCATCTGGGTGCTTCACTCCCAGCACATTCAATTTTTAACCGTCTCATGGGCCCCCAAGCAAGCCTTGACATCCTACCTTTCACTCATCTTGTACTTTCTTCCCCCCCCCCCCCTACTTTTCCAGCAGGCTTTTATAAGTTCCTCAAACAATCAGCCGGTCAAGGGACATGGGCACCCATTCCCCTGTCATGTATCCCATGCCCCTTTAAACTAGGGAGTTAACCGTGCATGCACACGTTCACCCTGAAGGTCTTTCGAGGAGAGATGCCAACAACGCCATCCAAAATTCTTCCAAAACCGCTGACACCATCCTACACCTCTTCATGTGCACCTGAAAGGATGCAGGTACGTGACATTTCTTAAACTTTTATTTATATTACTGAGGACGGACAGGGCACAGTTAATTATAATCATCATGCCACCTCTGTGAGGAACTATAAACTGCCCTGCAAGAAGCTTGTGAGGGCAAATATACCCCTACATTGTTGTGAAGGGAGTTGCATCTTCACAGGGAGACCTTCTGTGAAAAGATCCTGAAGGTTACTGAGGGTTGTGTTGGTGTTACAAGTGATCCTAGAAGGAGGTGTTTCATCTCGTAGGGCACCCTGGATATCATCGCGAGGAGCTGCAGCGCACAGCTTGATGGTAACACTGGTTTGTACTGGGAACTGAAAAAGATGGCTGATTGCTCTGAGAGCAGATAAGGAGGTGTTTGTTAGGATGTTGAAGGATGTCGGTTTCATCAACAATTGGAATCTCTTTTTGGAAAGGCCGCGTTTCTTCAAGCGCGATGGCCTGCATCCGAACAGTTTCGGCGCCCGGGTCCTCTCCGAAAACATAGCGAAGGTAATTCGTTTATCTTGACTATCTATCTCTGCTCTTAACCCCTTCCGAAATGATACTGTTGTGCTAGGACATAAGTGTTTAATAGAATCTTCCGTTAAAGTGCACAACATTAGTACTGTAATAAGCAATCTCAATGCACGTAGAAAATCTAGGAAATACGGCATAAACTCCAATAATCTAATTAAAATTACCATTTTAGAGGAACAATGTATCAAAACTATTAAAACAGATCACAGATTAAAAAAAAAATACACACAGAGCGGCGCTAATAAAAATAACTTAGTCCCTATTCCAAATATCAATAACGCACATAGTATTCATCTCTGCACCTCCGAAACATTAAATATGGCACTATTAAATGTTAGAGCTTTAACTAACAAAACGTTTTTTATCAACGATCTTATTAGTGATAAAAAAATAGATTTTATTGCACTAAGTGAAACGTGGCTTAACTCAAACGGCGCGGCGGTTTTAATCGAATCTGCGCCTCCGGATTACAGTTTTACTCGTGCAGACCGCCAGGGGAAAAAGGGGGGCGGATTGGCTAACATTTACTCGAGCCGGTTAAAATGTAAAGATGTCAGTTTTGGTAAGTTCAAGTCCTTTGAATATCTCGCCGTTGTTATCCAAGGAGATGCTCAAGTTCTAGTATTATCCGTGTATAGACCTCCAAAATGCAACGCGTCTTTTATTGAGGAATTCTCTGACTTAATGTCAATTTTAATTACTAACTATGACACACTCCTAATAGTTGGCGACTTTAATTTTCATATAGATAATCAGTGTGATCTAAAAGTAAAAGAATTTATGAACCTCCTGGATTCATTTGATTTGAGGCAGCTCGTAAATCAGCCTACACATAAAGCAGGTCATACGTTAGACTTAGTGATTACTAAAGGACTGAAAGTTGAGGTAAAGCAGATCATTGATATTGGTCTATCGGACCATTTTCTTCTACTTTTTAATATAGAAATAATGATAAAAAACACTCATGAGAAGCATATTGTTAAAAAACGCTTCTTTGACTCAGCAGCAGCTTTAAAACTTACAAACATTCTAAGCAATCAGTCCGTTTATAGTGCCAACTATAATAGCGAGGATAATGTAAATAGTAAGGTGGAAAAATTTAATACTAAAGTGAGAGCTGCTGTTGACATAGTTGCACCTGAAAAGACAGTAAAAAAATCCTCTAGTATTGTTATACCATGGAAGACCCAAAGAGTGTCGGACTTAAAGAGAACATGCCGCAGAGCTGAACGTAAATGGAGGAAGACTAAACTAACTATCCACTATGAAATATTAAAAGTCAAAATAACAGAATACAATAACACTGTCCGTCTTGAGAGACGCTGTTATTTCTCCAAGATTATAAATGACAATGCTAGTAATCCCAGAGTCTTATTTTCTACAATTGATCACCTACTAAACCCAGGTAACTCACAGGAATGCCTCCTAAGTACTTGCAATAACACCTGTGAGGCTATCGCTGTATTTTTCAATCAAAAAATTAATGATATTAGAAATAACATAGTATATCCCTCAAACACTAAGGATCCTCCTAAACCCCAGCATCCTGTTATAAACCAATTAAACTCTTTCACTAGGATAGATTTACCTGATTTACAAAAAATAATATCTCAATTAAAATCCTCCACCTGCGTCCTTGACCCAGTACCAACAAGGCTTTTCAAAGAAGTATCAGGCGTGCTAATTGATAATGTTCTGGACATAGTAAATTCGTCATTAGATACGGGGGTCTTCCCAGACTGTCTTAAGACTGCTGTAGTTAAACCCCTTCTTAAGAAACATAATCTTGACCCCTCGGCCCTTGAAAATTTTAGACCCATCTCTAACCTGCCTTTCTTAAGCAAAGTTCTGGAGAAAGCAGTCATTATGCAGTTAAATGACCACCTAAATAAACATGCTATTCTTGATAAATTTCAGTCGGGTTTTAGAATAAATCACAGCACAGAAACTGCACTCGTTAAAGTAGTAAATGACTTGCGGGTGAATGCAGACAGAGGCCATATATCTGTTCTCATCCTCTTAGATCTGAGTGCTGCATTTGACACTATTGATCATAATATTCTTAGAAATCGCCTTAGTCAATGGGTGGGCCTCTCTGGCAGTGTCTTAAATTGGTTTGAATCCTACCTGACAGGGAGAAAATTTTTTGTTAGTTGTGGTAATTACAACTCAAAGACACATGATATCCGATTTGGTGTTCCACAAGGCTCTATCCTGGGTCCGCTGTTATTCTCAATCTACATGCTTCCGTTAGGTCAGATTATCTCAGGGCACAACGTGAGCTACCACAGCTATGCTGATGACACACAGCTGTATTTATCAGTAGCACCTGATGACCCCGATTCTATTGACTCACTAACACAATGTCTGACTTGTATCTCAGAATGGATGAATAGTAACTTTCTCAAGTTAAATAAAGAGAAAACTGAAATCTTAGTGATTGGCAATAATGGATACAATGAGGCTATTAGAAATAAACTGGATACATTAGGATTAAAAGTCAAGACGGAGGTAAAAAGCTTAGGGGTAATTGTTGACTGTAATCTGAATTTTAAATCGCATATTAATCAGATCACTAGGACAGCATTTTTTCACTTAAGAAACATAAGTAAAGTTAGACCTCTTATATCACTGAAAGATGCTGAGAAATTAGTTCACGCGTTTGTTTTCAGTCGACTAGATTACTGTAACGCACTCCTCTCAGGACTACCCAAGAAAGACATAAATCGTTTGCAACTAGTGCAGAATGCAGCTGCTAGAATCCTAACTAGGAAAAGAAAATCCGAACACATTTCTCCAGTTCTGATGTCACTACACTGGTTACCTGTGTCATTCAGGATTGACTATAAAATTCTGCTTATGGTTTATAAAGCCTTAAATAATCTCGCCCCTTCTTATATATCGGAGTGTCTGACACCTTATATTCCAAATCGTAACCTCAGATCCTCAAATGAGTGTCTCCTTAGAATTCCAAGAACAAAACTTAAAAGAAGTGGTGAGGCGGCCTTCTGCTGCTATGCACCTAAAATCTGGAATAGCCTGCCAATAGGAATTCGTCAGGCTGATACGGTGGAGCACTTTAAAACACTGCTGAAAACACATTACTTTAACATGGCCTTTCTATAACTTCAATTTAACTTAATTTAACTTAATCCTGATACTCTATATGTTCAATTTCCTCATAATAACTATTCAGGGTAGCTCTACAATCCGTACTGACCCCTACTCTCTTTTCTGTTTCTTTTTCCGGTTTCTTTGTGGTGGTGGCCTGCGCCACCTCCACCTACTCAAAGCTTCATGATGCTCCAACAATGATGGATGGACTAAAAGGCAGAATTCTACGTGACCATCATCATCAAGCCTTTCCGTGAGAACCCTAAATCCAAAGAGGACTGTTTCATTTATGTTAGGTAGAATGCCCAGTGGGGACTGGGCGGTCTCATGGTCTGGAATCCCTACAGATTTTATTTTTTTTTCTCCAGCCGTCTGGAGTTTTTATTTTGTTTTTTCTGTCCCCCCTGGCCATTGGACCTTACTCTTATTCGATGTTAATTAATGCTGATTTATTTTGTTTTCATATTGTGTTTATTTTTCTATTCTTTATTATGTAAAGCACTTTGAGCTACTGTTTGTATGAATATGTGCTATATAAATAAATGTTGTTGTTGTTGTTGTAGAGGAATCTGTCAGGGTGGCTGATGGAACAATCCTTACGTTTGATACTGCTAGGCTGGTTACTTTGGGCAGCTGTTTAAAGCTGATCCACTGGCTAGGACGTTGGATATCTCTGGGTCCACAGTTCTTGAAAATAATCTTCCAATTAGCTGTGAACCACCCAATCTTACTGAGATTGCACTGGTGGTGAATCAGCTGAGGGTAGGTAAGGCTGCAGAGATCTGTGGTATCTGGGGTGAACTTCTCCAGGCTGGTGGTAATGCTGTCCTCCTGGCATTGCAAGTAATCTTTGCTTCTATTTTTGAAAACAGGTGTCATCCCAACTAAATAGAAAATCGTCCCTATCTGGAAAGGGGAGTGTGATCACCTAGATTGCAGCAACTACAGAGGGAATAACACTGCTTTCGGTGCAGCGTAAGGTCC
The DNA here is from genome assembly GCA_026402145.1 of Polypterus bichir lapradei. NCBI lineage: Eukaryota > Metazoa > Chordata > Cladistia > Polypteriformes > Polypteridae > Polypterus > Polypterus bichir. The sequence continues at coordinate 4,714,422 of JANRMT010062843.1, forward strand.
TTGTTACAGTCATCCTCAATAGGATCCATGATCACTTGCTCACCTACCAACAACTTAAGCATAGTGGTTTTACGTCTACCATCGACCGCATCCTGGCACTGAGGGTTCTCATGGAGTGCAAACGCAAATATCGGCAGTTTCTTTGCAGCCTTTGTCAATTTTCGCAAAGAGTTTGACTCAGTTGATTGAGCTGATCTGTGGGACATCCCGAGACTTCATGGGATCCCCTCAAAGTAGCTGGATATCAGGGCTGGCCTCTACACTGATACGGTGTGTGCTGTGCAGAGTGGAGGCAGAACCTTTGCATTTTTCCCAGTTGATTCTAGGGTTCATCAGGGGTGTGTTCCAGCTCCTACTGTTGGGCAGGGTCATAGGGTCCAGCAGCTGTGGGGCATCTGTTGTTGAAGAGAGATTCATTGATCTTGACTTTGCTTGCAATGCTGTGATCTTCGCAGAGTCAATGGAGGCTCTGATCAGGGCTCTCAAGAGATTGAGTGTCTGGGCTTGCGAGTGTCTTGGATAAAAATCAAGATCCAGGCCTTTAATGACCTCTTGGGCACGGCCATCAGCAGTATGTCTGTTTGTGGAGAGAATGTCGACCTTGTCAAGAGGTTTGCTTACCTATGCAGCGACCTTCATGTCTCCGGTGACTCTTCCTATGAAATCAGTAGATGGATTGGGAGAACATAGGGGGTTGCCGGAAAGGGGTGTGTGGCAAAAGTACGAAGGTTCAAGACTTTAGAGTCCTGGTGCTTTCTATCTTGCTATAAACTGTGTTTCCCCAGAAATAAGACCGGGTCTTATATTAATTTTTGCTCCAAAAGATGTACTAGGGCTTATTTTCAGGGTATATCTTATATGTATTCATGTACAGTAATATACATTTATCCAAATACAGTCATATAATCTTCTTCTGGAATATCATCAGAGCTCTCCACATTCAAACCCTGAATTCCAGCATGAATTTCTTGCAACTCCAGCTGCTTTTAGGATTCTCCAGGATGTGTGTGCTTCGAATTTTGATGAATGGTTTGATGTGGTGAAGCAAAATGCCGACATACAAATGTATTCATATTGCTTTGATAATCAAGTGTCGTATTTTCCCCAAAGTAATGACATGGTTTTAAAAGTCTCACATACCATCTTCTGTGCCATCTTTTTTTTTTTTGCACCTTTACAATACCATCAGAATGTACAGAGGCGTATTTGAGCCACAGAGAAAAAAAATAAGGACATACTGAAAATGTCTATTTTGTGATTAAAGTGGAAATTTCAGCTTTAATCTTGAAATGTCCATTTTAACCTTGTAGTTTAATTTATCATTAAAGCCGACTGTCGTAAATGTCATCTTAAAACCGACCTAGTTGTTAAATCGCTACATTGATGGATTAAAGGCCAGAAGTCCACATGACTGTCATCATCAAGTTCTTCCATGAGAACCCTGAATACCATGAGGACTGATTGAGGTCATTTATGTTAGGCAGAATGCCTAGAGGGGGCTGGGCTGTCTTTTGCCCTTGGAACCCCTGCAGATTTTATTTTTTTCTTCAGCCGTCTGGAGTTTTTTTTTTTTTTTTTTTTCTGTCCTTCCTGGCCATCGGACCTTACTTTTTTTCTACGTTAATTAGTGTTCCCTTATTCTAATTTTTATTTAATTTGCCTTTTTGTTCTTTATCATCATGTAAAGCACTTAGCTGCATTATTTGTATGAAAATGGGCTATATAAATAAATGTTGTTGTTGTTGTTCTGGTACTTCCTCCTGACCTGACAGCAGTAGCACGCAGCATCGCCACACAGAACACATTAAATTTATGATATTCCAGCTCTCTGCATGTTTAGAATTCTTAGATTTATACTTGATATCACTTTCATGATGAAATACATTAAAATATGTATGTTACATTTTACAGATAAATTGTTAACTTTGTTTAAATAATGAATACTGTTAATAGTTATACATATGGGGTGGCACGGTGGCAGAGCGGTAGCGCTGCTGTCTTGCAGGGAGTCACGTCCCTTGTGATCCTTGCCTGGTGTTTGCATGTTTTCCTGGTGGGTTTCCACAGTGTGCTCAGTTTTCCATCCAAACACATGAAGGTTTGGGGATTTGGTGAAGCTACAATGACGCCAGTGCATGTGTGTGCTTGTGTTCCACCTTGTGATGAGCTGATGCCCAGTCCAGGGATTTTGTTTCTGTCTTGAGCCGATGCTGCTGGAATGGGTGCATCCCCGAATTGATGGATGTAATAATTAAACATCCTTTTCAGAGATATTGTGGCAAGGTGTCCTCGGAATTTAATGGATGTTTCGGTCACATGCGTTGCATCACATGAAGTATAAACCTGGCCTTAGGCGCCTTACTTTTCAGCTGACAATCTTGACTAGGGCTTATTTTTGGGGTAGGGCTTATATTACAGAGCAGACTGAAAATCATGCTAGGACTTGTTTTCGGAGTAGGTCTTATTTATGGGGAAACATGGTAGTTGCAAGACATGGATGCTATCCAGTGACCTGAGGCAAAGACCAAACTCCTTTGGTACTGTGAATCCTTAGGTACCACTGTTTTGACTTTGTGTTGAATTAACGGTTGCTCATGGAGTCCCAAAAGAGGCACATTACCTGCATTGTCGGGGAGCGTCAGTTAAGGCACTATGGCCATATGATTCTCAGAGGGTGATCCGGCTCACAGGACCGTCATTGCTGAGGACCCAAGTGACTGGACCAGGCCAAGAGAATGCCCATGTAAAAACTGGCTGTGGCAGATAGATGATCATTTCCAGAAGATGGGACTGGATGACGTGTCTGCCTGGGGGGTTGCCAAACAGGATCCCAAGCTGTTTGATCATGTGGTGGGTGTGGCAACGTGCCATACCAGTGCATGCTCCCCAATCTGACCTGACCTGGCAACAAAATAAGGAAGGAGGTTGCAGTATGCCCAGAACAATAAAGCATAGCGAAGTCACCAGTGGCAAAAAGTCTTATGAAGTTGTGAATCCAGCTTAAAAATTGACACCAATATGTCAGAAGTAAATTTGGTGAAAAGTACATTGATGCCTGTGAGCAAACTTCTTTCAATTATAGTGGTGTTACGTACTGGAGTTTAACAGAGTGTGCATGAAATCTGAATAAACATGGGAGATTAATGACCGTAGATAAATATAAACAGATGTTAATTCCTTATATTGTAACTTGGAGAAAATAACTTACTTACAATTTTTTATTTCATTGCTGGCCTAAAACATTTATACAGCACTTTAAATGTCCATCCATCCATTTACTGAATCTGCTCAATTTAATTTTAGGGTCATGAATGGCTGGGGCCTCTTCTAACAGCTCTGCAGTAAGATGACATCTGCGATTAAGTGAAGAGTTAAGGAGTGTTGGTAAACATATATGAAAAAACTATTTATTGTATTAAAATAATTAAATAAGGCACACAATGCCAATTGGAAGAGCACTTCATTTACTGTACCTCTACAGGCTTCACTTAAAGTGGAAAATAATTAAACAATCGGTGAGTTCCTAAATAATCAATTTAGGAGATGTATGAGCATAGAACAGCAATAGCTACTTTGAAAATTAACTTGTTTACACATCACTTCAAAAAAGATTGAACATGCTTTTGGTAAACCAAATCAAACAACTTTCAAAGATTTGAGTATTCTTTTAAGGCACAGTGTTTTCAGTTCTTATGACTGTGTATAAGCTGCTGGAAAAACACTTCCAGACAGGACTGCTGCAACAGTAGATGGCTCTGGAATAGTTGACATGAGTATGAAACATAAGCTCATACTAATTGATGTAAATAACAAGAAAATACTTTTAATACATTAAAAATTACGATCATTGGAGTAAATGCTTTGATTAATTAAAAACAGTTTATTTAGATAAATAAATATTTAATTTAGATTTTTCTTAATATTGTTATACCTGCAGGAAACGGAAAGGAGGAGGACTCGCTCTCTATGTCAATACAAGATGGTGCAACCCTTAACATGTAAACGTCAAAATCTCCACTTGCTGCAGGGAAATTGAACTGTTGGCCGTAAGTCTGTGTCCCTATTACTTGCCCAGAGAGTTTGGACACGTCATTGGATCACAGAAGGCACTGAAGGTTTGTAGCGCCACTTTCTTGCTAGATGCTTGGCTTTTATCTTAGCACCGGCTCTGCTGCCCCGATACCGCCTCCTTACCACGTCAGGTAAATAGGGAACCACACCGGCGTGGTTCTCAGCGCTTGAAGTTGACTACTTGAATAGACCAGTCTCGGTGTAAAAAAAATCCATCTCCAAGTAGTAAAAAGTGTAAAAATTGTCCATGGAATGAGTCCACATAAAAGAAAGTGGTAGGAGTTAACAGTGAACCAAAGAAAAAATGAGAAAAAGGTAGAAAGATAAAGATAAAGACTTTAAAGATAAAGTCATACACAGAGCTGCTGGAAAGGCTGCCACTCGCGTCGACGCCTGAGTCAACAAAAACAAAATATTTCCCAATGTTGAAAAATATTTTCCATCTACATAATGAAATAAAACTAGCAAAATGGTCCAATCTACTAAGTATATTATTCTGTTAGAAGTAGAATGGGTCACAGAGGGTGCATATGGTGTCCCAAAGGTTTGTCTTAGCAAATATTTGAATCAGATTCACAGACTGAGGTTTTTGTCCAGGAAATCATTTTTTACTGCATAGTTAAAACAGATGAAAACAATAAAACTTGCAATTGATGATAATCAACACATAAATACAGTATAAGGGATGAACCTTGCTTTTTAATTTCAATATGAAGGAGCATTTAGAGGGTATAGACATCTTATTTTTAAATAATGAGCTAGTAAGGGTTATTACCAATTTTATCTTGTTTTTGCCTTTTCTTTTACATTAGCATCTAATAATATTCATAACTGCTTGTCTCTAAAGTATACACCGTACTGGAAAACTGCAAAGGCAGACATTTCTGTTGATTTCTTCTTCTTAAATTTAAAAAACTTTCCTTTTTTGATTAGCTGTCATTCCATCTGTCCCCATATTTTGTAACGGAAAGGATGACAGATATTGGAAGACTCCTGCTATTGAAGAAGGATGACAGTGAAGATGGACAAATTTAGCAAACGGTATTTTAAAAACTATCTGTTCACTTTTATAGAACGGTTTGTAAAAGGTGTGCATATCAGCTGTGACAGGATAAGAAGATGTACAGTTCTTTTTAAAAGTCCACTTTAATGCTTCATTGTGGTTAACATTGCTGCCTCACTACTTATCAAATAATACCAATGAGAGCTTAGTGACAACAGACGCTAATCAAGCAATGCCACATGATTTTAAAAAATCCTTAACATTCCCTAGCTTTCATAAGTTGTTTCTTTGCTAGCTGAAACATTATCTTCTGTTTTATCCACTAACTTTATTTTTGGTGTTTTTTTTTTTTTTTTGGTGGATTTCTAGATCGCAGCCCCCCTGGGTTGTGGCAGAGCCCTGGATCCCCACAAGGCATCTTGGGATGTGGAGTTCTTTGGCTCAGCCCTGTTGGGTCCCATGGGTGCTACCAGGGGGCACAAAGGGAATTTGCAAGCCCTAGTTTGTCGGGCTCCCGCCTCACCTGGAAGTGCTTCTGAAACCACAGCTTCGGGACAACAAAAGTGCTTCCAAGTGTCACATAAAAGGAGCTGCCTTGCCACAATTCTGGGAGCCGGGGTCGGGAGGAAGAGAAGTGGAGGAGGCAGAGATAGACACAGAGAAGACAAAGAATTGCTGTGTGCTGCTTTGTAACCATGGTTGTGGCATTAGAAACGCTTGACTGGAAGGGCTTCCCATAATAAGAGCTCTTGTTTATTAGCTACTTGTGTCCAAGCCTCTCTGTTTTGGGTGTTTGGAGAGCAGTGGGATGGCCACAATATGTTTTCTGAAGGTTACAACTGAAGGTTAAACTGGAACTTTGATCTTTTCAAAATGTAAATTTTGTTGTGAAAACGTTAGGCAAGCTATTTTGAACTGTGTTTTTTATCGCGTGAGCCATTAAATTGTACAGTAATGACACTGTAGAGCTGTAAACAGCAGAAGAAACCACTTTAGTCTAAATGAATGCTCCATTAGCTCAGATGGTTGGCTTTATGACACGGTCACTATTAGGAAATAGTGAGTATTTACACAAACCTGTTACAATGTTCTCTGTTTTTCAAGTGCCTATTTAGATGCACAGTAGAGTTTACCAAACCTATTACTAATACCTCTTACCAAAACAATAAAGAACTAATATTTGATATCTGGTGTTACTGCCATCATTCAGTTAAAAGAGAATCAAAAAATTCTTCAGAACAAGCTATTTTGCTGTGACATGAGTTTCCACAAGGAAGCAGCCAAGGTAAGATGCTACTTATCTCCTGTTTTGTCCTGGTAGGGTGCTAGGGTAAACCTGTTCTCCCCTTTATATTCTTGATTATGTAAATCTGACCAAAATGCCTCAAATCCCATATTCTTAATGAAATATCACAGTGGACTGCTGTAGTTCAAGACTTCCCCCTTTCTTTTACATGTGTAACCACAGACAATTAAAAAGAGTATCAGAATAGGCAGGAGAAAAAGTTACAACATTATTCATCTTGTATTATAGATAGTGGGTGATACTTTGGCACAGTGGTATCTCTGGTTCTTCAAAGTAAGAAGACCAGGGTTCACGTCCTGTCCCAGGTCCTCCCTCTGTGGAGGATGCATGTTTCCCCTGGTGCATCCATGTTTCCCCTGGTCTCCTACAGTTCAAAGACATGCAGGTTTGGTGGGTTGGTGACAAAAATTGGCAGGTGCATGTTCACCCAGCAATGGGCTGGCACCTTGCCCAGGGATTAGCCCCTGCCACACACATGTGCTTAGGAGGCAGCCAACAAGCCCAGAGGTGAGTGAAAGTTCACGAGAGAAGGGGGTTGTTTCGGGTAATAATGCCTCTCTCCTTTTTCCCTCAGAATTCAAGAAGAAAAATAATAAAGTAACTCACTCTAACAATGGCTCCTCTTCCGATACATTATCTCTGGTCCCATCTGATGACGTCGCTTCCTCATACCTCATATCCGGTGACTTCACTTCTGGTTGCTTCCTGATGACATCACTCCCGGTCTCCTTTTGATGACGTCGCTTCTAGTCCCACAGTTATCATGTCATTTCCACCAATACTTCCTTCTGGCTGCCATTTTGTATAAATACCACCTTTCACTGTTATGTAACATCAACTGTTATGCTTTTGATCACCATTTTTTCAAGTATTTACATTGAAGATCGCTGGATATTATACGCGGACAATTCCCCAACTCTTATTTTTGTCTCTGGTGAGATTAGATAGATAGATTATCGTACACCCCCCATGATCCTGTTCATGATTAAGTGGGCTTAGAAAATGGTGTGGTGTGGTATGTATTATAGATAAGTTTTAATCTTTAAATATTATAACTAGTGCCATTAATAAAAGCTAATAGAATGTAGCATTGCAAACCATACTACATGATAATGCTAAATGTGTAGTTTCAGGAAATGCATAAACTTTTAGTTACACTCAGTTCTGGTCTACTCTATTCAGGTCATCATCTGGTCTACTCTCTTCTTAGTTGCGCTTCATCTGACTTTATAAAGCTGTCTTCCTTAGGTGCCTGTCCTGGTCACATTTTTAGCCTCATAAATCTAAAACCTGTTTCTCATCCACCAAGTTTTCTTCCTGAAAGGGGACGAAGTACTTTAAACAATGTCTCTGACATTTCTGCACAGTTAAATCAAAGCACCCTTATAAAACTGGTTACAAGTAGACTGATAATTGCTTCCAACACCTCCCCTGAAAAGTTAGTTTTTTTTCCAATAACTTTAGTCCTAAATCTCTGGGGGAAGACATTACAATGGCTTACTTCTACAGTGCTGCTTTTTTCTTTAAGTCACCGCTTAATTCTTAAGTGATAATTTATAATAATTATCAAAGTATTAAATATGTTTCTACATTATAGCACCTCTAATGTTTAAGACACCAACCTAGATGACACTATGTATGGAAAAAGTGCAGTATTAGCTGATTTTGGTTTTTGAATTCATTTCTTTCACTTTTGAGCCTTTTTAGTGTGCACCATTCACCTGTTTTCCTCACTGGTAACCATCAAAACAAGGACCATATGCCATACGCAAAGCAACATGTGTGTTCCCTTTTCTATCTATTCCTTTCATGATGTGTTCATTTCTCTTGGAGCAAAACAGTTTCTGTCAACCCGAAACTTCTTTTTTTTTTTTGTTACAGAGAACACAGTCAGATTCAGGAGAGGACATGGGAAGACATTGCAGCAGAATGTTTTAGAGTGGACAGTTTAATGCTTCCGTATGACCCTGCCTTCATACCAGTGTGGCAAAATGAAGCTGATGGCTTTACGTTTGAAACTGGTAAAGAGGCAGGCTTGCTCACATTTCCAGCAATTAACAATGGCTCTGATGTCAACTGTCCAGGAGATATTATCTCATGCAATTTGGGGTAGAGGAAGAGGAATTGCTCCTATTAAAAAATAATAAAAATGTGGAAGATGTCTGGAAATGTACAATGTAACAAAGGAATTTAAAGGCACTATACCACTGGAACATACAAATATTATATTTATCATATATTCTTTTATCTACAAAATCCAAGAAAATAATCAGAAATAGCTGAGATAAATTTGCATTTGTAGCATTTAATAGTTCTTTAGGGCTATGGCTAAGGAGGGTAATCTTAGTTCCATACCTTTACAAGTTCCAATACACAGAGGTGTTTTTTTTTGTGTTTTGTATTGCACATACAGTGTAATATTTTTAAATATTATGTTGCAGCTATCTGTTTATAGTTTAAGCACAAAGGGGAGGACCATTTTGTACCTACTTTTTTACTTCTTTCATCATAGCAGCTTCCTTTATGATCAACAAACTCAGCAGCAAATTACAGGTGAAACTGGCGAATATAATTGTTAAAAAATAATTAAGTTTTCCATTATTCCAAGTAAGATCATCAAAACATTCTTTAAGGGCACAAATCTAATTTACAATTGGGAAAATTCATTATATGGGTGGGTTGGATCGTGGCACAGTGGTAGCACTGCTGCCATGCAACAAGGAGACTGGGGTTCACTACCTGTGGGGAGTTTGAACATTCTCTCCTTGTGTGATGGATTTCCCTCTGGGTTCTCTGTGTATTATCTGCCTTAATCATCAGCATTAAAACAAAAAAGGGCTTGAAATATTTCACTTTACATGTAATTTATATAGCATGTCTGAAGGTTTACCTTTATAAAAATAAATTATGAGAACAAATTACCTTTTTCATGGTATTCTTATTTTTTGAGATGCACCTGTAGATGGGTAGACTTGTAGATTATTGCCTGTCACCATCTCATTCATTAAAAAATGGAAAATAGGATATTTGTTAGAAGCTGTACCCTTATTTACCTCCTTCTTGCCTATGCCTTTGCATCGGACTCATCAAATTGCCAGGGTTGCATGTGTGATATGGCTCCTGTCCCTCAGCTCACTCCTAATGGTGTGGGCAACCTCAACCATGAGCTGCTTTGTAGTGGACCACTATGGACTTGGAAGCTTGTAGACCCAAAAAACAGGAATTTACTTTTTTGTGAATGGTCATACTGTACACTAGAGAGGGGGTGTAATTGGTTACAAGAGTGAATTCCTATCCGAGTAACTATGAGATAGCCCATTTCATTTCTGTGGCTTCTCTCTCCCCATCATTACAGCTACATGCCTTGTCTCCCAGTCAAACAGTTTGTACCTGAGGTAAAGAAAAGGACTGTCATCTACATCAAAAATCTGACTTAACATGGCGGCAAGGTTAGTTTCATAAGAATCAGTTTGGAGGTTAGAGGGAGAAGAAAAAATAGGAAAGTGAATACTGCCATGGACGCTAGGGTTTCTTCTAAACTACTCAATGTCAGTTCTGTATCTGAGTTCAATTCAACATTATTAGAAGCTCTTTTGTGGGTTGTCTGCTACAGTAGCTGCCCTCTCGGAGAAATAAGACATGAAGTGCCTGTAGTACCCACCATTACTTAAGAAAGCCTGCACTTGCCTTTTACTAAATCACCAGGCCATTTCTGTATGTCTGCAATCTTGACTTTCCCCTTTAGAAGATACACATGATAAAAAGACTTAGCCACTGCCTTCAACTTTAACTTTATTGTCATATGTACTCAATACAATGAAAATCATATTCTGTGAGTACTCCAGGAATAAAAACGAATACACCACAACAGAAAATAATACACAACAATAAACAAAAACAGCTTAGGTGCAAAACAATGCACAATAAAACAAAAAACAGTATGAATAGTTCATGCTGTGGGTGGGTTGTGTCCTTAATGATGTTATTGACCCTCCTGAGAGCTCTGGTGTTATAGATGTCCTCTAGTGTAGGGAGTGCTGTTCCAATGAAATTTTGTGCCGATTTCACCACCGGCTGCGGTCTCCTACTGTTCCCAAACTAGCTTGTGATGGAGTAGGTGAGGATACTCTTAATTGTACATCTGTTGAAGTTGCCCAGGATAGTGCTTGGCATGCCAAACTTTCCTCAGCCTTCTCAGAAAACACAAACGCTGCCGGACTGTCCCCACCATATTATGTTATAGGTCCAAGTGAGAACTTCAGAGATGTTAATGCCAGTCTCTCCACTGTACAGAAGTGGACTCTGTCCTCTCTTCCTCTGTGAGTCAATAATCATATCTTTCATTTTGCTGGTGTTAAGAAAGAGATTACTGTCCTAATACAACTTCACAAGGCCAGCCACCTTATTTCTGTATGCTGACTTGTCACCCTCAGAAATCAGTCCAGTGATGGTTTGTATTGTTTGCAAATTTAATAATACTGGTGTTATGAAGGGAAGTAACACAGTCCTGGGTAAAGAGTGTGTACAGCATAGTACTCAAAAGATTTGTGTGAGGTTCCTTTATTTATGGTTATGGTTTTGGAAATGTTGTTCCCCAGCCTGACTGACTGGGGGTCTGCCTGTTAAAAAAAGTCCAAAACCCAGTTGCAGAGAGTAGGTGGCATACCTATAGTGTAGAACTTGTTGGTGAGTTTAGCTGGTATCACAGTATTAAAAGCCAAGCTATAATCAAAAAAACAGCAATCAGGCGTTGAGTCCTTATTCTCTAGTCCTTATTCAACGCTGGGCTAACTGCGTCCTCTGTCAACCTGTTTGGTCTATATGCAATCTGTAGGAGGTCTATTATGTCAGCTATGAATGTCTGAATTTGGATCATAATGATTCTCTTGAAGGATTTCATCACTAATGGGCCAGAATTCATTCTGACAGTTAGTTTTTCCCATTCTTGGCAGTGGAATAATGTGATTGTTTTGTTGCAGGTGGGGATTGTGAATTGTATAAGTCAGAGGTTAAATATGTCAGCAAGAACATCAGCAAGGGTTGAAGCACAGGCTTTAAGTGCACATCCAAAGATGTTATCTGTATGGCAAGCTTGTCATATTATCTGTGCCGACTGCCTTCCGGGAGTTTATCCTCCTCAGAGACTTTTCCACATCTTTGGATAATATTGTGAACATGGGCAATGTGCCCTCACTAGCCCCCTTCTTGCCTATTGACTCAGTGTTTTGGGACTCAAAGCGGGCATAGAATTTGTTGAACTCATCTGGAGAGAAATGGCTGTCAGTGCTCAACCCTCTACTTCTGTCTCTTTAGCTTATAATTGTTCCTTATCCCTGCCACATACTCTGAGTGTCTACGATAATGTAGTGACCTTCCAGTTTAAGTCCGTGTTTCTTTTTGTCTTCTCTTATTGCTCTGTGTTTGTTGTGCTATCTGTATATAACTGTTGACAAAAAGAGCTTATTGATCATAAGATAATTATAGTAGCAGATAGGACATGCAACACAAATAAAAAATATACTGTATATATGGAGGTGCCCCAAAGACCAGCAGGGAATCCTGGACAATGGAGTTTTCATCCACAGCCCTGCTGGATACCACAGGGGCCACTAGATGGAGCTGCAGGGAGGAACGCGTCTGGGAGTGGTGGATTGAGTATTGATTGTGTATTGTGTTAATTTAATGGGTATTGTGGAGAGGACGGTGCTTGTGCACTATATTTGTTAAAATAAAGAAGATTATTGGACTTTTACCTGGTGTCTGGCGTCTTGGACAAGGGTTCAAGGGAGTGATAGCAGACCCAATCTGTCACT